>BMAV01014444.1:0-393939 GCA_019973955.1 Trichonephila inaurata madagascariensis
TAACTGGGAAATGAATGGCCAACAACTATAGACGAACTAGAGACTTTTATATCAATTTTATGTGCTCGAGGTATATACGGTGCAAATAATCTAGAGCTTGATAGTCTGTGGTCTGTTGTTTGGCTCCACCTTTTTTCCATGATACTATGGCGAGAGATACATTCATCATTTCTGCCATTCGACAAAAAAAAACTACACGATCTGAACGCCTTCAAACACATAAATTGTGTTTCATTTCTGAAGTTTGGAAGAAATTTATTGAAAATTCAATAATTTGCTCTAAACCAGGACCATATATAACTATTGATGAACAACTGTTTTCGTCTAAAATTAGGTGTCGTTTTAAGCAATATACACGGAGTAAACCAGATAAATTTAGTATCAAGTTCTGGCTTGTAGATATTAATAGTAAATATGTGCTCAATGGTTTTCCATATTTGTGTAAATATGAGGAACATCCTCTAAACCTATTTCTCTCCGAATACGTCGTTTTGCGTTTGATAGAACTTTTCAAAAATAAAGAAAGAAATATCACTACAGATAATTTTTTCATTACACTAAATGTGTCCGAAATGTTAAAAACGAAGAGCACTAGTTTAACTTTGACGATGAAACGAATTCAGAAAGCAGTACCTGAATTTGTGAATAAATTATAGTTTTAAAAAAACTAAAAAACACGCTATTATAGTGTATCGAACTGAAAAGTAAAAAAAAAAAATTCTTAATATAAGAATAAAATGATTAACGAGAAAATTAATGTCATTGTGCTAAAAGCATGGGGTGTGCTTGGTACTATATTTTTACACTAAGTCAGCATTTCAGAATAGAACTAGAAAGAAATTATAACAATTAATATAGAGCACCCCAAGCTTTTATCCCAATGACATTAATTTTCTCGTTAATCATTTTATTCTTATATTAAGAATTTTTACTTTTCAGTTCGATACACTATAAATGCGTGTTCTTTAAGTTTTTTTAAAACTACAATTTATTTTTTTCCTTTTTTATTTCAATCAACAATAAAAGCCTGTTTTTTTAGTTTTTAAACCTATCATTTATCCTTTGTTAAATTTATCCTTGAGTTTGATATTTGGGGCCAGAATTATGTGGCTGCTGGAATTAGTCTTGCTGTTAAATGAATATTAATTAATGGATCTTAAGGGTGTTTATTCTCTCCGTTAACGAGGCCTCGGATTGCTATAACGTTAATTCGTATAATCACTTCTATACGTATTGCTTTATAAAAATAAAATATATTTGGCAGTTAGAACATAAATTATTTTTATTCACATACACGAGTCTTTTTTTTTTTATTTCCATTTTCACTGAAAAACTACGCACCCACCCACCCTACCTTTTTTCACATAAAGAACACTTTTTTTTTTTACTTTTTACTAATCAGAAGCCTATTTTGCGGTTTTAGGGTTGCAATTTCCAGATTAGGGTTGCACCTAATCTAGAATTAGTCCCCAAATCTTGAAATGATATATGGAATTAGTCGCCAAATCTGAAAATGGTTTATGGAATTAGTCGCTAAATCTGAAAATGGTTTATGCAATTAGTCGCCAAATCTAGAAACAATGTAATGAATTAGTCGCCAAATCTCGTAAATCCTTAACTATTAAAATCCTGATCAGGACAATGAAACAAAATTATGAAATTACTGTATTGTCATGGGTCCTTGATAAGATTGCAAAATTTTGAATTAATCTGACCTTTGACAGTATCATTTTATAACTCAATAAAATTTGTTGTCGACATTGCCGACCAAATGGCTCGAAAATACTCTGTGAAGTGGCAGGATCAAGTGGGTGGCCAGTTCCTGTATTCTACAATATTCTTGATCTTGTAAGGATTAATTTATGGATTTTATACAAAGAAGTTATACTGGTAAATAAACTTGCGAGGAGAGAATATCTAACAACTCATTGCAATGTTGCGTAGTGCGTATATTCACAAAAGAAAGTGCAAGTCAGATACACAGACAAAAACGGATGCTACTGAAGATTCTGCGCAGATGCGAATAAGGGCTCATTGCAAAGATTTCCAGTGTAGAAACAAAACTGTAGATACTTGTTCTGGCTGTAAAATACCGATAAGTGGAAAGTGTACAAAATATATAAAAAGAAGTTACCTAAAAATGTACATGAAATGTGTAGGAAATCTCGACTGGTAAAAAATTAAATATTTCTATTCAAGTTGTCTGTATATTTTATTAACTGTATACACACACACACAAATATTCCATATTGCAATATATTATTATTTTTTATCATTTATTATAACAATTTAATGTTAAAAATAAATTAATGTCATTGAAAAATAATAACAGCGTACTTAAAGTATAACAACACGGGTTTTTATTAATTGGGGTCAATTGGACCCCACCAACGGTCTTAGGTATACCGAAACTGCCGCGGTTCTAGTGTTAAAAATCTTTTTTTAAAACTGGTAACACTGGTAATACCTTTTCATGAACGTTTCGTAGGATAATTGCCTATCATACTTCAAAGGCTAGAACAAAGTTTTAAATGAAAATAAAAATACATAATTTTGTTGGTTATTTTCGTTCTGTCAATTCCATATTTATTTCATTTCCGATCATCTTTGGAAAATATATGATTTGCTGGAACAATAAATGCAAAAATGTCTTAATAAACATATTAATAAAAAATACCCTTTAGTATTTTATTTTCTTTTAATGAAAAGTAAACCACAATTTTTTACCACAAAAAATTAGAACAAGTACCTCTTCCTTCTGTAGGTGGCGTGTCTAAGGTCTTCACTCGTACCATAACTGGTGAGCTCTTACCGTTGTGGTTGACAGCATAAACTGCAAAGAGATAATCTGTACCTGGATTTAGATTAGTGATCACGAAATTTGGCCTTGGACTGCTTGTATAATACATCATTTCTGTGCTGAGGAACATGAACATCTCTAAGTTGTATTTGAGGTCAGAATCTTGCACTGGTCCTCTTACGCATGTAATGGTTACTGAATGCATTGTGACATTTGCAGAAGTACAGTTCTGAAGTGTTTCTGGTGGCCCTAATAGAAATTTAACAACAAAAAAATATTATCGCTGGATTATAATTGAATCAATTAAGTTAACTAATATAAACTATGTAGAATTACGAGGTAATTCACTTTGATAAAGTATATTATAAAGCTGTAATTTAAAAAATATATATATAATTGAATCAAAACCTGTAATATTAAATAATAATTTTTACTGTCAGATAATTTAAATATTTTAAATAGTGTATAAAACAAAACAAAACAAAACTACGTTCAATGTTTTTTTAATGTTTAGACAAACGCGATTTCAAGATGGAATTAGGAAAAATGTAACTTTGGAAACATGCTATTGAAATTTTTGCTGTTGAATTTTTTTTTTCTTACTTTTTTGTCTAAAGATCAGGAACTTGGGAGAAAATAAAAACTTTAACTCAGACGCAATTAGTGCAGAATAAGAAAATTTAGCAATTATATTTTTTTGAGAAACACAACAATTAAGAAAACTTTTCATTTACAAAGAATAAAAGGATTTATTAGATTTGTTATGGAAAAGTACATATTTGAAAAAACATAATTCCAATTCTCTTTTTAACTATGTTTTCCATCTTTTTTATTACACTATATTAATCGGTAAATAGGAAAATAGCACGCAAAAACCAGGTTTCCATGTGGAATTCCTTCAGACAATAGAGCATTACTTCTTCCCATGTGCACTTGCTATCGTTGATTAATAAATACATAAAATATTATATATATAAAACGGGTGATTATTTATAAATATAAGTTTATTTGACTAAACCTTTCTACCAATGTACTAGCACATTATTCTCTTTAAAAACTCAAATGCTTAAGTATACTTAGACAAGAAAAAATGAAAATTCTTCGAAAAGCAAACGATTATGTCATTATATCTAATAATAAATTTTATATAATGCAGCTGATTTAATCTGAATGGGAGTTATTTAACAGCTTTTTTGATTGTAGTTTTAGAACTTTTTGAAGAGAGTTTCTTTCTCAATATATATATATATATATATATATATATATATATATATATATATATATATATATATTTCTTAATTATTTTTTTAAATATTTTTTTCTATTTATAAAGCATTAAGGGAGATAAGGTAAAATTCTATTTAGGAAGGATTTTAAGTGCATAAACATATGAATATATGCTTTTAAACAAAAAAATATGTCTTCTTTTAATCCAAAAACTATTCATACAGTCATATATAATTGAACTATTTTCTTTAAAAACTTAAAACTATTTGATTAAAATACGATTAATTATTTTGTATGAATTGCAGCTTACAAGTAAATTGTAGAAAGTAAAATAAAATACCTCTTATTTAAACCATCTATTCTAAAGTGATGTGTATGAATATATAATTATATTGTGTGCAATGTGCATATGCAAAGTAATAATATAGTACATAGTTGTACAATAATATATTAGTTGGCTATTATTATACTGTATTAACACTTCCACCTGCTTATTTTTCTAATAAAACTAATATAAAACTCAGTTTCTCAACTACAGAAGAAATCAACTCCCTGAGTCAACAAATATCTTTCCTGAGCCAATCTAAAACTCAACCGACGGAGAGTTTATTCGAAACTGTGGTAGCAAATTTCTAGCTAAATTTAAACTTGTCAGAAACTTACCTAAGGGTATGATGGTAAATATGCATGGCATCTGTTGTTCGCCAACCGAATTCTTGCCCCAGCAGTACAAAGTTCCATAATCTCGTGCAGAACGTGGAGTGTAGGTAGCCACGCTTCGTAAACCAGCGCTAGTGAAGGAAACATTATAGTGGCGGTCAGCGGTATTGCTGAAACTCCATTTGAAATCCACTTTTGACGGGTCGGCATCCACCTGACACTCGATGCGCTCCATTTCGTCAACGGGTACTGAATAAGTTTTCAATAAGCCATTTCGGCAGACAGGAGCATCTGTGATCAGATTAAGAAGATTTGATTTCAGATATTTGCAGTCACAGAAAAAATAAAAGAAATATGATTAATCATAGGAAATATAATTAAACGTACAAAACTACTCTAATTTGCTTAAATGCATATAAAATAATAATGAAACATTGCATAAAAATTATATGAAATAATGTTTTGTGTTAAATAAGTCTCAGAAGTTAAAGTTTTAGTGAAACTGGAATTTTAAGGAATTCGACTGAGTTCGGTACCATGATTTTGAAAAAGTGTATAAATGAATACTTACGATTACATTAAAAATAGACTGGAATACATAAAGATTATTATTACAAAAAATTATTTAAATGCAATTTTTATTCAGAAAATAAAGAAAGAATGAAATATTTTCAAAACATTCTCCTTTATCAGCTTCCATAATAAAAAGACTTCTTTTGTTTATAAATAAGACTTCTTTAATGATTCTGAACTAGATTTTGAAATATATAAATTTGAAGTAGATGTATTCCTATTTTAACAATTCAAAACATGAAAAATTTAAGGAAAAATACCCTACTAATATTTTATATAAAAGTAACTTTGAAAATAAAGTGAATTTTTCAAATCCTTATATAGACAAAATATGTTATTATAGAAGTAGTATACTTTTCATAAAAGAAAAATGTTCTGAAAATATCTTCAGGTTATGTCAAAAAATTCATTTAAGTAATTTTAATTTTAGTACTCTTCTCTTAAGTTATCCGACTACTTTCGGAACCATGATTTTGCAAAAGTGTATAAATGGATAAAATTTATGATATTTAGTGTCACTTAGATTAGAATATGTATATAAATTTGTTTTCAGAATGTATACAAAAAAATTATTTAAGTGCAATATTTTGACAAAAAATGACATAGAATCACCTTTTTTTCAAAATACTATTTTTTTTAAAAAAAGTTTTATTATAATACTATTTTCCTTTTGTTTATTGACCTCTGTACAGGGGTCAACTAGAATTTTTAAAAATATATAACAGAATTGGATTTATCCATTTTTAAAAGAAACAGGGGGGAGAAATTTTAAGAAAAAACGCAGATAGTTATTTCAAGGGGTTTTGTAATTGAAAAAAAGGATTTTTTTAAAAAAATCATGTTGAGCCTCTGTACAGAGGTCTGAGCTAAACAGGCAAAATATTTTAAAATAGAACCTTTTTCACAAAGGAAAATCTTAAAAAAGATTATTCTGAGTTAATTTTTGCCGAAATTTGTATTTAAATAAATTTTTTTTTGTAAAATTCCTTAAAGCAATTTTATACATGATTTAATAAAAGTGACCCCCAATTTAAAAAATACCCATTTATGCGCTTTTTTTTAAAACCCGGCCAACGGTCGGATCCCTTAAAAAAAAATGTATATTCTAACCCAGGTGACATCAAATATCAAAAATAATAATTTATGGGTTTTTTTCAATCCTTTACCCAGCCAGATACTAAAAATTTCATATGAAACGTTTACGAAATAAAATCATTTTATTAACAGATTATATAATAAAGGTACAAATTAATTTATCATAAAATTCTATAATTTTTCTTGAAAAATTTAGCTAAAGGCTTCTATTTATTATTGTTCAATATTTTTCTTTTAATAAAATATTATTTAAATTATATGGCCTTTTAAAATTTAGGTGAAAGAACATATAAAAACATATGCGGTTTTTTTTATAGTAGGAAGAATAAAATTTTTTCAAGGATCCCAAAAAAATTTAAATTTTTTTTACCCCAAACATAAAATAGGGAAAAAGAAAACATAAGGCAAATCTCTAAGACACAGAAGACAATTTTATGACATTTTTAATCCCTAATACACAAAATATCGTTTTATTTCTTGGTTATCAGTATTTAATATGTCTGGAGGTAACATTAAATTAGATCTACCATTCGTTTTATGGTCAGGAAATAATATTTATTTTGGCACTAAATTCTGTTGATTCCCTTTATTGCTCTTAAAATAAATTCTGCAGGCATTGTTACTTATTGAGTAAAAGTTAGATTTATATTAGCTTAAAAATATGCAATGTAACTATTTATCAAGATATAAAAGACTTCTGATTTTCTTTATCGTAAGATATATGTATATATAGCAGATGTTATATGGTTATATTCTCTCTCTCTCTTCTATACAAACTGTAAAAAAGTGCACCATAAAATTAAATAACTGCTAAATGTGGTCCCATATCATAAAACACACATATATAGTTTCTCTTATATATTACTTTTTCAAGCAAATATTAGAGTGCATGTTAAAATATAGAAGAATTTTCAATTTCAAAAATTTAAGATTTAATACGATTTATACGATATACGATTAAATGTTACATCTTTATTGATGAAAGGTAACTAAAGATGCAAAATATATGCACAGTTTATACGAAGAAAAATTTGAAGCTTTTAAAGGATAATGTTTCATATTTCAATCCGTTGAAATATATATACACAAAAACTTATTTTGTCTATCTTATAAAGAATTTTAGTTTTTCTTGAAATTTCAGTAAATTTATGCTTAAGACTGTGGTTAATATACAAAAGTCCAAATTTTACGTGGAAACATCAGCAACAATGGAATCTGATTTTTCTAACGACTAAATTCAATAGTTATTTATTTCTCTGCCTTCTAAAAAATTTCAAGTTAATATATTGATTGCATAAAAATTAATTTATAAATCTGATTCGACAGAAAATTGGGTGTCATCGACTTGGAAATAATTGTTTTGGCTTGTCCTTTATGCTTCACTGATTCCTTTGCTTAACCAAATCAATTCGAACCAAGCAAAAATGAAATTCAACAATATTTCCCCCCTTTTTACGATTTTTGGAAAATTCTCTGTTATTTATAAAACCTCATCCATATTCAATGGATATCTGAAATTTTTTTTTAAAAATAAATTTCATTTCATTTGAAATCTGGATATTTATTATGCCCTTTATACATTTTATTTACGTTGACTAAGTTTTCATGAATACTAGATTTTTCCAAGTATATACTATGTCCTATTGTAGTGTTAAATATATTAGATGCCTTTGTCTTATGTCTTTTAAGATTTAGGTGCCTTCATTTTTTCATTTTGTTATTATCTGGCCCAATCTGATAATTCGGCACTTACTTATAGAAAGTGAAGTGACTTAAAAATCCCTGTACTGATTACGATTCATGAATTTGTTACACAGAAGCAACAAGCTTTAAGCAATGGTTTCATGTTGAGGGTAAACAGCATTTCTATCGTAAAATGTTTTCAAAATGTCTGCGCTTATCTTGGAAAGTAAAATTGAAATTCGCATACTTTGCCCAACGCGATTCAAAGTGTTGAAAGTAACTTGCATCTTTTTGTAATGGTAATTGTTTACCGCATTGTTTTTGTTTTGTTTACTACTTCCACTGAAAAAACGCTTACGGTACTCAGAACAAGTTAAGACAAGATTTCATTGCGTACTTATTACATCGTCGAATAATTTCGTCAAATTGAAAGACGTCGTCAAATGTCACGATCTGCTATCAATAGTGTAAAACTGCTCCACGTATATTCAAACTAAATAATAAGAATATGAAGCAGACAGCATATAAGGTTACGTCCTTTGAATCAATAACATCTTTATTGGTGATATTGATCGACGATGTAATAGTTAAGTATAAAAATTTTTTGAGATAAATTGACAACCAAAAGATTCTTGAAGAATGTTCATGGTTTCTTTATTAATATGGTATATTGCAAAGTCATTTGATAACCAAATATTTCATTTATTCACTTGTAATAATGCAAAAAAACCAGTTCTTTATCACAGTACTTAATGCAGCATTGTTTGCAGTTGACTCGAAAAATAGAAACCCATAAAACATCTTACATAAAGTTCACTATACACCAATTTTTAGATAATGTAAAGGATTTTACATTTTGATGAGAATTTTCATCATTGAAATGCCGAATTTTCACTTGTTCACGTGACCGCTTTAACGAAACCATGTATCATGTGATAAAAATGTTTTATCTAAAATGCTGATGTTCTAGTGAATACATCTCTAGAAACATCGGCAATGGTTCCACTTTTTCCCATTGTTTATGGTGTCCGTAACATTTTTACTCGATAAGCACGGAAATGTAAAGCTCTTAAGCTCTTACGTGTTGAGCCACGTGATATGCCAGTTTGTTGCAACAAAACGCCTACTGGGGATTTCAAATTCCTTTGCTGAATTTTTTTTCACTAAGTCTGAAGTAACAATTTTAGGTCTTTCAATCCCAGATTTATGTTCAATCAAACCTCTTCTGCGAAATCATGTAACAAGATTATACAACGTATCCTTACTTGACATCATTTTATCTAGAATTTGTAGATAATTTTCACTGTCTTTCATATGATTCAGATTCAAAATAGGCTTCTACCAACACAACTCTCTAAAAGGGTGATCATTTATTTTTCTAAGATAAAAATAGAGCGTGTGGTATTTTATTGTTAAACATATAGAACGCGTGAAGAAAACTGAGCAATAAAAAGTAAAGAAACGATAAAATTATTAAAAAATAAAACTGAATAAATAGAAACTTGCGTTATGTTTTTTATTTGTTTAGTTAAAGTAAAGAAGCACTTAAAACACTTTGCTTAGTTTCAGTAATTTTTTTATTATTACACAATCCTGCTCTTAAATTAATCATTTTAGTATTTGTAAAAGTAAGAGAACGTTTATATTTTACGTTATTGAAGATTTTATCTCATTTGAATCACTCGTCTTTTAATTGCAGAATTATTTCAAAAAGAGTTTTCGTAGATGCGTATATAAATTTCACTAAAAAAAATTAACACTTAAAATTATTTAGTAATACTGTGAATTCTAAAGAGAACAAAGTGTTTGAAAGCAGATATAACCATTATATTTAATGAATAACATAGAGAGAGTACAGACAACATAATATAAGTACGGAGTATTTATTACTCACTAATACCTAGTTGGACAGAAAAAGAAGACAATAAACAATATCAGAATAATTTCCTAGAAGGTGTCTTCGGAAACAACATTATTAAAGAAAATATTTAAAACTTTCATTCCGAAGTATCACTAATAGCTAGTCAAGTATTTTATTTTTCACTTTTCAACACTATCAATTCCCTATTCATAATGCTGGGTTCTTTTTATTTATCAACAGAAAGCATTTTTGTTCTTTCATTTTGCATCATAACTGTGTTCTTTGAAGGTAAGTTGAAATGAAATAAACTCTGTATTATAATATCTTGAATACTCTATTGAATTCAAAGTTGGTAATTTTGAAGGTATATGAGTTGTAGAAAATTAATAAAAGAAGGATAAGGCTTATAACTATGAATAATGTTTCGGGCTTCAATATTTTTTGGAAATAATAATGATGAGATACTTAATTTAACGATTATTTTTAAAGAAAATCGAGTAATGGCGATTTTTTTGTTGTTTTTAAATTTATTTAGTATATTTTAAGACAAATAAGGCTAATATATTAAGAAGAGAAAAATAACTTATTACTACTAAAATGGGGAAAAATTGACAAAAAATTACATAAACGGAGCTCACTCCGTACAAATCGTAACTGAACAAATTCTCAACTTTTCAATTTTGTGATGTAATACTTAGCTATTTTTTAATGACCTTCAGGATAAGAGGTATTTTAATTTTTACATAAACTAGAGCCCTTTATTTTAGTTGTTATGTGAAATTGCTTAAAAAACCGGTGATTATATTTACATAAAGAACTGTAAATTTTGTAATAAAACGGTGATTGATAAATCTGTAGGTTAAAATACTTCTATTATTATACAAAGAATACACAAAAAATTTCAGCAAATTATTTAACAAACTTTTTGTGCAATCGCTGCCCCCGTTTTAGTTTTTCTACACAAACACATTTCGAGTAAAACATATTTTAAAGTTTAACATCTTATGTAAAGTTATGGCATCACCTTTTACTTAAACACTTGCAGTTTTTATTCTAGAGAATGGAAAATAAAAAACTCGGTATTTTTATAAAGCTAATGAGATGGCATGTAAAATAAAATCATTAAAAATATCTCAATTCGTAAAAAAATATGATTTTAGGGTAGTCGGATACCTTAATTCTTTGTTTCTTCGTCTGTTTAAAATTCCTTCATTTTCCCTATTACGAAATGAAATAATTTGATATATTTCACTCGTTTTCTTTCTTATGTTTCCATTACTGAGTTGTCGTTTTTTTTTCGTAGTACTAATTAGAATTTGTTTTACGAATAAGAATTCCCTTCTTTCCCAGATCCCTTCTAAGTAAATTTAAGCATTTTTAATTCTCAAGTACAAGTTTTATTTTCGTTAACTCTTTTTGTTGGAGAAACATCACATGATCTCTTGTTCCTTTTGATTATTTGTTACTATACAAACGTATTTCACAAGAAACTCTGGTAAGATAATTATCCAGCTTGAATAATGTCTTAGAACTTGCAAAATGAATGGATTTTTGAACTCATTTTCAACTGGGTTGTTTTTGACACTTGTGTTTCAGTTGAACTAGGACTTATATTTTAGAAGTCTGATTAAATTATTTGTTTTTCTTGAGGTATATAATGTGTATGTGACGAATTCGGGTGACCTTGGGGTTTGAAAAATTTATCTGCTTAGTATATTGAAGAATGTATTATCCTACTGTTCATATGTATCTCACATATTGAATTTCTGAACATTATATTCGTCCTATGAATTTCTATTTATCTCCTCAAATCTTGAATTGGGTCTGTTACCCTTGTAGTGTGAAATCCGTTATTTCATAGAAAAACTAGACATTTCATGAAATAACTAGACATGTCAGTTACAGTATTTAAAATTATTGAATTTCGCGATTTAACTAGGTATTCTAAAGAATAAAAATTATTCCATCGTTTAAGGTATCCGACTACGTTGGGAACCGTGATTTTGCAAAAGAGTATAAATGGATAATGTTTATGATATTTCGTGTCACTTAGATTAGAAAATGTATATAAAATTATTTTAAGAATAGTATTAAAATAAAAAATTATTTAAGTACAATATTTTGACAAAAAATGAACACAGAATATGACCCCTTTTCAAAATAGTCTCCTTTTGTGAAAACTGCTTCTATATTATATATAATAATATTTTGCCTGTGTATAGCTCAAATCTCTCTACAGAGACTCAGCTAGAATTTTAGAAATATATAACTTAGCAGTGGGTTTATCCATGTTTTACGACACAATAGAGGGGAGAAATTTTAAGAAAAAAACGCCGATAATTATTTAAATGGTTGTAACTCTGAAAATAATGTGAATTTTTCAAAAATCGTAGTTGAGCCTCTGTACAGAAATCTGAGCTATATACGGGCAAAATATTATTATAATAGAAGCATTTTATACAAAAGGAGAACATTTGGAAAAAAGGTTATTCTAAGTTAATTTTTTTGCCGAAATAATGTATTTAAATAATGTTTTTTGTCAAAGTGTCCTTAAAACAACTTTTATACATGCATTCTAATCTAAGTGACACTAAATATCATGAACATTATCCATTTATGCGCCTTTTTAAAATTACGGTTCCGATCGTAGTCGGATACCTTAAGTATGAAATGCGGCACTCAAAAGTTATTTGAACAAGATAATGGCCGAATAAAACAATTGTACTCTAGATCTCAGTTCAGTATGTGTGAGCGAGAATTAACTTCCATTGAATAAGTTCCTAATATTGACACAATGCTTCGATCTGCTGCCAGAGCGTAAAGTTACGGCAAAAGACACTAATTTTAAAACTGCTCTTGTAAAAAAAATGTGTATTATTAAAAATTGTTCTTGTTTCAAAAATAATATGAAGTGCAATTCAAAGTGTCATCACAGTAATACTTGTTCTAGTAAATAAACGAAAAGTAAAATAAAGCATCTCATAAAATTTAAAATAATATTTCCTAACATTTTTGTTTGATTTTTTAGATTTTTATGAAATAATAGTTTATCTTCTCAGTATATGTATTTTTTTTAAATATTTAATTATAACTACTTCGGCATTATATTCTTTTTTGTTTCCTTTATGTTTAACTATTGTTAACAGTATGAGCAAGAGTAAGTTATATAGCTGATTTTTCTTATTATTTATTCAACCGCAATAGAGATAAAATGTATTTTTCGAAAGACTAAGCTACTTAGGATCAGTTATTTTATAAAATAACTTTGAAATTATTTATTTTTCTGTTTAAGGTCTATCATTAGATATTCCCTATATAACTATTTACTTCATACAATAACTAGTTATTTCATCGAATAAGTAGTTATTTCATACACACAATAACTAGTTATTTCATTCAATAACTAGTTATTTCATAGAATAACTAGGTAAAGTATGAAATTATTCATCTGTTATGTACTTTAACCGACTTGGGTATCTATTTCATGAAATACCTAGTTATTCTGTAAAATAACTGAATTATACATAACGGTAACATACATATTTGAATGAAATTATGTGCATCCGAAAAAGCAAAAAAATAATAAAGATTAAGAAACCTCGTGAATAAATCATAAAAATGAACATAAAAATAATTTCAGGAATCGGACGGAAAACTGAACTCTAGAGAAACCTTCATTATTTTTTACTCCTTCTATTGTCTTTTATGGCACTGAATTTGTTTTACAAGCCTAATGCTTGAAGAGGGAAATAGAAATTTTGTATTGTTAACATTACATTAACAATTTCAAAATATCCAATATATAAGAACATTATTTTTTCATAGGCTTTTTCTCTACAACTCTAATATATTTTCTTACATTCAAAGGAATTTCTTTCATCATATACGTTTCATATTGATTATAACAAATCAAACAAAAGATTCGCAACAGAAACTGAATAAATCAAAATTAAATTACTGCTGCGGCATACAAGTTCTATTGAATTATCAGAATGAATCTAAGAAATATTTTTGCAAGCTAAAATGTAAGTATAAGTGAAACAATAAGCATGCACTCGTATGTATTACAATGCTAATATTGCACGATCCATACAATAGACTACATGCAAATTATAGATAGTATAGCATACTTATATAACTTTAATTATTCAAGTAATTCGGTTTTTCTTTTTGAAAATGGCTTGTTTTCAAAAGTGATATACTGACCTTAAACTATTCATGAAATTTTTACAGTCATTTATTATGCAGATGGACAACTAAACATATTAATGACAAAAATATTTTAAAAACATATTTTAAAGCTTAATTGTGTGTGTAAAATTAAGAATAACTATACAATATTGTAACTAAAATAATTGTTAGGTATTTGATTAATTTAAAATTATTCAATGTGTGTATGAAAACGTTAATCTATTATAATAGTCAACATTGAAATAAAAATTCAGGAATCAATGAAACATATTTAAGTCTTCTAAAATTATTTTGACGTTTTAAATTACAAATCTCAATTGGCATAAATAACGGATTTTAAATCGTTGCTACATTTTTCACCAGAAGGCTATTTGAAATATCTCTATTATAACACAAATTTATTTCAAAAAATGTCTTAGTACTTAAAATTATTAATATTATTCACCCGAGATATTTTAATTATTTGACTTTTAATGTTTCCATATTATTTTCAAAGTTCTAATTCAGGTAATACAAATACATGATAAATTATATGATTTGCTTTTACTGCTGACTGAGTGAGAACTCTTGACCCATTGCGTTTATAAGAACTCTTGTTAAAGTAATCATAACACATACGGATTGTTAATAAATAATATATGATTACAGAACACCAACAGAAATTTCATTAGTCCATAATATCTTAAAGGACAAAACTAATTGGATTTTTGTGTGACATATGTTCTTCTATTTTTCAATTCCTACTATTAGCTCACAATTTCTATATATTTGTTTGTTTGTTTATTTATTTGTTTTTATCTTGGTGAAATTTTCAATTGTTAATAAAATAAATTTAAATTACTCAATTGAGCTGAAATTTTATAAACATGATTGTTTTGAATGGCAATACAATAATTTAATTATAATTAATAAAAGTTAATTGATTAAACCAATTATTTAAAGAATTACAAATACAGCCACGTTGGCATCATTTTTGGCAACTTAGCGACCCTTTTGGCGACGTGTTAAAGCTTGAAAAGGTTTTCTTTCTCACGTTTTAAGGCATTCAGTTGAACTGAAATTTTATATACACGATTGTTTTAGATGACAATACAATACTTTAATGATAATTAAAAAAATTAATTAACACTTAAAGTTGTGATTCTGTCATATATATATACATATTTAATAAATACATTATACATTGAAACTATTTAATAAACAGTAGCTAAAATAAACTTTTCTTTGTTGATCTAACTAGGAATTGACTTAAAATTTTATTTTCATATTACTTGTTTAAATGAATTTATATCTATTAAACCATATTCGAAAATAACTATCGAAGCGCAGAAAAAGATCTTAAATATTTGAGCTCTATTAATACAGTTTGCTATTATTTGTGTTAGCAATTAATATAAATTGTCTATTTTCAAAGCAATGAATCTCTAAGATGAATATAAAATATTTTTATTCAATTCCCTTGAATTTAGTTTTGAAATATCGTCAGCTCATAAGAATAAAATATAATATAAATCAGATAATACTTAGTTGTTTTAGCAGAAAAACATCTAAACTATACCATATTGTGCTAAAGCTTTTCCTAAAGTTATAAGAAGGGAAGGTTGTTCAGAGCTAAAAGAGTTATTAAAATAAGCCCATAATAATTAGGTGGAAATTCTACAAGCACTACAATTTTCTCTTTTTATTCTCATGCATGCTCTTAAAAAAGCACTTCGTTCATTTATAAGGAGCACGGAAGTAACGACACTTAAGTGCCTAACATCATCATAAGTCATGATACATTTGCAACTAACTGCCAGATAGCATCAGAGAACAATTTAACATACCCATTTATTTTGTAGGGACGTTAAAAACCTAAAAATGACAGGGCGGGAGAGTATAACTAAAGCTTTATTTTCAGTCGGAACATGAAACGTTTTTCTTTTACACAGTCAATTGCATTGCAATTCAATTGCTTTTAAGATCATTCTCCCCTCCCATCACTATAAAAATCATTAATAAAAGTTTCATGTGGAAAAATGTCTGTTCTTAAGTCCAGATATTGAAGCATTTTTTTCATCAACTTTCTCTCCTGTTCTGTCAATACCAGAAGATTAATGATAGCTGAGTACGTCGAGTTCTCGAAAATCTTTTTTTTTTTGTTATTATTCTGTATAGATATATATAAATATATATATCATCTTTTGATCCTTTACACTTAATGGCGATTTCGAGATTTTTCCTGGGCTCTTCTCTTGAGAAATTTAACTTCTGCTGTTGTCAGGATTTTGAATCCGGGTCAGTAGGAAATGCCACGGAAAACATGTGTTACTCTGCCTTTCCTGCTCCCCTCCTCTGTTGCATCCCGTTTTTATTTCCTCCCTTCCGGGAATTTTATTTCATTTCGAAGCTAGCTTCCTGTTCTTTCTTCCATCGTAGAATTCGATTTGGTGAGTAGGGAAAAAATTTTCTGACTGTGTCGTATTTTTTTTATTTCAAAATAAGAACTTTTTCCCCGTTCTGTTTTCTTCTACGATTGCTGTTAAAAAATTCAAGTGAGTGAAGCATCATATAACTCAGCAAGACGTATATTTTGATACAAAATGCTCCTTTTTATTCGTGAAGACAGAAAGTGCTTTGGTTGAAGCCTATAAATGTAAAATGTTGAAAAGAGATGATTTAGTTGTCAGCATTATTTCGTACGAACGTCTCATGTATTATTAAGCACAAAACGTTAGAATTTATTTCAATTTTTACAGCCTGCAGAATATTAATTTTGATAAATATTTTTTCTTCCTTCAAAGTAAAAGATTAATGTTGTTTTATTTATATACTATGCGCTATAACGTATTCAATGTAAGGCTTTTAAATTTGTCACAATTATTTCATTGCATAAAATATGTACATTGAATAGAAATTTCAGTAAATTTTAATAATTAAAAAGTTTTGGCATGTAAAATATTTAGCAGTTATTGGAAAACGCATTATAATACCTTCTGCTTCTATAATTGTTTACACTGTGACTTAATTAGAAGCATTTTAGCAATTCAAAGTTTGGTGTTAGTGAGTAAATGTTTATTAACGCATTCTGCTATAAGGCAACACGATGTCTACGGTGACAGACCTTGAACATCGGTCAAGTAATAAGGATGACACCTGAATTCTCCAAACTATCCAACCTCAGCCCACGGGAGGACTTAGCCTTATCAGATTTAATGTGCTTCAGTCCCTCTTAATGTTGGGTCATCAGTGGTTTTATGGCTGGAACTCATAATACGTCAGCCACGGTTTCGTGACCATAACCACTAAGCTACTGTAGCAACACTTTGGCTTTAGTATGCATTACTTAAGGTATCAGGTATCGACTGCCCTAAAATCATGATTTTTCTTCTTTTTTATGATTTTATTTTATAGGCCGTCTTATTAGCTTTATAAAAATATAAAGTTTTTTTTTATTTTACATTCACTAGAACAAAAACTACAAGCGTTTTAATAAAAGCAGATGTCATAACTTTACATAAGATGTCAAACTTTAAAATGCGTTTTACTCGAAATGTGTTTTTTTCGAAAACTTTTCAAATGGGGATAGGGATAGCTCAAAAAGTTTTTAAAATAATTTGCTGAAATTTTTTGTGTAGGTTCTGTATAGCAATAAAAGTGTATAGACCTGTAGATTTATCAATCCCGGTTTTATTATCAAATTTACATCTCCTTAAGTGAATATAATCACTGTTCTTTTAAGCAATTTTATATAATAGCTAAGATAAATTGCTCTAATTTTTGTAAAAATTTGAATATATCTTATCATAATGGTCATTTCAAAAAGGAATAGCACATTAATACATCAAAATTGAATTTTTTTTTAATTTGTTCATTTACTATTTGTACAGAGTGGGCCCCGTTTATGTAATCTTTTGTCAATTTTTACCCATTTTATCTCATTTTAGTATTAATAATTTATTTTCTCTTTTTAATTTTACCCTTTTTTTTCTTAAAATGTTCTAAATAAATCTAAAAACCACAAAAAAATCTCCATATCTCCATTTAAAAAAAATATCGTCCAAAGTAGTTGAATACTTTAAAGATAAGAGTGTTTACTTTCTTTCTCAAAAGTAAAAGCTAAAATAGAAAATGAACATTTTTAAAAATTCCACACTTCTTACAACTTTGAGATATTTTGCTAACACATTAATAATGTGTAAATAAATATTCTAAAGACGGATTTTAAGTGTGTGAAGTTTGTAAAAAAAATTACGGGTTATAGTGTTCTGAATTTTTATCGTCTTCAAGATTTTCTCGTGTTACTCAAAAATTTAAAAAAAAAATGCGTGTGTGTTTATGCAAAGCGATAGATATGAAAACTTCTGATTTATTCTGGGCAAAAATATCCAATTTTTCAAATGCACTAAGTTTTTTTTACGAGATTTTCGCATGCGGGTATTAAGTAGTTCTCTTTTTTTGTACCCATTCATTGGTCGATTTGTTTATTTCATCCATTTTCTGTAAGGGTTAATGTTTTAATAACTATGCATTCTATTTACGTATGAGTATATACGATTTAAATGCCAATTAGTCTAATTATATATAAAATTTTACAAATTACTTGTGTAGATTATATTTATGTAGTATATATGTTTATATGGTACTTACATACTATCGTAACAATGCATACGTTGTCGATAACTCGCCAAGTTATCAACCCTGATTTCCCAAGTGTAGTATGCGATGAATTGGTAACCATGTACTTCATTTCATATTATGTCGCCAATACCTTTGCGATAATGTGTAACTGTTGTTTATATAACTTATATTCCGCCGTATACTATGTAAGGTTAGGAAACCTTATGCCCTGAAAGTCATTTACTTTTCTTAAAAATCCCTAAGCAAGCAAAAGATGAGGGACCCCACTTTCTCACAATTAATGTTTTTATTTTATCGTAGTCATTTAGTTGCCATCACTAATATAAACCAAAATATAGGCAATTTTCTCACCAATTAACTTCATTAAAATTTCGAATTTTAATTCTTTTGACATATTTTTGTGCTTAAATTAAAATTGAAATATGCAGCGCATGTTTGGTTTCTTCTTATTTTCTATCTCCTGCATAAGCATAATCTGTTTTTCCCAATTTTTTTCGCTTGCTCTAATCTTCTCTCATTTACTCGCTAAACTTGAGTGGAAGTGGGATGCATGACAGTAATGTTTAAATAAAGTAAATAAAACTTCACGGGAAAAAAGTGTACATGAAACTTTTACCTAAAACACGCGCCTAAAAGGTTCTCAATTCGAAACTGAGCGTCCGACCAGAAGAAGATTGCAACCAAAATCCGATTTACCTTTACACACCCAAATGTGACTCTTAATTTATATTCACTCCTCAGAAAAATGAGCGGGGAAACAAGTAAAAAAAAAAATATTAAGTCAATTCCTCTTAGATAAACAAAGAAAAATTTTATTTTAGCCTTTTTATTAAATAGTTACATTAATAAAAAGTATAAAATAGGAGAGAATCACAACTTTAAAAAGTGGTAATAAATTTTTTTTAAATTTATCTTTAAAAAAGTATTGTATTGTCACCCAAAACAATCTTTATAAAAAATTTCAGTTCAACTGAATCTTTAAAACGGGGGAAAAAACCTTTCTTTTGCACAAGTCGAAAAAAGAGTCAAAAAATGATGCCAACTGGCTGTTTTGAAATTTTTTAAAAAATTTTTTTTAACATTTTTTTTTATTAATTATAATTAAATTATTTTTATTGTCATCCAAAATAATCAGAAAAATATATTTCAGCTCAATTGATCACTTTAAAATGTTTTTTTTAAATTAAAAAAATTTCCCAAAATCAATAAATAGGTATATAAGAATGGAGCTAAATTTTTTGGAGGAATTTAAAAAAAACCCCGGGGGCGTTATATATAAAAAATTCTCTTTTTTGTTATTAGACCAAAAATTTCGTTGAATGGAAACCGGTAAAAAAAGGGTTTTACGAAATTTACTTCAATGGGAAACGGAGATTTTTGGGGCGTATTTAAACCAAAAAATTTTCAATACAACCTCGTAATGAAAGGTATGCTTTTTTTATTCAATTTAAATCCAAGAATGGGTCTTGAAAAAACCCAAAAAGGGGTTACGGGGGTTATTGAAAAAATAATTTTTTTTTTTTGAATTATTTGATTTTGACGAAATTCGGCAAGCATGTTTTTTTTTTTGGTAGAGATCCCTAAAATGGTTTTGTAAATCTGTTGGGGGGTGGGCCAATGGTAAAAGATCATTCTTCTTCGATTTTAAAAAATTTTTTTTAGAAGTTTTTGTCCTTTTTAAATCAGAAGCAATATTTATAAGAATGTTTTTTAAAATCGAAGTTGAATGGAAGATATCAATAATATATATATATATATATATATATATAAATTAACCCTGCTAAAAGAGATAAAAATCAATAATATCAAAACTAAAAAAAACAAATTTCAAGATAAAGACATAGATTTTTAAAAATATAGAAATAAAAAAATAATAGAGATTATAAATTATAAAAAAATGATAATAAACGGATGCTACAGTATTATAAACATTTCTGAGAGGCGCCTTTTTAAAAAATTTGGCTTTTATATATATATTATACTCAACTGAAACTGGTGGGCAAACAGCCCATAGGCTAGGGGAAAAAAAATCCCACCCCAGTTAAACCATTGGGCCCGGGGCAGGGAAAATTTTGCCCCCGGTTCCCAATGCACCCCTGTTTATTTCCCCAATCAAGTTTTTGTACTTACAGGGATTTTGGTGAAACTTTACAATAGTATAGATTATATATCAGAATAACACATAGGCTATAATTTATAAAGATATCGTGAGAAGTGTTCAAAATATAACGATAATTGTCAAGTAAGTGAGAAAAAATTCTGCTATCTGCAATAACGCCCTCAACAGCATATATCTATCTTTTATGCATAAGCCACTATTGCCAAAATAATGAACCATAAATACAATAAAAATTGACAATTTCACGTTCTAATGGTAATAAGAAATTGATCCTTATAACGAAATAAACACTTTTACCACTTCTGTCATTTAAATTAGATAAACTTTATGTTTCACACTACATCATTTTTACAAATTTGCATAATTTGTTTGTGGTTAGTTGTTAATTATAATGCTATAATTTGAACTGAATAGGCACAGGTATTGCGTTTATTAAGTAAAAAAAAATAATAACTACCTTACTGTATTTTTTTGGAAGTGTAAAAAAGTACCTACTAAGAATTATGCCGCGAAAGCGTAAGTCTAATCTTTCCCAAAGCTCTAATAAAGCTCGCGATACGAAAGTAGCTAGACTTAACGAAACGGTTCTACAAGCAGAACTGCGAACGCTTGAACAGGCGAATTGTGAGGCAGCCACAGAACTGCTGAGACTACAGAGCAGTCCCAAACTCGTCGTCAACAGAACGCTCAATATCTGGCATCTCAACGAGCTAATGAGACACCAGAACAGTTCCATGATCGGTGTCGACAGGACGCTGAGTATCTAGCATCATAATGGGCTGCTGCGACACCTGAACAGTCTCAAGCTCGAAGTCTTCAGCAGGCGACTTACATGGCATCTCAAAGTGATACAGAAACCGTCGAAGCAGCAGAATCTCGCAGACGCGCTATTTATGAAAGGGCACAACAATGACGTCTAATATTCACAAGAAACAAGTGGTGGTTATTCGATAAAGCTGCATTTGAGTATGACGAGATTTTTGATTACGAAAGCTACAAGCTTATAAAAACAGTAGCGATAAATAAAGAATGCAGATATTGCGGTGCTGTTAAAGGGAACGAGGAAGCTGAAGGCATTTGTTGTTCTGGAGGAAAAGCAGCCCTTCCTTCAAAGAGGAGCCAGTTGAACCTCTTAAAGAACTTTTCTCTTATGAAACAGAAGAGTCTCGCTGTTTTCTAAAAAACATAATGAAATACAATACATGGTTCCATATGGCATCTTCTGGGGTGGATAACTTGGTTTCGATGCAAGGATTTTGCCCGACTTTCACAATCCAAGGGCAGTTATCCCACACAATTGGCTCTTTGCTTCTGCTACCAATACGCAACCAAAAATTTTTCAAGTTTATTTCATGAGTGATAAGGAAGCACAAGTTAATAAGCGTTATGGATAAGTACAATGTTTGTAACGAAACACGATTAAAAAAACACAAAAAGTTCTTCAAGATCACAAAATTTTAGTGCATGAATTTTAAATGGCTAAAGATAGAGTGACTAGCGATAATTACAAGGTTGTGTACCTCGTGGTGAACACGAAAGACTATTCAATACCCCAAACACAAGTAAAATAGCTGCCGTAGTGAACAAATTGCGTCTAGGGACATCGTTATTTAGGCGCATGATGGCCAGCTTACTAATGATCTGGACACTCATAGATTTTATGATGCTCTCGAGGGATACAGTTTTGATATATATTATTCTGTAAACCCAGTTACAAAACAACCCATACCAAACAAAAAAGTGTCCTTCAAAGACATTTATGCGTATCATATGAAGGTACGTCGCAGCAATTTTAATTTATTGCTTCGATGTACACTTCTCCTTCTTCAGTTTTTGGTGGGCATGTACGTCGAAGTGGAGAGTGAATGCTTTAGGTTTATTGCCTTGAACCAAACGAGACTGCGAGCAGAAAATTACATACATTTACAAGGCGCGATAAGGAATGATGCGGATTTAGTCCAAATAACAATAGAGTTACGGGGAGTTCTAAATAAAAAAAAATCTTTTTATCAGCTATAGATCTACAGATTTACAATTTAACAAACATGTATTTGTTTTTTGCACAGCTGAGATATACAAAAAAACTTTTTTTTTTGTTGTTTAATTTGCAATTCACGTAAAATTAACTCATTAAAATCTTCTTTATCCTATAACCTGCGTTGTTTAATTTTTCAATTCACCAGTGTGAAGAACGGGTATACCAGCTAGTATATATATATAATATCGGTATTGAACATCTAAAAAAATTTAGATATATTTTTTGAAACTCTATACCTTGGTCAAATAAATGACTTTCTTCTCCTCAATTCTATTAGAACATATATTGCCCTACAAACAGTATCATGCCCTAAGTGTAGACAGGGTGTGCTTTTGTTGAAGGTAGCATTTGAGCCACTGGCGAATGGTGATGATTTCTCTGTCGGCAGTATTAGGTCACAGTAATCCATCACGGATTTTACGTGAGACCTTTGGATTCGCGTTAATTTTACTCTAGTCACGAATGCCCTCTACAGACGCCAATCTTCAGCTGAATAGATTAGAATTTCCATTTAACTGAAATTCTGCTAAATAGATAACACGTTATTTAACCTGTTAGTTATTAATCATAGCGAGAAATTTGAAATTACAGATAGTATTTAAGATGAATTGACAAAACTGTAAATAAATATATAGAAATAAAGTAATTAATGTGTAAAACATTAAATTTGAACACACGGATTTCCAGTATGCATATATTCAATAAATAAATGAAATAAATATAAAATATTTAGAAACATATCAAAGGTTATATTTTGTATATCTTTAAATGTTTCTTTGCTTATATTTATATGTATGCATCGTAAGATCTGGCATTTTTAACTCAAAAAATGAGGTAGAAATTTACGGGTGCGTGTTGTACGCCGGGTATAAAAATGAGAGCCTTAAAAATAAAAAAAGATAAAAAAAATTTTACTTTTACATAGATCAATACAATATCAAAATAACTTTATTTGAGCTATTAGAATAAAAACTTAATATAGATTAAAATCGCTGAGTCTTCTGTTAAAAAAAGCGTTATAAAAGTAAAATTTCATTTCTTTATACCATTTATAAAATGTTTCATTTTGATTTCCCTTGATTTAAAATGTTAAAAATTTTAAATGGTGAAATAACTTAATGTGTGTGTGCCGAACAATTCTAGACACTACAAGAAATATTTCAATAATACATTTATATGATTCATTTTACTTCATCATCTTGCATCAATTTTAGCATTGCCTCTTATTTAGAATTGCACATTTGAAATCTATGTTTGGACTATATTGTTTCTTTTTGTTTTTCCTGGTATTTTAAAGTTGGAATAGAGAAATCGTATAAATATATATAAAAGCATATAATTTAAAAAATTTAGAGTTAAATTAATTCTATTGGGCAGCTGCACAATGATTTAAATTTACTTGCGAGGCTACAATATTTATCTCTTTCTCCTAAAATTTTTAATTTATTTTTCGTAAATAATTAGGAAAAAGTATTTTTTTCTTATTTCTAATGGGCTGTCGATTGGAGTTTTTCCATTGCAGACCAAGTACACTCCCCGGAAGCTGGCATCTCTTTTTAGTGCGGCACCCTATAGACGGATACCACTCACCCCAGGTAATTTTGACACACAGTTTCCTCCCTAGAGGGAGGCACCTGAGCTCTGACGATACGAACCTGTACTAGGGATATATATATATATATGGAACTAAAATAATGCTGTGAATTATCAATTACTTCGTATTTCATATTTTTGCTCTGTTACTATTGTAACAATGGGTTAACAGCGAGGTCTATCCTATCTAACTCGGTTTTCTTTTCTTCCAGCTATATTGTTCATTTAAGCTAGAACAACACCGCACCAAAAAAGGAACGTTACTACCGAGTGACATATAAATAATCAGTATGTAGATGATATAATTTAAAGAAGGATAGATGCTTATGGATGATATTACTACATTAATTCTTCCCAGAAACATACTACCATTGTCCCAGTTACGGTTTTAGATTAAGAAGGATTTACATTTTGTCAAATTCGAAAAGGGGTTGCATCTCATTCAGATAAGTACAAATGTATTCTTACCCTTCTGCTTATCTTGTCTGCATATCGCGTACTCATTTTTAGTGTAATAAAAGTAAATCATTGCAATTTATTTTGCTTATATTCATTTCTAGTTTGATTCAATTGCTTCTTCGCTTATACTCCGTTCGGATTCTTCCGGAAACCTGAATGATCAACTACATCTCCAACTAAACTAACATGAGGACGAGGAATCGAGACATTGTTTTCATTTCATTGCAAACTTTTTGTATGATATGAAATTCAAAAAAAAAAAAACTAAAAAAGCAAACGTGGTCTATTTTAGACCTTTTTATCAACATTCGATACTTTTTTTTTCTTGCGACAGAGATGAATGATTAAATCATTGTCTACCGAAAAATTCATTTTTCATCCACCTATTTATTTTCTATGGAAATTAAGCCTATAATTTTTATCATTCTTATTATCCTAATCAAACTTTTTTTTCACAAGAATACCTCTACCACAATTAGGCTAATTTCAGCTTATAGATAATCTTATACGTAATTTATTACTTCAACTGCAAAAATTTCTAATTTTAGTCCCTTATAAAATGCTTTATGTTCTATCTATCCGTGGAACACTGACTCTTAATGAAAGAAGAGGAGGGCGTTTATCACGTGAATTGGACAGCTCTTCGGTGACCATTAATAACGATGTTAATTCAAAAGAAATCAAGAAAAAGAAAGAACGAGAGAAGAAGAAGAGGAAAAAATAAATGGTTTTCTCTCAAACTTTTCTCAGTTTCCTCGAATCACGAAGGTATTATCAGCCTTTCTCTTACTGGTAACGTGCACTCATGAGTTGAACAAGCTTAAAACTGTTTTGAAAACAGCATTTTGTATCTTAATTTTGAGTTTTAAGTACTTTCCGTGACGTTAATTCTACACCTTTACGGTCCATCACGCACATTTTTACTCTTAGACGAGCATTTATTTTCCCGCCATAAGTCGTCTTCTAGAAGTTTATTTAACAAAGTAATCTAACACTTGATTTATACAGTTTCTAAGTTGCAAGAGAAATTACCCTAATAATTAGCCTTCTAAGCAGCTGAAGTACAAATGTTAAAATGTATATATAAGGTGAAATATTCGTGAATATTGATTAAAAGGTTCATATACATAATGCACACTTTAGTTTTATTTGTGTAACTTCAAAAAAATAGTTCTTTAATTTTTAAGTGAGGTATGTGAAATAAGTTACGCCACTTATTTATACAATTAAAATTCTCAATTTATTACTATGTAATTTCGAATGCATAATTTTTAAGCAATAATATCTAGTATGTTGTATTGTATATGTAAAAACCATTTTTTGGGGAATCATTATGTGCAAGTTTTAAAAAGCCGAATATTTTCTGTAAGCCAATAAGAAATTAACATTCCGTAAATTCTGGCGTATAGCACGTACTTTTAACACAAAAAAATGCGATCGTAATTTAACGGGTACGCTTTAAACACCGGGCATAAATATAAAAGCTTTAATTTTTTTTAAAAAAAGATATCAGGATAAAAAAAATTAGACGTTTAAGTGTATTGAAATACTGTTTATTTAAAAGAAATGAGAGAGAGAGAGAGAGACATTCGTCAGAGACTTAAAGTAAACAACTTTTTCAAAAGCTCGGCATGATACCTCAAATAAATTACGTCAAAATATAAAATACGTACATTTCAGGTTTCTTTGTAAAAGACTTGGTGGTGTTATACTGAGAATATACCTAAAAATTGAAAAAAAAATCAGCTTGAAAGTATAGATGCACGTTACACACCGGATTTTACGGTAGATCGTTTTGTTACTTTTTTGCTCTGAGTATATTTTATTCTTTCCTAATGGCAAATCATTTGAATTTTCTAAGTACGTTTTTAAGGAGGTATTTCTATATAAATCTGAGTTATTTTATTACCTTGAATAAATTATTGTACTTTCAACCTTCAATTCTGTATAATTTTGAATGCTTCTGTAGTGGAAACCTAAATGGATGGTGCCCCCACTTTCTCTGTGTATATAAAATGTTTTTTTAGTTTCGGTTCTGAACCAGTTTCTGCTTTTGTTTTATCGTATAATGTTGATGTTTTCTTAGCTCAATAGTTTTATTAGCATTTAGGATTAATAGGCAGAACTCATTAAACTCAAGTAAATATGTGTAAATAAAATGTCATTAAAAACCGTAAAACTATCTGGATGGTCATTAATTGAGTTTAGTACAATTTATTTGTAGTCATTAGAGCATTCTACCACACCCAGTAGTCTAGTAAGAAGTACAAAAGCTTTTATGAATGTTTTGTGCCGTGATACAAATACTGTTTTGTTTAGGGAATCCACAAACAGCTTGCTTTTAAAATAAGTCAAGTTTTAAGAATTTTGTTCTAAAGGTTATATATATATATATATATATATATATTGTGGTCTTGAAAATAAAAAAAGAAAGAAAGAAGACGTATTATGATTAATTCAATAAAAATCGGTCAAAACCCTTTTTTTTTTAAATTACTACCCTTATTGCTTATATATTTCTCTATTATTCCAAAAATTTGAAACACTTAACTGAAAAAATCCAGAGTTATGACAAAATTTATATTCGTTGATATTCATTTATCGATATTAAAGTAAAATTTAATTGATTTATCTCAGACAAAAAAAACCCCATTAGATCTTCTTTATCTAAATTACTAAAGCTTTTTTTTCTATTTTTTTCCAAATATTTTGATACTTTTAAACTATTATTATTAATATACGTAACAAACAAGCGTTAGTTTTAAATTTTTTAGAATCAAAGAGTACTTTTTTTTAAATATATTTAAATTTATAATCTATGTTTTTTAAAACATTCATGAAAAAAATTATTTTATGATGCTAATCATGTTTTGAAAAAACCATACCAACTTTTCCCAAAGTTTTTATGTTATCTAAAAAAATGCATCCTTTTTTTCGACATGATAATATTTCAATCAAATAGGGAATGTTTACAATGTTTACTGGAAGAAAAAAATTTAAGATTTATGCTGTTTTTATGTAAACGTAACTAAAATTTTGATGAATAGTAATTTGATCTTTTTGCTCAAAACGTGATCGTAAAGCCGGGATAGTTTAATTACCTACAACAACGTGAGATAAGTAAATTTTTGTATCTATTTTGTATTTATGTATAATGGAAATTTTGAAATTTTTTTTTAAAAAAAAAAGATGTAAAATTCTTTTAAAAAAGTATGAATATTTTTGCTTTACCCCACATCGAGCTTGTTGCCTATTTTTTCAAGTATAAAGTTCGTTTTATTTAATTTTTTGTAAAAAAAAATTAAATTTTAAAAAAATAAGAATTTATATTTTTTGGGATAACCTCAATTTCATGTTAACATATTCAAAACAAATTAAATAGCAAATTTTTTTTGACATATTGGTTACTTAAATTTCAAAAGTACATAATATTGTAGTTAGAGAAAATTTTAAAAAAATCCTTTAAATTTTTTTTAAAAAAGTTAAATTTTTTTTTAATTTTTTGTTTTTGAAGATATTTTTTTCCATTACATAAAAAGTTTAAAAAAAAAAAAAAATTATAAAAACCCATTAAATCAATATTTTTTACTTAAAGCCCCGTAGCATTGAATTTGAATAATGTATGAAAACGTAATAAATATATTCTTAATTTAAAAATACATGCTAGTAAGGTTAAAATTTCCCAATTTAAGTACTTTAAAACAGAATTCATTTTAAAAGAAACACTCTGAAATCAAATAAAAATATTATTTATTAAATTCGATTATAAAAAAAGCAAAATATTTTTTTTATTTATATAATCTATGCATATGAAGAATGTTTATAAAATCTACCAATAATAATGCTATGAATAGTAACTATCAATTTTTTTACAAATATTATCATAAAAAAAATTTAAAAAAAAATAATGTATTTAAAAAAAAAATATGATGTGAGGGAAAACTTTGTCTTTTCTTTTTATTAAGCCCTACTAATAATAAAACATTCTAAAAAAAAAATTTTAAAAAAAATGGATAAATTATACAATGAGTAAATACATATGAATATATTATTCTGTTTAAAAAACTTTTAAATTTATGATTTTTTAAAATTTAAAATATCTAAAATAAATCTATTGATGTAGTAAAATAGTCAGAATTGATAGAGTTTTTGAATATTTTTTTAGGTGCACTTCAAAAAAAATTTAAATCACGCTCCCAAATCAACCAAAGGTTAAAAATATTAAGCGAATTTTCTCCTTTTTCTCAAATCAATCAAACATTTTATTAACACTAGAAACATTTCATTTCAAACTGCAAAGAACTGCAATGAAAATGTTACGACACTATTTCACTTTTTATCGGCACAAGAGTTTCATAATACAAATTATTTGCTTAGGGTATAATGGTTTTATCAGTAAACTCTTCTTGTTTTTGTCCATTAAAAATAGTTCTATATGTATTTAATAAAAGTGATGTTTTTCAATTATTATAAATTTATATGAAAAGATAAGGTGATTTGTATAAGAAAACAATTTTCTTGGTTTACACACAATAATTCTAAATTATATTCTAATCTAATTTCATCTCTCTAAAATTCTAATTTCATCTCTCATGAAAAGAATAAAACCTATATTTTGACATACTTAGAAATGATTCCTCATTTACAGGATTAGACTTTGAATTATTTACACATTAATAGGCGATTCCTAGGAGATGAATATCTTAATTGCTTGCACGTACTTTACTCAATGATTGAAACTTTCCCTAAAATGCTGACATAATTTCTAAAAATAGTTGAGAATTCCATTCACATTACACTTGATTATATTTTTTATGTTACATTTTTTCAGGATTTATTTTGTGTCTAGATTTTTGTACGTAAATATAAAAAAGAGATTATTCCCTCTTTTGTTCCTTGACACTTGAGAATAGAAGATATGTGCAAATATTTTTTCATTTTCACAATATGAATACCATCTTATTAATACATTTGTATATATATATATATAGATGTGTGTGTGTCTAATGTTACATATATATATATGTTATAGAATAAGAATACTATAATTTACATGAGGGGTCGGCAACCTATTAGCTCTGGAATGCTAAGTCAATCTACCAATAGGATTCAATGTACCATAGAGTAGGACATGTTTAAAATATTTCAAACTCCACGATAATGCTTGCAGAGTTAGGGAATAAAGGTCAATAATAAAAATTTTTACAATTTTTTATATATAATTAATTTGTGTCCTTTAAAGATATTTCTTAATATAAAAATAAACATCATAAAATATACGAGTATTTATTTCTTTAAGGCTGTTTTCGTCATATTTCCCCAAGAATATGAACTTAACACGGAGCATATTTTAGGACAGAAAAAATGCCTCAATGTTTATAACAATTTGTGACATTGTAACTCATACATTTGCTTAAAAGATATTGTTTCTTAAAATTTCGAAATATTTCATAAATAATTAGTTTTTCTTTTTAGCATGTGAAGGGATAGCTAGTTCATTTAGCATTACGGTATGGGAGAAAAAATGCGAAACACATTTTATAAAGAAAAATCTTCACTCGTATAAAAAAAGTAGTATGATAAAAAAAGAATTTTTTTTGATAGTGTAGAATATAATAATAATGTTTGTGTGTGTGTGTGTGTGTGTGTGTGTGTGTGTGTGTGTGGTGTGTGTTGGGTGTGTGTGTGTGTGTGTGTGTGTGTGTGTGTGTGTGTGTGTGTGTGTGTGTTGGGGTGTGTGTGTGTGTGTGTGTTTGTGTTGTGTGTGTGTGTGTGTGTGTGTGTGTGTGTGTGTGTGTGTGTGTGTGTGTGTACTTTTATATATGAAAAAATATTCCAAAATTGGGTCCTATTCTTTAACATTAGCCGAAAACAGCCTTAACAAAAATATAAAAAAAATTTAAATTGTACATATGAGAAGTATTTTTAAAGATATTTATTAAAATAAAATCTAGACAACATAAAATATAAGTATTTTCCTTCATTATAGTTAAATAATAAGATAAATAAAAATTTTAATGTGAACCTAATGCTTCCAACGTTCTATTTTCATATCGCAAAAACAGGTGTATAACTTATGACTTTCAATTTAATACGATTCTGAGAGAGAGAGCATTCAGTTGTTAAAAAATTTCTTTGTGGACATGAAATAGTTTTCAAATGAGGAAAGAGTTTTTTACTTGAATAAATAGAACCAAAAGAGGAAAGCAGAGTATATGCAACTTTCTATCCTTCAAATAATTAAATCTCCCCAGCAATGACATTTAATAATTTATAAAATAGCTGCAAATTTACTTTTGGATTTATCTTTCCTCTTTTTTCGTAATTCCGGAGCTGTCCGTAATTCTGAAGATGTAAAATTATTACTAATAAATCAAATTCCATATACTCAAATATTGACAAATTTGTGGAGTACTGTAGAGTGCCATTGAGAATTGTACAGCCTGCCATAGGTTGCCGACCCTGCTTTATATTCTAATTTTACGTAATCTTTTATTGATAATCATTCATTTAAATATTTAATTAAAGTATAAATGAGATATTCGATTTTGCCATGAATGAGAAATTTTTGGAACACGGGGAACAATCTTTGAAGGCAGTTTAATGTTCAAATTAAGCCTGTCAGAAGAATATAATTCTTTTTTTCTAAAATCGTTCGTTGTTCTACCCTTTTCCTGAAACAAAAAAGGTCTTTTGACTTCTCTAAGATCACCGAATCTATGTGTCAGCTGCATTTGATAGATCCTAAACAGAAATCGATGCCAACTGAAACAAAGGGGGGAACGTGCAATCGATTCCATATGAAGGTAGTTTTTTTTTTCCGGAGATGAGATTGCTATAATTATGAATGAAAGTAGTAAATATCATTCACACATTCTAATACAATGTAGAAAAAGTCAGATAATGTTAAGAACTAAAATATTACATAGGATGTTTTCAAAAATTAATGAATTTGTACAAAATGAATTTGCACAGAGCGTTTTTTTTTATTTGAAATACACAATTGTTTCTTTCTTTTTTTTCTCACAAAAATAATCAAACACGCAATAGGCTCAATTCATATGACATCATTTAGTCACATGATAATGATAACCAGTACTTTTAGCCAATCAGTTCAAAATTTCATGTGACGTCATAGTCTCGATAAAAGCAATCCCGTGTTTCCAGCTAATCAATTCATGCTCTTCGTTGTTGCCAACTCTTAAACTTTTCATAAACTTTCTTTTAAAGAGTACAAATTTGTCAACAACAATTATGCATATATATATATATATATCATGGAGTAATTCTTAGATTGATAGGAGAAATGCAACGTGCAGCTGTTTATCATATTATATTTTATTTCAATATTAAGCAAAGCAGTTTGCACTACAAGCCATGACAAAATGAATCCTATTTTCAGCGTTGAACAGGAGCCAGTGCGTCGTTCTTTCACGTGGTTCGTAAGTTCGTCGAAGTCGAAGTCATTATGCGGGAAGCGGGTTGAGTTGTTCTGGTAGGTTTTACCCCAACTGACACACTTGAAGGGTTGGTGATTTCATCACATATATATATATATATATAATATATATATATATATATATATATATATATATATATATATATATATATATATATATATATATATATATATATATATTATATATATATATATATATATATATATAATATATATATATATATATATATATATATATATATATTAAATGACAAAATGCATTTTTCTTAAAAGTGCATGCATAAAATGAGATTTTTTTAAATTTTAAAATCTTTTGAAAATATTTACTTTTTATAACATTTGAAAATTTTTAGCCAATCATAAAACTTTAAATTTTACTCATGTTTTACAAATATAACAAAAAGTTCAATTAGTTGATGTTGGTTTTGAAGTAATGGAGAACATGTTTTTGTGTTTATCATGAGACCGTCATGAATTGAGGCCTTTGCTCTTTTAATGTTTTGCTATTAATGCATACTAACTTCAAAGCTAGTGATTTGTTCATAAATATTGGTTTCAGATTTAGCATAAAAATTATGAATTTTACTAGATGTAATCTGGAAAAGGCGTAATCATGATCTTTAAAATGTTTTGTTAGATTTTATGCAAAATTTGAAGCATGAGTTTAACAAAAATGTGCATTTATTTAGTGTTAAAGAAACCTACGTTTATACTTTGTAAAGAACTAAAGAAAGTTATGCATAGAACTTAATTAAACTTAGACAAGTTATAAAACATGTAAAGAGTTATAAAATAGGAAAGGTAAAAAGAAATACCAAACAATTAAAGTTTTATAGAAAGTAGCATATGTATGTAAAGTACATATCTTATGTGGCAGGTGGTATAGTAAAAGTACCTTTAATGGGATGTGAAATTTCCAAGAAGCAATGCAGCACATGCTCCGATGTGTGCTGCTCTCAGTTATGCGGTCTATTAATTTTGTAGCCAGTGCAAGTCATTTCTCTTCCAAGGCAGTTGAAAGCATGGCTAGGATCCTAGGAGGAGTATTGAGAACTGGAGAGGCGTACTGAATGTGCTGAATTCTCCCCTACTCAAGATAAGCATCCTCGATACGAGCCTTCTGTAATCTCGCATTTATCATCCTGTTGCATGTAGCTCCAGGATATCATCTCTATAGCTGGAAGCCTTTGCGTTTCCAAAAGAAAGGACATGAAGGTTTGAGAGTCCACCCAAAGAGATTACACCCCAAACACAGGCACTGCCTCATTCGTATGCATCTCTTTCACGGATGTGTCATGGATGACAACTAGTTCCATGTCCTCTCCAAATGAAAATATGCCTACTATGTTTATCGAGGCTAAACCTGGACTCATTCGTAAAGGAAAAAGCCCTCCTTTGATCGCGCGTCCAGTGAACATGTTGACGTGCCCACTCCAAACTTTCCCGCCTGTGGTGTGACGTGATCCCGACTCAAATGTTTGGTCGCCTTGCATAAACACCACATTCGTGAAGCCTTCGATGCACGGTGGAACTTGATACCAACCTTTCGGATCTTGCAGCGAGGAAGATCCGAGTTCAGTCGGATTTGCAGTTTTATTGATTTGTGTGCATAATGACAAATATCGGTCATCGGCACTCAAGGTACTCCGTCATCGTCCTTGGCTGAACCTCCGTGAATTCGTGGTTAGAAATTGTTGCCAAAAACTATGAATTCCAGATTGACTTACATTCAACCATCTAAACACTTCTATTTGGCTTTGTCCTACCATTAATCTCCCAATAGCTCGCCAAGGCATTTCCTCGGTCAAATTATGCCTAGAGGTCATTGTTATAAATTCGCTGTATCATATTTTTAATCTCAGACACGCAGAGAACATTGTCGTCTTGCTCTGAGACATCCATTTTTATGCTCCTCGCAAATGACGTACCACTATTTTGCATCATATAATGTCATCCAGCTCCTTTTACTTACCAACAGAATTAAATTTCATTGATATTGGCTTAATTTTGGGCGAGTTATATCTCTATAATTTTTCCATAATTTATAATAACCAGTGTAAAATAATTCTCTGTGTTCAGAATTAATTTTTAAAAATCTTTGCTATAAGAAATACACTTAACCCTCCAAGTGGTCCTCACGTAAAATTCCGCCTTTCCAGAGATGCTTTTTCTGCCTTTTAAGCATTAAAGCGGCCGGGGCCGCATTCTTAAAATATGGGTCAGCCGCTTTGAGAACCCCACCTGAAAGGGTTAAATACTACAAAAAGTGCTCCTCAAATCTACATGAAATATCTCTAAATGAATTTAGTATCTCACTACTACTACTATACTTGTTTGAAGACATATGTATGTGTTGCTAAATTTGTAAAATTTGGCAAAACATATATCTATAAACAAGAACACATATATCTATAAACAAGACGAAATGATCACCGATAAAAACTGTCATTTTGAAATGTAAAGAGCGAAATTTCTTTGTTTTAAATTTTTATATATGTACAGAATGGTTTGGGAAAACATTACCAAAAAGAAATTTTGATATAGGATTTGTAATATTATTAAATACAGAAGTTCTCAAAGTTCTACCAATAATTTCTTTGGGTTCAAAAGACTAATAAAGAATGCATTCTATACCTTATTTCTCTCTCTCTCTCATTGGTTCCTTGAAAAACTGATTTCAAACAAATTCCATCAACAACATAATAGGTGAAACTTTTAAAATATTAACATCTTAAAAATCGACTTATCTCAAGATCTAGTTCTTAGAGTATATTCAATTAATGCGTGATAAATTATGTAAGAAATATTATTTCATAACTTAAGAACCACTTACAATTTTCGATGTGTGTGTGTCGGATTTTAAAAGTTCACAAAACTTTTAAGCATTATTTTTTATATTTGCAGTAATAAATCTTATGAGTGAATTTGAGTTTATTAATCTTCTTTTTAAGTAAAGTAGACATTATAATAAAGATGATTAAATGCTGGAATATATAACGTGTAAATTATATAGATGGATCGAGAGAGATTCAAAAAATAAGGAATATATACAAAACTTCTAATACATGTACTATTTTACCCAGACTATCAAAAATAATTATTCCTGTTACTGCATTGATATAATGGAGTTTTAGAACTATGCAAACACAAACACAGGAAAAACTTTAAAGGAAGGAAATTTGAATAGCATTCAAACCAATAAACTGGCATTTCAGTGTAAACCTTCCAATTTGGAAATATTTATGAGATTCCAGTTGTATTTCACAAACGACCATTCGTATTATTTTTTTTACTTTTTTTTTTTCAAAAGCAAAACATTTTGAAAATTCAAAAATGATGATAATTTGTATAAAACAAAATTTTTATTCTGTAAAGAGTATTTTCATTAAAACTTTTTGTTGAAAGGCTTTTGTAACTTCAAATTTTTGAAACGTCGTTTTTGGTGAAAAAGAAACCCATTTCCTTTGAAAAAAAAATTTTTTCTTATTTTTCATTGTTTCCCCAAAATTTTTAACATAGTATCAAATAAATTTTATGTATAATATTAGATAGAGATTTCCTGCTATATTTATCTTACTAAAAACTCATGAATATACATCTTTTAAAAAAGTTTATTAATAAAAGAAATGATTCAATAAATATTATATTGATCATATTGTTTACATAAACTGCGCACGACATTTTAATGCCAATTTAAAAAATTTATATCAATATATTACAGTATAAAATCATTCCAAATTTCACCCCAGCTCTTTTATCATAAAAAAAAATATTAAAAAAAACTCCCTATATATTTAATTCAAATTATTTGTATTGTAAATTCTGAGCATATAATTTGGATAGATATATATATAACTTAACTCAGTAGCGTTTAGTTTTTTGGCCCCCTTTCTGTGTCTTGGCAACAATATATGAACTTGGGCCCCCGAGGGATCAGCAGATGTTCCGATCAGGTGGTCATCTGACGCGAAACCCTGAGAGTTAAATTTCCATGCAGAAGTTTGGTACTCATTTACCAACTCATTAAAGGAACTAAAGGCTCGATCGACCTTGCCCAGCCCGGGGTGTGATAATCGGACCTGTGGTGTGGAGGCGCCATTCACTACCACTCATCCACTGGACTTCATATATATGTGTGTGTGCGAGCATAAATACAATATATATATATATATATATATATATATACAGTGTCTTTTTTGAACGAGTTAAGAAATACCTCTTTGAAAATCAAATAGTGTCTCTTTCTGAGAAATATTAATCATACTGATGATGCACATAATTCAATATTACTATAAAAATCTAAAACATGTATACTAAATGCAAACGTGAGCCAGTGGTAATAGGTAGTTAGGAGTTTATCTTCGAATGTAGCAATTTTCAAAAAAATAATTTCCCCTTTAAGTTTTTTAAAAAGTTTTAATTTACACTTTGACTTATCTTTTAAATTTTTTTTCCCCTTCCCCCACATTTAGATATTATAATACAAAGGTTACAGTAATATTGCAATGTACTGTTGAAACTAAAATCGTTCATTTTTCACTTTAAGTTTGAGGCAGTAAAAGCACAAATAATGAATATCACTAATAAGCTTTTAGTAAAATCATAAATTAAACTGCAATGCTTGTATGCAATATTTTTCAAAATCTGTCAATGATATTCTGTTTAAATGTTTATATATTTGTGTGGGAGGGGGAGGTGCGTGCATGCGTGTGTGTGAATAAATTCTTCCTATTTTCCTTTAGTGTGTGACTTAGTGAATTTTATAGTTCTTAATGTTTCACTCATTTTATAGTTCTTAATGTTTCACTGTTTGAAGTAATCACAGTAAAATTTAAATTCCAAATGTAAATTAATTAACTGCTTTTTATTTTTTTTTTATTTCTCAGTATTCAGTAAAAAATTCACTAATTGTTTCACTACAAATTTTTTTCAGATACACACATATGAATACATGATGGTTAAACAATTTTCTCCATTATCCAACCAAGATTTTAACATTTTTATCCTCTTAAGTATTTCTATCAGAAATGTATACCATTATAATCATTAAATTAGAGAAAAAAAAACATTTTAAAGTGCAGCTTTCAGTAAACCATTGAAATGAAACTTGGCAGCTACAAGTTATGGTCTATACATTCCTGTTTGAAAACGTATTTCATTGTTGTACCGTACAAATTAAGGTCCTTCCATATTTTAAATGTACGAATAACTAATGAGACAACTTCTGATTTTTGTCCTAGATATGAATGAGATTATTCACTCACATCCCTCTTAAAGTTAAGAAAACCTTTAAGAAATTTTACAAACTCTTGTTTAATATTTTGTTTTCTATACGGAATGGAAATAATTCGAAAGAAACATCTTTAAATTTATATTCTGAACAAAATGTTTGGTTTTTAAATGAACCAACATATTTAAATGTTCCACTCAAGATCACTAAAGAGAATATTATACTCTAATTCAATTCTCTCTCTCTCTCTCTCCATCTGCCTATCTTCCCTTATCGTAATCTTTTACCAGTAAAGTTTTTTTGATACCCACAAAGGTCTTAGACAGAAATTTCAGTGAAAATAAATAAAAAAAAAAATGTGTTAGGGAAATATATCATTCAAAAATGAAAAAAATATGTATTCAAATTTAAATTGTAATGTTAATTATTTCAAATGAAACATTACGAAACACAAATACAAATATTTAAATTTATAACTTTATTTCCTTTACTTTAAACAAACTACAATTTGCTTAAAAAAATTAAGTCTTCTTTTTTTTTAAATTACATCCCTCAGAAATGAATATAATTTTGATAATATAATCAATCTATATTGTAACATTAAAAATCTTGAAATATCTTTACTAAGAATCAAAAAGTTATGCTCAAGCCCCCATTTTTTGTTTGAAAAGCCATGTTTTATCTCTGGACTACAGTTTCTTAGATAAAATGATCTATTTGCTACAAATGCCAAAGATTGAGCTTTGTACCAAGTTGAAATAATATTTTCCACATGGATGTGAAAATTATTCTTTCTACTTGTGTTCTCAATGGGGTTTGTTAATTGTGTACTGATTGGTGTTGCTTATTATTTTGTATTCAGACCACTATTAAAAAAAACATCACCGATTTTTATATTTAAATAACGGAGGAAATATTAGAGGAAATCACAAAATTTTGCAATCATTAGGTGATTTTTCACATTATGTCTGAACTTGCATTTTGAATCAATTATTGAAGAACTTCCATTTGAAACAAATTTAAGAAAAACGCGAAGGGTCCTTCTGAAGCCTAATTATCAAATATTCTCCAAATTTCTATACTTTAGTGAAACTATTGTGTTTTGTTTCAGTATTAATAATATTGTAAGCCATTATTTAATTTCTAATAAGCGAAAGAAGAAAAACATGAGAGAGAGAGAATTGTGGATGGATCTGAAAACTGCATGTATGTTTTGCAGAATAAGAACACGATTTTGTGATGAAATTCATTTCAAAGTTATGGCAGTTTTTAATGCAGCGTTTCACAAACTGTGGGGCATGTCCCCTAGGGAGCGTAATAACCCTGCATGGGGGCGAACGCATCGAAGACTTGAAAACAAAATGATTATTTTAAGAAATTATCAATTTACTGAAAGGAAGCTAAAACAAAATACATTCTGACATAATAAAAAAATAAAATACACTTACAAATGTATCAGTACTGCAGAATATATTTGACAAATAATTTAACAATACTAAATTAAGAACAAGTGTGATAATTACCAGGGACCCATGGGCCTGTCATAAAACTATATACAAAGTTTAATATTTATCTTGATAATCTGTAGGTTTGTAATTAAATCGCATTGTACCTTTAGCGTCGAAGTATATTATTTTTGAATTCTATGGATTGTTATTGTTTGGAGTGGGACCCGATGAAAATTATGATTGAAAAAATTGTGGTCGTAAATATTGAAAGTTTGAGAAGCACTACATTAATAGGACGAAAGAATAATAAATTGATTAAGTGTACCAAAAGATTCTTAGCCATTCTATTAGATTTTTCTTTGAAGTTATCTAAACAGTTCACTTGATTGACGAGTATACTCGTCATGGAGAAGTTGCAGGATTTTGTGTCATGACGAGTATCATGCTTAAAAACTTATAACCATTGGCAATTTAAATTATAATTTTAAAGCAAAACAAATCATATTCTACATTTTCAAGATGTTTAAAATATTTTAGGCAATCCCCAGTGTAAAACAAATAAATAAAAATATGAGAAATTTAAGGTGAACTCGTACCTCCCATATGCACCGGATGAAATGGCGTATAAGTTCGAACAGCGAATTTATTAATGTGGATGATAGTTTATTTTTATATGTTAGCTTATAAAAGGGTAAAGGCAAAAGTCGGATGTCGACTTATAACAGGGTCCCTTCAGGTATGGTCAGGTACTGGACAAATGCGTGACACCGAACAGGCGCTGAACTCATTAACAACCCATTAATTATTTCCTTTCCTACAGTTCCATGCCTAAATTTGGAGGTGGAGATAGGCGGGCGAAATCTATCGTAAAGATCTATCTCCGAGCTAAACCGTATTGTCACCTGTATGGTGCTCAAGGCTAAGGCCAAACGACAGGCGTACAGCTAGCCTCTTGTCACGATGAATTTGTGGGTTTCAATCTGACTACGTCAGACAGGTGGCATGAGAAACAACAAAAACACAGCTGCTGGGCCAGCACTCATAGTAAAAAACAAACCATTATGAAGGAGTTCACACAGTTATCAGGAAGGAATCGTGTTATTGGTGTTCCGTCTGCAAATTCTCATTATATGTATACTAACCTGTTTCGATAAACACAGAAAAATTTAAATTCCTACCCTTATATGTATTTAATTTTTATTGCGTTTTTTTTTAGTAATATGTGTGTAATATATGTTTATGTTAACTAAATAAGTAAGTTTTAGAAATAAAAAAAATTGGCAATTTTATAATATAAACCCATTTTTTTATCCAAAAGTTCAACAGCGACTTATTTTGTAATTGACGAGTATTCTCGTCATCACTCCATTTCCGTGGCACACATAGTTGTGCGCTCTCAAACGGTGTGGTGCCACAGTTAACTGGTTAAGGAATGTTGTAAAAAAGATGGAATATATATGAAAAATAATTGTTTTTCATAATGTATTGATATTTCAAAAGTAGGAATATGTAATGAGAATAGGTAATTTACTATTGTGTCAATTTATACGTATTTTTCTTTATTAAGAAATTAATAGTTTAAGTCTGCATCACAGGAATTATCGCACATTTCTCGCTTGCCATTACATTCTTACCTCTACATGAGCTGTACTGAGTCAAAAAAATCCCCCACACACAGCACAGATCTCTGAATACAACATTACACATTTCTGTGTTATTTCTAATTACTAATATATTTGTGGTTTATTATTATTCAGTATCAATAATATTATTTCTACTGGAATAATGTAATAATATTTCAATTTTAATGTATTTAGTTATTTTACTTAGTTTTCGTATCTTCACAAAAATTTAAATTAATATTAGAATACTATCTGAAAATAGGTACAAATCGATTAAATATAGCTTGCATGAGGATGAAGAAACATTTATAGAATAAATAGGGGTTAATAAACAAATAAAACGTTTATCACTTGTATGGTCTTTTGGCCAGACAGTTTGCTTCTACCATCATACATCATATATATAAATAACTCATAAAAGGGGGTGAAATTATTGGTTTAAGCAATCATTTACGCAAAGCGGTAATATTTTTTCCGGGCCCTTGAGGGGATTCATTTATTTTCGTTACTCATGAGGTGCATTATATTTATCAACTCATTTTTCTGCTTGGCTTTTACATTGTTCTTTACTTTTGGCTCTAAGAATTTCATAAAAACTGTTTCATTTAAAATTCAAAATGCTCACTTTTAATGTATTTCCGTTGAATATTTAAAATATAAAGTTTCTGTTTATATATTCTTAAGGCACACAAAGTATATACCTTTATTATCACTCGCAAAGAAAATAATTTAGAAAATTATATAACATAATGTAACTATTCTGTTTAATTTCTTATAGAAAAAAGCGTTTAAATGTGTAGCATAATTTTGCGTTTTTTATAAATTTGCCATTTGATTAAATTGTAATAGAAAAAAGTATCTGGAAACCAAATTTAAAATAGGGGCAAATTTTTTTGAAAACATTTTAATAAATTTGGGACAAAAAAATTTTTTCAAAATATTTTAAAAATATTTTTTTTCTTAATTTTCTTTTCCTTTTTGTCACATTTGAAAGACAAATTATTTGATAGCCGTGTTGAATGGATTTTTTTTATTTATTTTCTCAATTACCATTTCCGTTCCATATAATATAACCCATCATATTCCAAATTATACCTTTTCCTCACGAATCCAGAAAATTTTTTCATTAGGAACCCAATATATTGTTAAGCTTAATATAATATTTCACCTTTTTACAAGTAAACTCATTTCAACTCTATGATACGAAAAAAATTGTAATATTTTTAATTGCTAGATATCTTAAAGTGAAATTACTAAGATAATACTCTATTTTCAAATAAATTTCAGTTTGTAGAACTTCAAAATTACTGAATAAGAACTAGATAGTTTTTTATGAAATTAAATATGTGCATAGGATGGCATATTAATTAAAAAATACCTTGCTGTATCTACTCATGTTTTTGTACTTATGCGAGTGATTCATTGCAAAATATTCTAAGAGAACGTTTACAAGTTGAAACAAAAATGGATTATTGAGAGTCAATTCTACTCTTGATATTTATATTACGAGAATCCAAAATTGAAATGAGACAATTTATTAGTATTTCTAGCCATCGTTTCCCTCTTATATAGAAGCTGTGTTTTCTGGTCCTAGATGAATTTAAAAGAGAAGATAATTAAATGTATCCTCCCAATAGCATTTTAAATATGTTTATGGCCCAAGCTATTTTTAAATGTTTCAACGAAATATCCAAGAATTTTAAGCAATATTATAGCGAAACGTAAATTTTCTAAATACATTTTTAATTTTGAGACATACGCTCTTGACGACGTAATATTTTTGCTGATATAATCCTTTAGTCAATGAATTTTTTTTTCCATTAAATACATGACTGATCCTTTTACAGTACTTGCGAAAATAAAGTTTAAATAAGGTATTTATTAAGTTATAAAGAATTTTTCCGTATCTTTCTAACTAAAATAAAAAAAAGTACTAAAATTTTTTCTCTCGATATACATTTATTATCATGAATGTAATATGAGGGCTGTAAATTAAAAAATGTCAACGTAGGTATAAATCAATTTTTAATAAGCTTACAAGTACAATTGCATTACGTTCATTTTATGTTATCACCATCAAAGCTTATAACATTTTTCCTAAATGTCGGAAAACTGCTGGAGACAATTAGCAAATTGTTGATTGTTGCCATCAGCAACGGTGCGCTCCACTGCGGTGCGTACAAATAAACATGATGGAATCGGTGGCCTCGGAGACATTCCTTCATTTTTCGAAACAAATCGAAGTCACAAGTACTCATGTCAGAGAAGTAAGGAGGGTGTTCCAAGATTTTCCCCACTGCCATCGTTGCAATAGGCGAGTGACTTTGTTTGTGACATGACAATGAGCGGTGCCATGCAACACGTTAGGGAGATTGTTTTGAAGTGAACGTGGACATTTGAGCTGCATAGCGGGACACAATTGTTTCTGTAGAAATAGGCTATAGTAGTCTGCGTTGACAGTTTGTCCTCCAGCCACAGTATGCGTTAGAATCTCACTCTCCCAGTCGTAAGCCACAATCAGCATAACCTGCACCAGACTGGGTGATTATCGTAATTTCTGTGAACGTGGTGAACCTAATTGACACCATTCATTTGATTGACGCTTTAATTCAGGCTCATAAGCTCATGCCCACGTCTCATTAATGGCGGCAATGCGCTACAGAAATGCGTCTCCTTCATTTTCGTATCTCTTCAAGTGGATGCCAGCCAGTGCATACTAATGCGTGATAGAGGGATGCCAACGAACAGCAAATTTCCTCATGTTCACACAGACATTTCTTCATTATGTGCCACACCATTTAATGACTGAAACCAACCTCTGAGGATAATTCCCAGATAGTCTATCGACCGTCTACGGAAAGGAGACTGCTCAGAATATCAATCTAATCTTAAGGATTAGATGCCCAGTGTGCGTTGCAAATCCCCAGTTTCATTTCGACCTGAACGAAATGCTTTAAATCCCATTGGAATTTGATCCTATATTTTTATGTAATTTCTCCACAGGCTTCCTGTAATCCTCGATAACATTCTGTTGCATTTTTGTCGTTGAAATCTCGTGTTTAAGTCATGACCACTGATCACCATTTGAAAACATACCTTAGAGCGATAGAAACGAAACTCTTCACTTGAACGCCAACTACACTTCTAACTAGATCAACTATTTTTTTTTACTCTACGCATCGAGAACAGAGCCACCTCATCACTCCCATATTCATTTTTTGCATACCCGCTATTCTGCGAGTTTCTAGGTTCAGTTTTGTCGCTATTTAACTTACAGCCCTCGTACGTAGAATTCATAATTTTTTGTGACCACTGCCCACCATACGAAACAAAACAATTTAATTACACCTTTTTATAATAGCAGTTTTTTTTCATTAAGTAGTTTCATGTTTTTGTAGCAAATAGTAAGAAAGTATTTTACTTACAACTTGACTCTTAACTCGCTATCCTGCCCTAAAAACTTTTAGAATTTACTGGAAGGTGGTATCACTCAATTTAGTAACCTATGATGGAATAAAAATAACAGATACTTTCTAATATTTTATTCGGTTATTATTTAAATTTGTTTTTTTCTTTGATTTTCTAAACCTTCTCTCTTGTTTTAAATTTTGGAATTTTTTTTAAATACTGCATCGGATTTTAATATTTTAGGTTTAATTTTTTGAACATTTTTGCTTCTCATCTGTGACTCGTTCGAGTATATTCACTGAGAAATTGATTTTTATCGATATTATACACTTATAAATAGTCTTATTACTACCTACCAACACACAATTATATTGATATAAATACTCATTAAATATAAAGTACATCATCCTGTAATACCCCCCTACCCTAGGGTATCATTTCTTCATCTACACGACCAAGATTTGTAGGAGAAAATGATTGATCACCCAAATTCGCCAAAATAAATCTAATTTATTATTGCCTAAATATATTGATTAACACAACACAAATCTTACTGAGTAGTGGATTCCAAATCAGGAGAGCGGATACAAACGATTTCTAAATTCTAAATCAATATGCCTCAAACTTAATCACTATCTTTGGCTTAGAAGTTATCCTAAGAATCTCTTTATCCACCTTAAATTCCTTAACCGCAGCTTCCTCTTTCTGTAATTATACTTCTATATTTACCGTTCCACTTACTCAGCCTGCTATGATCGCGCGCATCTCAGCTTCTCCTTCCATTCGTATTCATCATCACCACGCGAATACTAAGGCTCCATTATGTATCTAGTATCTAATTTGCATATCTCGGTTTCTTCTTGAGAGGATTGGATATGAAATAACTCAATTCTGGCCCCAAAGATTCCCCAAGAGGATAAGTGCGAAAATCCGAAAAAGCCCCGTCACAATCCTTCTTATCAAATCTTAGTAACCTCACGTGTTGCTAAAAAGTCATGGATATTTTTTTTATTCCGTTTTACGAATAATTTCATCTATGCATAATATTGCTTAATATGTATGAACTTCTTATTTATAAAAGAAAAATGTGTATCCGAACCTTCTTCTTTTTAATGATTAAATAACACGGTATACCGAATTTCAAAAATGCTGGGTATTCGTGCCCCTTTGATGAGTATAAAACGATTGATCAAATTTAAGTTTACAGCTTTTATTGTACAAAGAAATCTCGTAAATGTCTTACTGTGCCTGAAAAAGTGGTTGAATCCATAATAACTGATTTTAATCCTATGAAAGACTTAAATGCGCCACACGTATGGAACTACATTGTCTTACTCATTATCATGACATAGAGAGTGCATTATAATTTCAACGTAATAATCATAAGTTTTGTGTAGCAGGATAACAGGAATTCTTAAGCAACTTGACAAACCAAAAAAGTCACTAATAATAGATTTAGAAGTAAATGCAACAAAATGTAAAAAAAAAAAAAAAAAGCTGAGGTATTTAATAACGAACAAAATTCTTCATTTGGATCAAAACTGGAAGTTGTGCTAGGCATACCATCTAACACATCTATTTTTGGTATCATTTTTGATTTAGTTCGTTATAAACGTGCACGCTTGTTATCAAAATTGCATTTTATAGTTGTTAGTCGTTTCAAACTTAATTTCACGAATTTCATATGTTAGAATGCCACATTGACTTCATTTTTTTGTAATAAAATGAATTGATTTGTTTATAAATAAGTGTAAAATTACCTTGGTCATTTTAATTTTACATGGTTTTATAAAAATATTTATAAAATTCTTCAACTCATAATTATTCTTTATATAACTGTGGAACATATCCCCAAATTTGACATATGTAACATATATTTTTTATGCAATTTCTTTTTCACGGTTTTCTAAGGAACCTATCTACCGTGTAAAACGATAGGTATATATGATGTTTAAAATATAGCAAATATTTGAAAATATGTAGGAATAAAAATTAAAAATATGCAGTATAAATATAAAAATAATTTAAATATGGCAAATATAGTGCACTCTTGAAAATTATATAAACATATTAAAAAATAAATAAAAACATATTGAAGCATAATATAATTATCATGTTTCAAAATATTAACTTTATTTAATTTCACATTGTAATATAAAACATTTTTCGCTTATTAAATAAAGCTCATTTGAATTTTTTTCATATACTCTACAAAAATTTTTTCATTATACCACTCTAAAGTATTTTAACAAAAAATCCTTCAATTAATTTACCCTTAGAGATGTAACTTAGAATATAACAAAGAATATTTAATTGCTCTAAACATAATCAATCACGGCTAAAGTAACTTCACTTTGACTTAACTAGCACACACAGGTATTTGTATTATTCTGAAAAATCACTTACTTTACTCAACCATTCATTTCAAGCATCGTTTCACGTAGTTAATGTGTTGAAATTTTTCTTTACAAGCAAAGATACATTGTTAAAAGCTCTTACAAGTAATCTCTGTTGAAATTGTTTCTCTACATTTTCTTTTTTGCTAAACTTTACAGACAATGCATACATTTTTTTTAAACATTATTTTCTGGTGGTTAACAAAAACACGGAGAGAAAATATTTTAATTAATAACCCCATCTTTATCTATCCTACAGGAATTTTTGAGTCATAAAACGTAAAAAGAAAGTTTGAACTTTTATGATATCTCTTCAAAATTTCTGACTCTGATATAAGAATAATGTTTAAAGAAATTCAGTGTCGTTTTATCATTTGTTTTTCTTACACTGTTGGTGGAAAAAAACACATATTAATTCTAACCGCGGCTTTTCCTCAGGTCCCAGCAAAAAACAGCCAGCTTCTTCTATGAAACCGCAATTTGTTCCATTAACGATAATTCTTAAACAAAAACATGCAGAAAAAGTGTTGTTTGATTAAATGAGTGTTTATTCAATTTGCTTTACAAAGTCGGGACAAAAATCAGTAATTTAAGCTCCTCTCCAAGTGTTGAACAAATTTTAATCTTTATAACAAAAACGAAGCTTTTGAACCTAGTATTTTGGTCTTATTTATTTAATTGCTTTATTTCAAAGGTAGCATTCATTATTTTTTTCAACTGACCGGAATAAATGTTTTTAACGGATAAGTTGTTAGCTCGTTATCTTCGAAAATATTTTAGTCATTGCTATTTCAAGATTGCATTTAACCATAACTTTTTTTCAGTCTTAATATTTTATCCTCGCTCATTTTAAAGCAAATTAATGCCCTAAATAAAGTTTTGTTTCGGTAAGAATGAAGAAAGATTATTTTTAGGAAGTTATTCAAGCGAAATTAAAATAAGATCTTTTAATATCAGTTACATTAAAAATAGAATAAAATAAGAATTTTCTGTTAGTTTATTTAAAAATATATACATATATAATAAAACATAGTAATATCTCATAAAGAAATGCTGCATTAACGTACTACTTTGCACTATAATATTGTGAAAAAAATTGAAAAGGTTTTGATTTTTCTAAAAGAGAAACAAAACCTAAATTGTATTTTATTTGTAAGTATTTTAATCCTTGTGCTGTAACAAGAAAAATATTTTCTTTTTCACTGGAATCAACATGTTACTGCCACATATTTATCCGGTTGCAATAGCTTTAACGTGGGTGGCGACATCGTAACTTAGTTTTACATCTACTTCACGAACAAAATCAAAAGCTGCGCGCCACGCCACTACGCGGACACTGAACAATGAACAAAAGAGTTTGTCGTACATACCAAAGACCTCAGCTTTTCTATCTTTTCCTACCGGAAGCTTTGTGATATTATGTGATATGATTTCCTTTTGTTTATTCAGTAATAGGTCAGAATCACAGTGGCTTATGCAATATTGCATCATTTTAGAAACGTGTCATCGTGGCAGTTTTTGAGGAAATAAATACGTGGTTAATGAGGAAATCGATCTTATTGTAGTTTTTCGAAGATTTCAGATTATTTGTCTAATTTATTGGTTAAATAATAATGAAGCACTCAGTAAAACTTTCAAAATTTATTGCAGTTTTTACAGTGCTAAATCTCAAACAACAATCATATCATTTCAAATCAAAAGGAACAAACAGTCATGTTAGTGTAACAAAATAATATCATAGCTCATAAAAATATAAATTACATTTAATTTTCTTTTTTTAACTTTATTTCTACTTATATTTTCTAAAGTTAAATTAAATTTAAATTTGACCTATGTCTATTGAACTTATAAAAATTACATTATCAGTATTTTCTGTATTTTTTAGTAATTTCTGATAATAAAAATTATTGCCAAAAAAATTACAGTTTACTATTTATTAGAAATTATTATATCAAGCATGAATTAGTATTAGAAATTCCTTACAATTATTTTACAACAAATCAGTTTTTGATATTTTTTTATAAATATATATATATATATATATATATATATATATATATATATGATATGTATTGAATTTGTGATATGGTATTTGTATTTATATTTACAGATATAGATATGTGGAAAATTATGTTCATAGTTCGTTACGTCAGTATCTGGGTAACAACAAGGAGTGATGAACTCAAAACTAAATGGAAAGGATTGTTAAGTTGTCGATTGAATTTTATAAAAAAAAAGCATAGTTTTGCCATTTATTTTATTTTAAATATCGCAATCAATACATTTATCACAAAGCTTTTTGAAGCAATTCTCATGAGAACTATTTAAACTTAAATATCTTGAACTCATAATTGATCTGATTAATTTTAAATACTTTTAATGATGACTCAGAAATGTATGAGTAAATCTTTAAGCAAATCTGAATTATATATGCATTTATTTTTTTAGTTCAGAAAGTGACTTTATTTGTTGTACAATAATTCTGGGTATCAATGATCTTATTAATATGCAAATCAACTTTATACATGGCCTTCAAAGTTATAACTCGACTCATGCCAGTCCCTTCAGCATTGTTTGCATAACATTGATATCGGCCTCGGTGTTTCCTTTTGACCCTCCTGATCAACAAATTTCTATAACTCATAACCAACTCTGGGTCATCTGAACTCAGGGGTCGGCCTTCAAAAAGCCAACCAACTTCATTTGCAGGTGGATTAGCTTTGACATCGCATGAAAATCGGACATCGTCTCCTTCCAAGAGTGCTGAATGCGTCTGTTTCGTTGAGCTTTTAATAGTTAGAGATACTTGAGGAACATCTAAATAAATAAACAAATTAGTAGTATTAACATATAGATTCTTAACTTAGCAAGCAAGTTTCATACTATTTTAAAAAAAGAAAGATATTTTAAAGAAAGATTTAATATTAGTACCTATACAAATGGCCGTAATTTGCTTAAACACAGAAAATATATCTAAAATAATCCTATCGATTGCTAGAACTCGAATTAATATTTAGGGATGAAGTTTCTTTTTATAATGTTTTTTTGGTGCCAAGTATAATGTTGACTCTTAAATATTCGGATCATGCTCGAACCGCGTGACGCTCTTGCAAAAGCCATATGGGTAAATGGGAGTGATATTTTAGTGTTTCCTAGATTGTGTCGTATATAAAATTGTTTTTTAAGAATAGTTAATAAAAATTATTTAAAGTACAATATTTTGACAAAAAGGAGCACAGAATAATAATTTTCAAAAGATTCTTCTTTTATGAAAAATGCTTCTATTAAAATAATTGGTTTTTGCCTGTATATATCTCTTACAGACCTCTGTACGGTGCTGAACTAGAATTTTAAAATATAACGGACTTAGAGGTGGATTTATCCATATTTCACTACCAAAGCGTATGAATTTTAAGATAAAACACCGATAATTATTTCATTTGGTGGTATTAATGAAAAATAATGTAAATTCTTCACAAACCGTCTGCCCCTCTGGATAAGCCCTTACTTTTTGCGCAAAAATATTACATTATAGAAATATATTTTTTTATAAAAGAAGAACGCTTTGAAAGCCTTGTTATTCTTAAGTTTATTTTAGCCCCAAAATATTGTATTTAAATAATTTTACGGTCATAAATGTTCTTAAAACAATTTTATACATGTATTCTAATCCAAGTGACACTAAATGTCATGAAATATATCCATTTATGTGCTTTTTTTTATATAAAATCACGGTTCCAAACGCGTAGTCGTATACCTTAGGTAAAACCTACATTCTTGGATTTAATAAAATCTATTACCTAAAAATTTTTTTTTAATCTGATTTTTTTCCATAAATAAAATATAATTAATATAATGGTCAGACTTTTTTCATGAGAAAGTAAAGAAAATTAATTGAAGGGCTGTTAACATTTAGTCAGAGCATAGCTGTGCGCACACCGTTTAAGTACAATCATTTTCTTATGAAAGGTGATAATACCTAAATAAAAACGGGAGAATGGCAGAGTTTTTAAAATTTTTATTCCGAAGAATTCAATAATTAGAATTTATTATCAATTTTAAGGTAACCATCATTCCATCGTTTTTCTCTCTTATTACGGAAAAACAGCAGCGGCCAGGATCTTTTTTTTCTTAACTAGTGTTTGATTATTTTATTTTTCCAGTCCTTCAAGCAGCAGTTATGCCGCGTAAAAGTTTCACTGCTATATAATATGCAAATGTTGTGACTGCATATTTTTGAAAAATATATTTCTTTTTTGTTCCTTCTTTTTAAAGAAGTTCATACATTCACATCTCTGTCCAATAATATAATAAGCCCCTTTTCGCACTCAAAAATGTTTAAGCATTTCCAGTTAAAACATCAAAAATGAGACGGCCCCACCATAATTTTGTAATTCTCACCACGGCTGGATAAGATTAATATCTGTATTGATAGCACAAAAGTAATTTAACTACATTTTTAATAGATAAATCAATAAACATTACACAAATACCTATATGTGAGTTTTAAAACAGGTGTTATAATCCTTGTTTTTCCAAATCATTTAATACTTTTGTACAGTAATAAAATAATAATATATTTCGAATTTACTATTTTAAAATAATAGTTTTTTTCTTATTAAAAGTGATTTGTATTTAAAAAAAACATTTTATCACATATAAATTGTTATTTATTATTATTTTACAGAAATGTACAGGATTCTGAATTAAGATTCTTGAAAATATTCGATGAAGAAGAGGGATTGGCAAGTCAATGCTTAATTTGTTGCTTGAGAAGAAGTAAAAATTAAAGTAAGAAGTAAATTAAGATGTAAACTTAATATAACACCATACTTCAAATTGTGCATGCGTATACATATATATCAACACAAAAACCTCATCATTTGAAAAAGAGGTATGAACATGAATTTATTTTGTAAGTATGACAGAAATTCTTTTAAATATATGAAATATTCTATATAGCACAGTGCTTCTCAAACTTTCAATACTTGCGACCCGATTTTCAATCATAATTTTCTTCGCGCCTCCCCATATAATAACAATGTATTGAAAGCAATCATAATGTACTTTTTGACGCTAAAACTACAATGCGATCTTAATTATAAACCACTCAAATTTCCAAGATATTAAATTGTGTATATGTTACTTTCTAGTAATAGAGATATTTTAAGTAAGTTATTTTTAAGTAATAGATATTTTAAGTAAATTATATATATATATATATTTTTTTTAAAAAAAAAAGTATTATGTTGTTTTTCTTTTTAATTTTAAATAGACAAAAAACAATAAAAGTGAAACCCTGTATTTTTTTATGTCAGTGTTTTTTTTTGCTTCCTTTAAGTAATTTTTAAAATTTTTTTTTATTCTCGATTTTTGATATGCTCCCCCCCCTGTAAGGTTTTTTGTCCCCCCCCTGGGGGACGCCCCACAGTTTGAAAACACTGATATAAAGTAGAATTTAAAAAAAAGGAAAAAAATTGGTTTTCTGGTTTCATAATTTAAAAAAAAATATGTAAAGCCTTTAAATCAAAAATTTAAAATATAATTCCTCCATTTTCGCATTCTGTTAAGTATTATGCTTAGTTATATGCAACAAAAACTGTGCCTTTTTTTGAAATATTCTAGGCAAGCAAAACGAACGCTTCAAGGATTAATCTGATAGGATATACATTTTCACTGTATGTACAAAATTATGTAGACTACAGACCGTTTTTCAAATAAATGTATAGTTATATACAATTTTTAGAATTTTTCAATATTGTTAAATGTATATTTTTTATAAATGTGATAAGGACATAAAAATTATGAAATGCCTTTACGCCTTATCTTAGTTTTAAATATCTTAGGTTTTATCAGGAAAAAATGTGAGAATATAAATTGAAGCAAGAAATTGAGTCTGACTCACACGTGATATTCAAATACCATCCATCTTCCAAAGCCGATCCACTGAGAAGAAAATTTTCCGCTCTGCACCGCAGATACTTCTTATGATCACTTCTAGATGGCCAGAAGGTCAGGATACTTGTTGTCCGGTTTCCGTCTATGGAAAGGAGGTCCGTGTGATTGGACAAAGGTTCGCTATCCAGAAACCAGGACATACGAGCCGGAGGACTTGAGCCACCCGAGTAGCACCGAAGTTCCACTTTGCGACCCGCTGTCATGCTGGCTTTCTTTGGAGACAGATTTACATCCAGTGGTTTCACTGAAATAAAAAATTTAAAAGTATTGAAAGTATTACGTTTTAGAATTATTAGAATTATTGTTGTTGCATTAAATAAATATGTTGGGAGGTTATCTACAATAAAATGGGTATATTAAAGGATACTCATAAAAATTTACTTAATTATTGCACTTACTTTGAACGTTTTTGTGTTGCATTGATTTTTATAATAAATGCGTGCATTTATATAAATATCAATGGAAATAAAATGTACTCTAATAAATTTAATTTTGTTGAATATGTGTTTTTTTAATAGTTATACATTTAAACACGAAATTCTTTTAACACGAAAAAACATTTCAGTCCCTCAGATTCATGCTAAACGATGTTCACTGAGTATATATATATATATACAGTCAAACTTCCATATTACGAACCTCTGTATTACAAATGTTTTCCTGGAACCAAGAACATTACACGATTTTCTTCGTAAAATAACCTCCCATTAGTGAAGTGCATTTTCTATATAATGAACTTTTTCTCTTGTGATTAAGTTTTTTGCACCTTATTTTTAAAGTATTTCTGGATTTTTCAAGTTATTCTCTCTTTTAACTCACTTTATGGTGGTCATAAATCTTGAACTGGTTTTATTAGATGCCTAACTCGCCGAGAGCAATTGAATTCTGGGTGTTTCACCAAATAAGTGCAACCTTTAGCCCCCATAATCCAGTTCACTGTAAACATCTTAGATATTCTCTTTCACCTTCAATGGAGTTGTCTCGTATCCCCGTGTCCTTGACCTAGTCTCCGCTCATTTGTAGTGTTGATCAGTCGTACTGGTAACTTCGTTTCTTGTAGTTCGAAAATGTTGAAATACAAGTGCTTGAGCATCAAAGAAAAACATTTATTTCTTCAGGAGGTAGATAAAGATTTCAAGAAACTTTTACCTTGCAATTTTTCTTTCTTCCTTTTCTTTTGATAGGTAAGATACATAAAATAAATAGATATTACTTTACAAAAACGTATGAATAATTACTTTTTTTTAATAAATAGTATTTGTGAATTTAAAATTTGTTTTATGTGGATTATAAAGAAAATTGAAAGACGAACCTTTACATAACGAATTCTCCCTATTACGAACTTTCTTTCGGAACTTAGCGACTTCGACATATAGAGGTCCGACTGTATACATATATTTTAGTCTTCCACTTTAGTCGGTTGACTTTTTTATGTGTAATTATATTTTGGTGGGCCCTTTAATACCCTATTTCATTCATTCTTAGCTTTGCAGGAATAACAATATAACCTTTAATACTTTATTTTATTATACTATATATATAAATGACATTTTTCTATTTCAGTTCTCTGGAGGAAGATTTTTTTTCATTCTCTTTCGCTTAGAACCTTCCAGGAAATCGTGAGATGATAGATTGTTGTTTGTTTTTGCACGTGTGTGGTAACAACAGTTCTTAAAACTAATAATTTTTAACAATAATTCTTAACTATTGACGTTTCTTCATTTCAGGTGTATGATTTTTATTGATTTCCTAGCTTTTGTTTTACTTCTTGCTCTGTCGCTTAAATATTATAGAGCGTATATTTGGCCAATTAGTACAGTTATAAACTTATTTACGAAATATAGCGTTATTCTAAAGTTTATTGTGCTTTGGGCGTTAGCAATGAATAACCATTATAAATATTTAAGTATTATTACAAAATATTACAATAGTAGTATAATGCATAATTTTTAAAAAAGGTAACTTTGCTATTTATCCTAAATCCGTATATTTGACGTCATATTACTTTGCCATTAACAGAATATCACTATTTTAACATCACTTTTATCTTTTTATGTTACTTGTAGCTGTAAAAAAGTCATATGACAGTTCTGCGTTGTGTTGAGAAACAGATTCTGAATATAAATGTATACTTTCTTAAAAGCCTGGCAAATACTTTTTCCACTATTTTATTTTGAAAAGCAAAAATCAAACATAGATTGAAAATGCATTACTTCGCAAATGTTAAAACAAACAGCAGAAATTGAATTTTGATATTATCTTTAAAAAAAATTCTGCCTTTGAAAACTTGTTTTCTATCGAATATATTTCAGTTTTTGCGCCCTTCTATTTATAAACAAAAGGGCTTTTCATCTATTTTAAAAACACTTCATTGATCTAGTTAGCCTCATTTTTTTATTTCGTGCTATGTGCTGCTAATGTACATATAATTTTAATACATTGAAATAGTTGAAGTTGATTGTTTACTCTTCCTTCGTTCTCAGTTCCCTTACTCATGATTTATTATTCATAAAGCAAAGAATAATTAAATAATTCTGGTTTAATTAAGTTATTTATTAATTTAAAGTACCAGTTCGAATTAAATATTTAGTCTCTTAAAATATACATTATATACGATACGCAAAGAGTTTTCTCTACAAAGTGAATTAATTTCAGCACGTAGACCTAAAGCAATCAAACAAAATGTTTTGCAATATATTCTCAACTTTATACAATGAAAAGAGATGTACACTCTAAGGCATTGAAGTCGATGCTCTATATGAAGAAGTAAGGAATACGCGTTAAGCATGTAGGTGTAACTAACGCACGTAGAAAAAGAAGGAATTAAAAAAAGGAATGTGATTGATTATATATATGTTGATTATATATAAATTGAAGTTAATGAGTCATTAAAATTGGCATTAAGCCCACCTTAGTTGTAAATTCAAATGATTGCATACTCTGATACAATTCCTGAAAATATTCAGCACTTCTTTCTTCTAAATAATGTGCAACTGTAGGGTTATTCTTGCAATATCTTCAGATGGTTACTGGATTTTCCCAATAGAATTTAAATGTACAGAATGTAGCAATGTTATGGTAATTTAGTCAAGTCAACAAAGTGTTCGTCAAGTTTGGAAATTATAAGGTTTTATTGGAATGACACAAATAACCTGCAGCTCAATAATAATCCAAACATCACATTGCTGTAAATACGTAGGTTTTTACTGCTAGCAAGAGCTCGGATGGGTGTGCAAATTACCCGTATGAATAAAAGTCTTTCTGAAGAAACTGATACGATCACGTCATTCAACCGGTGCCGATACGTGGTTGCTGGTTTTATAATAATCTTACTTGGAAAGTGACTGCGTTGACGGAAACATGGTCTGCGATAGATATCAGCTGATACGGGTTTTGCATTTAAAGAATATATAATCCCTCCAGTGGAAAGTCATCCGCAATTGGTAGAAGTGTACGATTCAAGTGTTATGTCACGAAGACAGGTGGGGATTTGGTGCACGGAATATGATAAAGGCAGAACAAGGAAGTTTTCGGTGTAAGATGTTGGACCATCCTCCTTAAATTTTCGACATCACACCAAGTGATTTCCACCTTTTCGGACTTTTAAGGAAACACTTAGGGATTCAGCATTTTAGAATCAATGCTGAGTTTTAGTAAGACGTCTTTAAGGGGTTGTACAGCTTTGATGCTGATTTTTTCCGATGCTGGTTTCGATGGTTTGGTGTACTAATGGAACAAAGGCTTCGATAAGTATAACTATGCAGGGATGTAAAATGTACCTGTGCCTTCATACATTGAATGAATTTTTTATTTCCTAAATTAAACGTTTACTTTGAACGAGTTTGTTACCTTACACATTTTGAAACCTCTACGAATGACAAATCAAAGTTTTAGCAAAGGTACCTCGATGCTAAAAAGTTGCATTTTGAAACGCAATGCTTATTGTGGGCTTGTGTTTCATATGATTGTAGGAAGAATTTTGAGTGGCCTTCAGGACAGTTTATTCTCATCTCTAAGACATGAGTACATTTCCATAACTTGCCTGATGACTAGTGCAAACATATCTGGAAATGTTCAAGGTAGCATACAGATTCACCTTCAACTACCTCACATCCAGTTACATCTTGTATCCTGGAGAGAAGTAAACAAATGTCTTACAGCACCTTCTTAATTTTCAAGGTTTAAACTTTTTAATTAATCATCCAATCATTTTGAAATTATAATTGCTCCATAAGTTCATCTAATCCTCAACCATTTTTAATGCAGCTCAAGGATTTTTTATAATGCGCTATTAGAAAAACCTTCTACGAACTAATTCTTTATTTATATTATCTGCAATGCGTTCTGTATCTTAAGAGGCAAATTAGGCAATGATTATTAACAATGATTTTACTTTCTTTTAGAAAGCTTATAATTAAAACATAATCTTTATTTAGTTTATCTTTTAATGCTCATACTGTTTAAAGAAATATAAAAAATTATGAAGAAAAAAACTAATCACTCTTTTTTTAATACGATCTAGTATTCCCTTTTTTTGTGAGTAATTAAAGTAGTAGTGTGTTTTTAACAAAAAAAATCTGATTCTCTAATGCAAAATATCCAATTAAATTTGATTCTTTATGTGGCAGTTTCTTTAAAAGAAATATTCAAAAGTAATAACGTGTTTTCCTACACTTTCGTTGTAGCCCTTATATTATATTCTGCAAAGACTTTAAGAAAATTATGAATACATTTTATGACATTGAAGTTAATTCTTTTTAAAAGTATTTTTGTTTAAAGATATTTGCTTGGAAAAATCTCATCCATTAGAAGCTTTATTATCAATTTCTATTAATCCGCAATTTTCTATTCAAAATATAAAGGACATTTATCTTATAAAATAAATATTAAAAATATCTAAAGTATTATTGAACAAATATCTTAAAGTACATATAGATCTCTTACGGTATTAAAATAGGTTTACTTTAAGGAAATACATTAAAATATATATATATAAATTTTTTCTGTTACATTTATAAGGGAATAAAATATAAATAGCTATATATATGTATGTTAACCCTTTATCTACCGCATTATGATTTACTGCAGTTTTTTCATGAATTATTTTTTTTAATCACCACATTGAAAATTAAGGGATATACATAAATAAAATACTCAACATCAGGAAATTTAATTAGTTATAGCTAACTAATTAATTAAAGATATTCAACTGTAAAATTAATTATATACATTGTTCACTTGAAAACAATAATCAAATCGTTTTCTAAGGTCTTCATTAACATACAAGAAAGCGTAAGACACTTATTTCATTAACTATTTTTTCGGAACAAAAATGACAATTCGTAATCCGTTTAAAACGCCGTCAGCTGAAAACGCAATTTCTGCTATAAAACTATTCACCTTCCCCGTTAAACTACTCATCATAGAACCCATAATGTCATATATCTTGGAAGAGTGGAGTTCAAAGAATATTCCTGCTAAGTATTGTCAGAGTATTCGTAAATATGGTTATTCTATGTAACTTTAAATTGAGTGGTTGCATATATATTGAAAATTGTTTTCTATTTCTCCACTAAATATCATGATTCTGTCATATGTATGCACATATTTATATTAATTGTAATTATATTTAATAAAAAGAAACTACAATAAAATTTTTCTTTGTTGACCTAAGTAAGAATTGACTTAATTTATATATTTATTACTTGTTTATACAGAATTTAACATGCATTTCTGAGTAGTTCTGTTAATTTTACTGTTACGCTTCACGGTATTACAGTCGAATTGAACCTTAAAAAGTTTCAAATTCTTCTTTTAAATGATTATTCTTACAATATTTAAATATGATTCTTGGAACAGTTTAAAATTTCGTTGCAAATATATTACGTCCATTTAGATACTTCGAGTACCATTACATAAGAAACGTAGTATTTCATAACTTGAATACTGCATATCTTAGCCGTGTTTCTTCAGTTACATGAAGAACTGTCATAAAACACATTTAGAACTTTTCTCATATTTTTAATGAAACCTCCTAAAACATGTTCGTTAAACATGGATTCCAATACTCGGTGCTACACTATTGAATGCTGAAGTTGACAAAATGTACTAAATGTAAGTTTTGATATCGTCTAGATAGTTTTCGATTTCTTTTGAGAAAGAAGACAGACACACATTTGAGAGTACGAGATTCTAAAATAAATATCCCATCGAAAGAATGGGACTAGCTTGATTTAACGGACAATCTTCGATAGCTGCACTCTGTTCTCACCCTTTGAAATAATGGCTAGTGAAATCCCAAAGGGTGTTCGACCAAGAAAGTTTTTCGAAGAATTCTCTGTTCCCCGCTGAGGAGCATTTCACTTCTGATCACGGCAATAAGAAAAAAGTGCTTATTTTGTGAAACTGTTCTCTTGGCAACTGTTTTTCTTGTGTGCCACTTTCCACAAAAAACTATTGCTTTGCAATGGCAGAGGACAACAGGTGATGAATAGAATTTTGGTTGGAAACCTTAGCTTAATGACAATAAAAGCTCTAAGAAAGTATAAGGATTTGGTAAGGGAAAAGGGGAAACTAAGGGTTTTTCAGTGTAGGATTGCCTTTTTTATTTTATTTCAGGGAAAGTTTCGAAGTTAACGGAGAGTAATTCTTTTGATAACAAGAAAGACATGGATTCTTGCAATGTTAAACTGTTAAACCTTTGGTGGAAGAACTATTTGATGAAAATGTAACACCTTTCTTATATAAAATAAAGATTAAAAGAGAGTATAATGAATGCGAGAACATTAAATGTATGCATGAAATTTTAATGTATATATTTGGATTTAAATTATAAACAAGTTGTTTTTTTTTACCTAGAACTTAATGAAAATTTTCAAAAAAATTATTGGCAATCATGTTTTGTTAATTCGCATTAAACGTTACACAAAGTGGCCCCTAATTTATTGTAAACACATCTACTTTTTATTTTAAAATATCATTAATTAAAAATTCAATTTTATTCAATGCGTTGATTTTGTCTTAATTAAGAATGCTGCTTCAAGAATTTATTTTTTACAGTTATTTGCTAATACTTAAAGGTTAAAGAATTGTCCATTGTTGGGTTTTCTGTTAGATCTGATGTTTTTTCTTCCTTTTTATATTCATTTTAGTACTATACCATAGATTAATCATAGCATATGAATTTATTTCCAAGCGTATAGCATTGACAGATAAAGAATATTGGAATTTTTACTGTTACATACCTTCCTGATGTTTTATGGTAATATTCTGAAATTTACAGCCCTTTATTTACATATAATTAAAATTTATCATTTTTGCTTCAATTTAAATACATTCGCTTCCGAAGTTTTATTACAATAATATAACACACTCAGATGCAAATCTTTTTTGACAAAAAAGTACTTTGGGCATATAATGTGCATCATTTTAACACAAATTCCTTTTTGAGTATACAACTTTTAACAAAATATGAATTACAGATGATTAATATCTTTCTTATTTCAATATATTCAGCAAGAAATTTTACTTTTAAACAGTTCTAGTTTCATTAAGATGTTTAAAGTATTTTTTTTCTATTTCTATCCCTTTTTGTTTCCTAAAATTAAAGGGCCGTGGTAGCCTGGTCATAAAGGTAACGGACTCATGGCAGGCATGGCAGGAGCTCGAGCCTAGTGCCGCTGAAGACCTGAAATGTAGGGGGAATGATGCTCTTTAAATCTGTCGAAAGCTGAAACATCCTCCTATTGGTGTGGTGTCGTAGTTAGGAGAAAGTGTGCTACCTCAGGTGTCGTCCTCATCACTTGACCATTGTTCAATATTACGAGATCCGTTGCCAAAAGTCCTCGTATAGCTAAACAGTGCGAAGTTAATATTCACTCACTTATTCACTACTAAAATTAAATGTATGAAAGAAATTTTTTAAATTTTTTTTTAAGAAAATTAAATAAAGCTAGTATTTTTAAGGTTTAGAATTCAAGTGCAGCATAATAATGTTTAAATGAGATAATTCAAATTAAAAATAGTGCATCTATATTTTTACAAAGTGTCTAATTCAAAGTCGAAGAAAATTGGCAAATTGGCATTAATTGGACATTTATCATACATACTCCAGAATTTGGAAATAACATTCAAATTTTATACCCCTCGTCTCAAGAAGTTAAGAAGATTTTACATTAAAAAAGCATCAGTTTCTCACCACCTTTGTTACAAATAAATTATTTTTTGCAATTGAACAATTTTAGTATTAGTATTATATATGAATATCTGTGAAAAACACTTACGAACAAAAATTCAAATCTTCCTTTTCAACGACTTTTGAAAAATTAGACCATGATTCGAATATCTGAATCGTAAATCCTACATGACGCACCAACAGAATGATGAATCATATCGATGAAAGTAGGTGAAGGATTTTTAATGCAAGAGCTAAAATATTACAGAGAGTGAGGGATTAATCTCTTGTTAAATTGATTTTACATTTCAAATCCTGTAGTTTCGAACAACTTCTTATCATGCAGAAAAAGTTGAAAATAAAATAGCAAGTTCAGATGTGTATTATGACTTAAATAAAGTTTGTTTAACATTACGTTTAAGATATTTTTGAACAAAAATGAAAATTTCACTCCATACTTTCTGTTCTCAAATAAGATTTTAAAACTTTATTGTGTACCCCAACAAAAAAAAAAAAATAATAACATTAATAATAATAACAATAATGATATAAACAAAAACATAATTTCCTTTTTTGTAATGGTGAATGATTTTTCGCATAATTGCTACCAATAAAGGAAACAAATTAACTATTAAATTGAATGAAGAAGTTTAAAAACATTACAATAAATTAATAGTTGTATTATTAAAATGCGTATTTTCACTGAATGTTTGTTGTGCTGATACTTATACGACCTGATCGACAGTAACATCAGATTCAGGCCCATGAAATTCATCATGACAAGGGGCTATACATACGACTATCGTTATACGTAGCTTTGAGCACTATACAGGTGACAGTGTGATTCGGCTCTATTCCATCCCAATTTTGAAGGAGAACACCCTGGGGTGATCAAGGGCCTCCCACCTTTCTACCCCTTCCAACAATCTTATCAGGGGATTTGAGGTTCGATGACTTAGAGCACCTCCATGCCACGAAAGCACTGTACATTTACAAAGATCCATGCCTTCTCCGGATCTCGAACCTAGGCCTGACGGCACAGAAGCCAGCGTCACTAAACACTACATTGGATTGATGGTATTCAATATTTAAAGATCTTTACCACTTTGCAAAAAGCAATTAATAATAGCAATTTATATTATTATTTATTTTTAGTAGTTTAATTGAATAGGCTCTCGTTATTTATTTGCAAAAGTTTTCTTAATTTAAAAAATCCACTCAAAGCCGATACGAAATCAATTTGCATTTTTGTGAGGAAAGCCCTTTTTTATTCGGTTGACACAAATTTATCAATAGATTTGTGTATGTTGGTAATAAATAAGAACATAAAAAGCTATTGTTAAAGTCATTCAGTTGAAATAAATGACTAAATAAAAGAAAACGAATTCATATTTTTGCTGAACGATAAATTACTGCAAATTCTTTCGCTGCTGATGCTTTTCTTAAATTCTTTTATCATATTCTATGTACGGGTATTCATCGGATTTGATTCCGTAGTTGCAATTCTCTTAAGCTTTTTACTTTCATGCACAAATTTATCTGATAAGGTTTTACTGAATTTTATTTCCAAGGAATGCAAACATTCGCATTATTTTAATTGCATTTGCGCAACTCGAGATTTTGAGAAGAATTTCAAAGAGATTTCTATCGATGCAATATTCTGAACCTGAGTTAGCTTCTTTAGAATAAAGTGACCATGATATCAAAATATGAAAATTCCACTTTTGTAAAATATGATTTTTAACAATGTACGCTAGCGTCAACAAAATAAAATCTTGAAGGAAAAGTTTGTATTTTAGATAAATTCTATAGATATATTTTAATACATACATAATAAAATCTAAATAAATTAATTAAATGTACTTGTATTTTTTGGTAAAATCTAGCAAAATATCCTATAAAAATTATATTTTTCAAAAATTCAACATAACTAATTTACTTTTCAATTTAAAAGTAAAATTAAAATTTTTATGACATTGAATGAAAACTGTTTTTGAATTAAAATTATGTCTATGAGAAATATCTATTGTATATGTATGTCTAATTTTGTCAAAAATCAAAAAAAAAAAAATCAAATTAATTATTAACTTGCGCATAACTTAACTGTGTGAATTTAATATTATGTGAAATATTAATGAGTAAATCAATGATTTACATTTGACTGTAATATTCTGAATTGCTTTTGACTTTATAAATTATGAAATTAGAACTTATTTATTTAAAAGTTATATATATGCATAGAGAAATGTTGTGTAGACTATATATTTTTGTCGATACAATCAATTAAAATACAGAAGAATAGCAGAGAGAATTAATATTCTTGTTATTGATTATTCTAGTTTTGCACACTATTAATACTCCAACAATGCTTCACAAACAGAAATAAGGAACAATTTATAAATTCCAAAAGGGGAGAAATTTTCACGAAATAAAAGATTTTTATTTGTCTGAGATGAAGCGTACATAATTAGATTACTATTCGTTATTAAATAAGTATCCCATGTTCAGTCGAAAATGTTTTGAAAAATACTTATTCTTGGCTCTTTGCATTTTGATTTAGAAGAGATATTGGGTGGCGAGGACTGTCTGGGTTTATAGTTTATGTTTGTTATGATGTTCAGTTGTCTTGTAATTTATCATTTTCAAAAACAAAACAAAAAAATTCGATTACGCAAGTGTACATTGCTCTAATCTGTGTACTTAAATGAGAATTAAGAGTTTGAACGTGTCGATTTTTTCACATTTAGAAAATTCCTTTTTTATTATTGCAACATTCTGTATACTGTAAAATCCGGCGTCTAACGCGCACTTTTAACACAGAAAAGGAGATCAAAATTTAAAGGAATGCGTAATACGCTAGGTATAAAAATGACAGCTTTAAAAATAAAAAAAAATGATAAGCATATATTAAAATTGGACTTCTACATAGATCGAAATACTGTTTATTTAAAAGAAATGATACTTTCTTGTGGACTTAAAGGATTGTGGTTCTAGAAGTGCACTATTTTTTTTTCTAAAGCTTGAAGTAATACCTTGAATAAATGATTTCAAAACACATAAGAGCATTGCGGACTTAAGTTTCATATTTCTTCGTAAGAAAGGCTTTATACGACGAACATACCTAAAAATTAAAAATTGCAGCTTGAAAGTACAGGTGTTCGTTATACACCGGATTTCACCGTAATTGAAATATAAAGAGTTAAAGTGGTTCACCGTTAATATTTGGATAGTAGAATGATGTAGTATATATATATATATATATATATTTATTTAAATATATATAATTCAATCACAACAGAACTCAAATGAGTAAAAAAAATTGAAACTAAATGAATCCTATAACATAAAAATCCCATTTCCGAATAACAATGGCGAATTATAGAAAGACAAAATTCCAACGTTTTCAAACAAAATTAAAAATTTTATAAAATAAAATATATAAAATATCCAAGTGCAACCTCGGACTTAGGGACTGATAAGTGGGGTTAACTAGTTTGATGGCGCCGCCAACCTTCCCCATTGCAACTTGTACCAATCTCAAAAATATCCACCTCTCAAAATTTAAAAATTTAAAAATTAAAAAATCTAAAAAAAACTAAAACCTAAAAATTAAAATTTAAAAATTAAAATTTAAAAGTTAAAAAATTTAAAAGTTAAAAATTTAAAAGTTAAAATTTAAAGTTAAAAATTTAAAGTTAAAAATTAAAAAGTTAAAAATTAAATAGTTAAAATTAAACCATTAAATTTGAAAATTAAACTATTCGCCATCACATTCTGAAAAGATATTATATTAAAATATAAATTTAAACAAATATTAAAATTTAAAACAAATAATTGCATAATGTAAGTGAACTCCTCAAACACCAAAGATGACGCACTCATCCTTAGGTAGAAAAATGCTCCAAACTGAAAGTTCAAATTAAAACCAATTATTTTCACAAATGAATAGCGTAAATCATTAAAACTCACCAAAAAGCATTCTATCAATAATCCAATCTCTCACAACCTGAACGATTTTTTCTCTCATATTTAATATTAACAATTACTCCTCCTATACTTGTTCACAACACCCATTAATGCCATGTCAATCCAAATGATTCATAATCTCACACCAGAGTTCAATCATTTGGTATATATATATATATAACACAGAGAGACTTGAGAATGACGGTCACCGTATGGTACAAATTGCTAGAGATTATAATGTAACGCCTAGCGTTGTATGCAATTTAAGGAGATAAAGTACCTGCACCAGATTGCTATACACTCAAAATGAAGATCCATATTTTTCCGTGATATCGAGACTTAATAGGAGTTCAACTGATTCTCAGTTATCCCAGTAACTTCAAGAAGACGCTGAAATTTGTTTCAAGAAACAGTTATTTTAGAAAGCTAAATGAAAAAGGCTTTATTACAAGAAGATTTGTTACTTGCAACCCGATCACTTCCATGCACAGAAAAGTCCATGTATCAAGATAGTGTTTAGATTATTTCTTGATACACTTGTGGTTTAATATGATTTATTATTTATTTGCATTAATTTTAATACTTTTTAATGTATAACATTTTTTTCTGTAAATTATTTGTTAATAGTCTTGGATTGCCAAAAATCATCATTTTTCTACACCTCTTTTAATTCTATATTTATTTTAACGAAAATTACTGATGATGCTTCCCTCATTACGGTGTAACAAAGATAGAAATAACAAGAATTTTAATTCTAGGAATTCTTAACAGAAGTGGATAAATATGGTTTAAAGTCCATTTCACTGTGAATGAGACAATTAATGTGATTATATTCTTCAAATTAACATTAAAAATAGAGTTGAATTTTTAGATCATGCTTTTAAATGTTAAGTAACTAATGTTTTAAGATCCAGTCTTTCATTTTTTTAGTCGTAAATTAGAGGAATAGTTTTTCGTTCTTATCAGTGTAATTTCTGGATAATATATGAAATAAACATTTTTGTATCTGAATATATACAGAGTGGGATGAAATGTCATCCCCTTCAAATGTATTTTTGGACCAAAATTATTCAATAAATTCAATGAAACCATTATATAAAATATTAAACCAAAATATTAAGAAAATATGCATAGGAATTACTTTCAAACATTTAATTTATTATATGAAGCAGCCTTTAATTTTTTTTTTATCAATTGTTTCCAATCATATCACAGTATTTTATTCTGTAATTTTTCGTAAAAAAAGGTTGTATTCATGATTACAGGGATTATTGTGGCCACATATATACCTATTTGTAATCTTAGTTTCATATTCAATGTTTTTCCATTTATTTAAATTTCAAGTTAATACAAAACAAGAAAAAAATAAAGAGATTTATTTTGAAAAACACTTTTCTCTAAATGTTTAAGGATTGATCAGAAAAACCCTTAAAATAAGTACAAAGAAAATGCTGTAATAACAAGAGTCCAATTTTTTAACAGGAAAATAAAGAAACATTTACAAATGAAAAACTTGAGAATTTTTTAAAATGGTTTTGTATGTAATATATCCTAAAACTTGAATATAACCTGAAATTTTCATAAGTATACTTTTAGGTACAAAGTATGATTTTCCTCATTTTAAATTTGTAGGACATTAAATAAAAATAAAAATTTAATTCCATAATTTTCAAAATTATATAAATATATATATATATATATGTGTGTGTGTGTGTGTCTGTGTGCGTCTCTGAGTTAAAATTTCTAGTTCATTCAACCTTTCCCTTGCTTGAATTACTTTTAGATCTAAGCTTTTTAGGACATGTTGTTGAAAGTTTTAAAAAAGCCCATATTTTTTCCAGTAACTGTAATTGTAACTGGCACTTTCCTTAACTTTTCCCGAGGGATGACACTGAGCGCTATAACGTATTTCAGTCAATCAAGTAGTATGGAAAGATCCAGGAAATTTTCTTTTTTGCAATGCAGAGTTTTCTGGGTTCGAAAAAGAGATTGAGTGTGCAGCCCGAGGTAGTAGATAGTAGATTGTAGTCAGTTATTACGTGTATTTTATCAGGCAAGTCGTCTCTGCAACAGAAATGCTATATTGCTGCTGGCTTGTGTCTTCGTTAGTTAAAATGTTTCTGTGAAAAAATTTTCTTCATTTATTCCTATCATGTTTTGTATTTTAAATATCTACCTGATAAATTGGTACTAGGTAAAGTTGTATCCCTACCATGTTTGATTGAATTAAAATTCAACCAGATATGCTCACACACACAGACACACACATATATCCACATATATATATATATATATATATATATATATATATATATATATATATATATATATATATATATAAATGGATGCTTTTATATATGACATCTCTTCACTCCAATACCGTTTGACCAATCACTATGAAAATTGGCATGCATATGTATTTTTTATGAACAAGATTTTTGTGCTATCCTCTTTAATGCTGCTCTTCACCAGGTGGCATTAAAGCCTATCAACTTCTGCATTATTCAATTAATCGCCAAGTTGCCAACAGGGTCGCCAAAAATTATGGCAATTAGGCTCTATCGCCAATATTTCGCTATGTTTCTATTTAATCTCCATTATAATGTAAGGAACTGCATTGCTTTTGAATTTTACAATTTTAACTTAAAATAAATAAAACAGAAAGTAATATTAACGTATTACATAGACAGATATGAATTATTTACATTTTTTAAAGCCTTATTACAGAAAATTTGTAACAATGTGTTACTTTTGCTGAGTAGAGATCAGCTTAGGAAGGTGTTTTCAGAAATAGATCCATAAGAGAGTTACAATGCGTTATAAGGTTTAAAAAATCCTTTTTATCAGCTATTAGATCTATAGACTTAAAATTTAACAAACATTGTTTTTTTGCTTAGCTGAGATATGCAAAATGTTTTTTCTAATTTAATTCGCAATTCACGTAAAATAAACTCTTTAAAAAACTTATTTGTCCTTCATTCTGTATTGTTTTTTATTTTTCGATTCATCCGTGCAAAGAATGGGTATACCAACTAGTACTATTATATATATTTCAATATTTGAAATTTTCAATGAAATTATACTGCTTGAAAAAATGCGCTTTTATTTAAAATCCTGCACTAAAGCGTTCAACAAATACTTAAGATTTACAAAAAAACGGTTTCTTTACTTCCATTTAAATTTTCAATCTTTTCAAATTGCATGATAATTGAAATACAAAATTTTAAAAATATAAAAAAAATATTAGCAAACAAGTATCTTCTCTTACCATCTAATACTGAGTATCCAGCACTTTATAAATTTCGAAAATATTCCTTGAACTGTTTAGAACTTAATCATCATCGCTAATTTAATACGCAAGCCAAGTGTCTACCTTTTTTTTATTGGTATAAAGAATATACGAAATCAACAATATTTCTAAAAAGAAGGAAATAAATTATTTCGTTCTATATATTTTGCTTCCCCTCTAGATTCAACTGAATCATTTATTTTGTTGCCATCTTACCTCAAAAGCAAACACTTTCGCATTACCTTGTCGTTTGGCAAGTGTTCACCGAATTGCATATAATACACTTTAGATACAACCTAGAAGAATTTCCTGCGGTTTGATACCCCGTAATAGCTTATGGATAACATACAAGAGAATGAGGAACCGTATGAGTTGTTTTGTATATACATGAATGGAATTTATACCTTTATCTTCTAAAGGAAGCCCTACTTTCCTCTCCAAGGAGTAAAGAAAAAATTATTCCCTTTATCTAAAAAATAAATTTTGCCGTAATGGTATTATTTCTGACTTGACACACATTTCTTTCACTCGCCCAAGAAAAGGAAAAACTGGCATTTGCAGTCTTTGAGAGGATAGCTTAAGAGTAAAAAGATAAAAGCAGAAAGTAGATTTGAATTATAGAATGAATATGATGAAATGTTACGCTTTTTTTCCTGGAGAAAAAGAATGTAATCTCAATACAAATAGAATAAAACGTCATATTTGTATTCTGAAAACAGTCTTTTGCTTATCAGCAAGATAAAGAGATAAGTATTTATTTTCAGCTGGTGTTTAGACAGAATGAATCAGCCCAAGATAATAAATTGAAAGTTTAATAAATTTAAAAATAAAACTCTAAATTTAATTACTTTGTTCAGTATCAAATTGAAAACCAATGATAATTTCCTTAGTCTCTACTTAAGGCTTAAATCTTAATTTTCCTGCTCAGTAAGTGATTGAATGATAATGTCACAATATAAAGCGATATGAAAGTCATTGACGACGGACCTTATTGTTTTGATCCATGGTCAAAGAAGTAGGACAACGCCCGAATTGGCCCCCACCTCTTTCGAGCTTCCACTGCAGAACATTGAGCCTTGACAGATTTAATGTTCATTATCTGTAAGCTATAATTAGAAATATGAGTTTATATATGTGATACTTCTCTATAAAGACCAATTCTCTGTATATTTCCTATATTAAATTTTTAAAATCATATTATGTGTTTTAAAATAAAAAAAGTATTCCTTAGAAATACGTTTGTTTCAATATTAAATGCAATTCTTAAGACTTTAGTTTCTGTAATCATGAAAACTGTTATTTATATTCCTGCAGTCATAAGTAATATTGAATTACTTATTCTCAATATTTTGAAGTCTTATTATAGATTGAAAAAAGTACAATACAAAACTATATTTTATTTTACAGATTCTTTCAAAAGACACAATTAGTTATTTGTTTTATCATGTAAGTACAGTCTTTGTCACCAGATTTTTAATGTGAGATTTTTTTTTGATTGAGTATTAAAGCCTAAACATTTGATGAAACATTTAAATGGTTGTATCTTAAGCTTTTTATATCCTACATAATGCATTTTTACAAATATCAGTTGCACTTTCGGAAATTACAAGGTAGCCTACTGTAACTTTTTGGCCTTTTAATGACTATTTCAAAGGCAGATCATTGTAGTGTATAACAGCATTATAGCCACTACACTTCACAAATTCTTTTATCCCCCCTCCCCCATACATTTTTCCATCCAGATGTATGGCTTTGTCTAACGATTTTACTGATCCAGTACATTTTGACATATAGTGAGCGAAAATTAATTAAAGAGTTATCGATTATAACACCATGACTAAACTTTAAAGCATTCAACATTTATAAATGTGTTTAATGTTTCTTAATTTTCAAAAGCATACCTCAAATTAGTTTAATCCTCTGAATGTTTTTTTATATCCATTATTTATACTTATTTGTATAGAGATTACAACTTAGACATATGTTCAAATTTCATTTTTAGTTTGAATTTGATAAGAGCAGCAGTTTCAAATTATTAATTGATCAATTAAAAGTCACAATGTAAGAGCTGTTGCGGACTCTCGCCAGCTGAAGTGTAAGGAATCACCAAAGATGAGACATTATCTTAAAATATACACTTTATTATGACTTTCTAATCACTATCTAAATTCAACCTAAGCTATGGAAGCACGTCAACTCTGAAATAGTAATCTAAATATTTAGAATCTAAATCTTATACTTATCAATAAATGATCCTCCATGATAATACAAGTTCTTGAAAGGACCTTTGGATTATTAGTTTCTCTAACTCCTCAGTTTCTGTATGACAACAATAACCATCAGCAATTTCTCTCTTCACTTGATTTTAAATAGTATCCGTCATTAATATACATCGCGGTTCCTTTTACAGAAAGAGCTTTTTCAATCATATAACGTCAGCGGAAGTATTTTCCCGAGAGGATTAGACCGAAACGTGAATAGGACGCGTTACAGAACAATCTTTCCTTTTTGGTACTACTCTGTTCATTTATTACGATTTCCCCTTTTTTAAAGCTTTCATTATATGCAAGAAATTCTTTTGGTCTTAATAATGGATTAAAATAATATTTTTTACAAAAAATATTGTATTTTTATAAAAAACAGGAAGAGCTGCATGTCAATTAAAAACTTTAAATATTACAAAAGTTATTGAAACTGAAAATTTGAAAAAAAAAATCTATTATTTTATTTATAAAATGCATTTTAAGAGCGCTTTATCCGTTATTGTAAGCGCTGGTAAAAAAAACGAATTTTCTACACATTAAAGGATTCCCGAAGCCAAGAGAAAACTATGGGAATGAAGAAAAAAGTATATTTCTCTACCTATTTTTCCATTTTCCACATTTGCAACAACTGAGCAGTATGTTTTATTTCCACACCATTTCTTCAAACAAAATACTATTCTGTTACTTGGTAAGAGTATTTGTTGAATCCCATGCAATACACCCCAGATACAACTTAGAAGAAAATATTGTGGTTGAATACCTTAAATGGCTCATGGAAAACCTGTGAGAGAACTGAGGGTCATATACGAGGTGTTTTGTTTATACCTGGTTGAATTTATCCAATTTATTAACTGCAGGTGTTATTCCTCAAATACACCATGAGAAAAAAAATAATATATGATATACTACCAAAGAAAATATAAATTTTCCACATTGCATTTTTTCAATTCCTACTATTAGTTCACTCTCTCCCTGTGTATATCTTGTAAAAATTTTCAATCGTTAATAAAATACTTTCTAGTCACTCTTTTCATGTTGAAATACATTTTTTAAACCTGTAATGAATAGCACTTCATATTAATACAGTGTTTTCAAATATTAATTCATTAATTAAATTAAAAAAATGAATAAATATTAACAAACAAATGTAATAGCCCAACACCATATTTAGAAAGAAAAATCGTTCGTTGTGTCCTGTTGGGCAATAGATAGCGCATCGGACTTCTAATCCAAAGGTCGTGGCTTCTAATCCCACCTGAGATGGCTTTATTTTTAACAATGTGATTTCTTTTTTACTATTGTAATTTATTAGAATAATTAAATTTAATTAATGAACAGACAGTATAACAAAAAAATAGTCCATCACCCTATATAGAAAGGAAAATGGAAAATTGCAAGGAAAATCACTTTCTATTTTATCACTTAATATTGTGATTCCGTCATATGTATATACATATTTATACATATTGTAAATATTTAATAAAAAGTAACTAAAATAAATTTTTTCTTAGTTGACTTAAGTAGAAAGTAGTTTTTTTTTCTTATGTAACCTGTTTTATATAAAAACAGCAATGTGAACTTGTTTTGAATTATAAACTGGTCTTAGAATGAACGGATGAAGTATAAGGAATGGAATTTAAGTTAAGAGTAAACCTGATAAAAGAGAAATAACGTTCTTTTGAGCACTTTCAGCAACTGAACATGAACCATCTAAACGTGAAATATAAAGCTATGCTTTAAGTGTCCTTAAATTGTTTTTAAATTGTTTATGATAAAAAGAAGTACATTTCATTTCTGCAGTAGAAATAAGTCTTTAAAACTAAGGAAAGATAGAAAGAAAGATAAAGTATGACGGTTAAAAGCACAGGATAATCTAAAATCTAAAATTTATAAAGGCCGATAAAGTTATTTGAAATAAATTTAGAGGTATTATCATTCAAAACATATTTAAAAAAAATTGTTATATTAAATTCATCTTTAATAATTGCAGTGAGTAAATAGAACATTCGCTTGCCCAAATAATGCTGAATTTTGCTTACAAATTTTTACGTGCACTGCTTCTTTTCAATTCCTGCTATCAAATCAATCTCCTATATATATACTATATATATATATATATATATATATATATATATAAATTATATATATATATATATATATTAAAATTTATATGTACATATATCTTGTTAATTTTCAATCATTTTTAAGATATCTTTTATTCATCCCCTCAAGTTCAAATACAGTTTTTTTGGAAAAAGATAAGAAACGAAAAATTAATTTACTTTAGAAAAGACTTGTGTTTTCTGCAAATGATAAAACAAATAAATATATACAATTCCAAATTAAAATATATAATCATGTATCATGTAGAAAAAAAACAGCTGTATATGTACAAAAACGTAGGGTTAAAATATGAAACTCCTTCAAAGAATTTTTATTTTAAAATTTTAAAAACATTTATTGTAAGATATATCCATGAACACAAGTCCAATTTTTCAAATACTTAAATAGCTAGACTAATTTTTAGAATGAACATTAACAATTATTGTATTTTTTTTCTGTGTCTCATTAATAGAAAGCCTTTAAAGAAGAGAACATATCTTTTTTCTAAATCTTATACTCGTAATCATATTAATGTGAAAAGGCATGTGTTTGTCAGTCAATGCATCAGAGATTGACAGAAATTTACCATTAAAATAATACACATTAAGAGCTTATTAATTATTTTTAATGCAATAAAATTAGGAACAAATAAATTAAACAGTATAAAATCTGTTAAAAACACTCTGAATGATATGCTTTAATAGTGAACGTCAACGAAAAAAACAAATTGTCATTTATTTTTTTTAAAAAAAATCATAATTTCATAGTACATCACTTTACAACAATCTTTTATAAATAAATAATTCTTTTTACATTGAATATCATGTCATTTTGCACATTTTGGTAGTATTATATTAGTACTAACACAGTTAACTTGAGAAAGACACTTTTAGGATTCTCTTGAATGAGAACATTTTAACAATGTCCCAATAGTTTGTTTGAATAACGAACGTGACACAAACTCATCAACCATGTGAATGTATTGTCACTGCAAAATTATTTTTAAAGGGATAAGTTATTGTGGTGAAATACTCTTCTATTTTACATTCTAAATATATGAATAATATTTCACAGTGTATAAGAACTAAAAACACAGAAAAGGTTTTGAATATGCATCCAGTACCCAAATGGATTCTGCTATATAAAATATATATATATATTCATTTTATACAAAAAAAACATAATTCGAGCATACATAGAATCTCTTTAAAACTTAAAAAAATACTAATTGGTAAAAATTTTAAAAAGTAAATAAAAAAAATTTTTTTTTGAAAAATTATGAATTTTTTCTGAGTAAAAATAAAATAACGTTTATTTATTAATTTCATAAATTACTTATATTTATTTCGTAAATAAAATGTAAATATTGTTTAAACATCAGCAAATTTAAATTTCAACACAAAACTTTGATGATTTTTTAATCAATTTTATTTTATAAAAATTCTTTTAAATGCAGATTTAATAATAAGAAAGTCAAGTATATGAAAACTGATATTTTCCACATAATAGTTTTTGCTGAATGGGAAATTAATCAAAATGTGGAAAAATATATGTCACTACTGCAAATATCATAGCATTGACTTGCCTAAACGTACATAACTAATGCTTAAAATTAGGCATGATACGATGAGAAAAAAATTCCATAAATACGATATAACTATTTACCAATGATATTTCTTTCTAATATTCAAAACTAAATCAATATCGTTTTTAGACTTATGTTGAGTAGGAAATATTTTCCTAAAATACCATCTGTAACTATAATATAGGTCAATATACTTGTTCTTTTCGACAGATTTTTAAATTGTTTGTATGCAATTTTTTTAATCTTTGATAGAAAAATATATATGACTGTCTCTAAATGCTTTTTTATCATCTTAAAAAAATACAAAATATTTTATACTAATATCATCAAAAAATTCATTTACCTTTAAGCGGTAACATTTAAATTCTTTTTCATTTCATCAGTTCCGATTCGATGAAATCTCAGACGTAAGACCATTTATCGACAATGAATAAGGGTAAAAAGAACAAAGGCTGAAGTCACTGAATCAAATTAAATGAATCAGCAAAAAAATCGCATTTATATCTTTGCTGAATGACAAACTATGCAAATTCTTCCGCAGTTTCTTATGTTGCTCCCGGTTTCCTAAATTACTTCCAGCACATTTGCCGTGTAGCCTTGCAATTGCTTTAGTTTTATGATTGCATACTTTTCTTTTAATTCTTAACATAGAGGAAAAATGTAACTGAAAAGAATTTAAATTATTTTTCCTCTAAAGAATACAAACTTTCGTGTTCCTTTTACAGTGTTTGAAATGGTTAAATTTTTTTAAAAAATTTCGAAGAATTTGGAACCGAAAAATTGTTTTGGGGTTCCAAATAATTCTTTTAAGGAAAGAAGCATGTAATAGCTGAGCGTAAAATAACCTTTTTTTAAAAGTTATATTTCAGCAGTGATCATCAAAGCTGATATTAAGAAATATCAAAAGATCATGGAGTCATACGTTTACGATTCATGTCAACGTAACACCATAATAAAAACTATTTTCACATCCATATGTATATGTGTGGAAGTGTACTTATTTGTGTGTGTTTCTGTGTTTGTGCATTCTATGTTCATTCGTGTGCAATGTTTAATGCAATATGACTCATATCACAAACGTAACTCGTAATAAATCAATGGAACATTGCACCGTGTCCAATTTGCATGCTAATTACTGAATGATTGAATTTCAATCAGTTAAATCCTTTCCAAAATATTTAATACTTGAAATAGAAGTAACAATTAAATCTGATAAATGTTTCATTATTACTACAGTTGCTAAATTAAATTTCATACTGACATGTAGTTTTCAGGTACTAAAAATAATTCAGTTATGTATGTATTTTTTTTCTTCTAAATAATAACTCATACTTATGAAATTTGCCTTTCTGCAATAATTGTTTTCTTTGCTCTTCCAGTTTTGTTTCTCCTTGACTCACCCAGCAGTAAAAAAAGCAGCAATTTATGCAAAAACTAACTTTTGATTTGAATTCCATAATGTTAAATATATATATCATTCACACATGTACTTGTATTATAATGTTATCTATTACTATCAATATATTGTATATACAAACAATGAAGTGCTAGAAGTCATGGAATATAGCAATATGTAGATGGCTTTAACATAGCATTAAAATTATACAAAAATAAGTAGTCCATTGTCAGCGTTTTAGATTGTACTGGAGTGATTTACGTAATAAGTTTTTAAACGTGACTGCTGCCACATGACGGGAACCAAAAGACTTTGAGCTACATGGAGCATTAAAATTTGGAAATCGTAAGAGAATTCAACATTCATTCAACTAAACTGTCAAAAAGAGACCAAGAATATGTAATTTAAGGCAACATTCGATCATGGACAATGAAGTGGACAACTGGGTCTACTTAATGACTAAAACCTCTGACATCTGCATAAAGCAGTCAGTAGGCAAGTAGCACTATGTTAACTTAAAGCGGGAATCAAAGTAGGTTGTCAATGATTTGATAGTTATAACTTCGAAGCGCTTCCTATGGGTTACTGGCGATGAACCTAGCAATACTGATCCATGGTTAAGAGATGAAAATAAAACCTGAGTTTGCTCTCCAAACTTCCATACCATGTCAGCGTGAAGACTTTGAGCCAGGACGGAATTATAACGCATCAGCTATTCTGTGTGTATCTTTTTCATGCATGCTCTTTCAATGGTACAAGGGCCTGATTTCTTTGATTCAACAGAAACAACACCCAACAATTGTTCATGACCATGACATTTCGGCTACGGTCGTAATTCGTAAATAACATGGTGTGTAAAACAAATCCATCCGGGAGGGATCTGCAGCAAAATTCAGTATTTATAGAATTTTGCAACAGAAAACTTGTCGAGTTCCTTTACTAACAATGGGCTATTGACTACAGCGTTTTTGAGGGGTTCGTGAAAATATCGATTGGACCTTTGAATGTAAAAACGTGTTTGTTGAAATGAGTCATAATTTTAATAGATAGAAGTTGATGGGAGAGTTGAGTTAGAAGCAGATTTTATGAGCTCATGTACCTAGTTGCTAACAAGGCACTCTTCAAGCTGATGGTGTCACTATAATGGTGTGTACTGCATGTATTGCGTTCTTTGGTAAGACCGAACCAATAATTGATAGGAAAAAATCATGTTCAAATGCTTAGAAAATATTTACAGCCATTCGTGTGCTTCATGTATTTAAACAAGAACATATTTGTGCAAGATGACAATACATCATATCTTCTGTTTAAAATCATTTGTGACTGATTTGTCAAATATTCTGGATCATTCTAGAAAAATTTTTGGTCACCTAGATTCCCAGACATGAGTCCCTTGAACATATATGAGACATAATGCAAAGATGAATTTAAAGATAAATTCCTGCCCAGACAACATTTTTGTAATTATGGCTGGCTGTAGAAGCAGTAAGGGTAAATATTTCTTCAGGGGTTTTTTGATGACTTGCAGATTCAATGCAATGTTTAATTCCTCTGCTTTTCTTTATAAAATATGGTCCTCCAGGATATTAGGAGTTATACTGATACTTTTAACACTTCAGTGTATAACATTTTTTAGTATGATTCCTTTAGTCCTTCATGGAGAGATAGGTATAAAATTAAGAGCATTTTTTTTTCAGAATGTATCGGAGATACTTTGAACTTTCATGGTAGTTATCTTTAATTTATCAATCATTGATAAGTTTAATTTATTATTACTTTTGTAAAGGGTAACTGAGTTTTATAATTCTTATATTTCAATGTACGTTGCATTTCGTAAGTTTTATCCCACTAAAAAAGTATTTAATAATTTATAAAATATCGGAAGATATGAAACAAAAGCTTCAAGGTTGCTCTCTCCCCTCCCCCAAATCAAAAACAAGTCTTTCATTAAGTGATCTTGCTTACGACAAAAATAAGGGGGAAAAAGGAAGAAAAAACAGTTAAAGTTGAAATCAACGATGACTTGAAACAGTAACAAAGCAAATCAAAATGTTTCTTTTATGTAGCATTTAAAAAAATAACCTTTGCTCAGTTTTTATTCCAAGTATATTTCTTTTAAGACTGATTCAGCTCTACATTTTATAGCTTTATAAAAAAATAATCTATGGCATGTTATTTTCGTAAGAAAAGTCATTTTAATGAATAGAAAAACAATCTACTCATCATTACAATAATGTCAGCAATTATGCGTTACATACAAAGTCCTCGAAAAATGACATTAAGTTCTTAAAAAGCAAGAAATTTAAAAATAATTCTTAAGCTTTATAACTGGATATTGCTCACTTGAGATCTATCATTAAATGATGTTTTTTGTGCGTGTTTAAATGAATATTATAAGAAAAACATCTGAAATCATTCAGTTCGATAAAATGATAACTATTTACAATAATGAGAGTAATACAAAAATAATATAAAAATGTATTATAAAATGTATATAATAAATTAATAATTGTTTTTCAAATAAATAAAAATTATGATTTGCTCCCTCATGTGCAGTATTATTACTGTTAAGTGTAAAATTCCTTTCCGTAAGCTAATTTATCTTTGATTCCTTTATTTTTTTTAAAAAAAAAGACAATTATCTCTGTATAATGTTCTAATCACAAAAAATGACACACCACCAACATCCTTTAAAAATTTAACAAAAAAATAACAGTTTAATGTATTTATGTATTGATCCTTTTATTAAAGTTAATTATGATTATTTTTGATCATTTTATAATTTATTGTTATAATATAGTAAAGGAAAATGAGCCATTTCAAAAGTATACTTGCAAAAAAATGGAAACTTATGATAGGATAAAAGTGAATGTAATTTTGTACAAAATATTCAGAAATGTTTAAAATATCCTTTTCACTTACTTTTTGTAACTATTAAGCTATTCAAGCTATTTTAAGCAGCAAAAAAAAAAAATTCGTATTTCATTATTGTTTTTATTCTGTTTGAACTAAAATTTTAAGAAAAATGCTATTATATATGTTATAGACAAGCCTATTCAAATAAATGTTTGATAGATAAGTATGTATAATAAGTGTTGTTCTCATAGTTGTATTTATGAATCCTTATTTTTGAATTCCTACTATTAGCTCAGTTTCTCCATATATAATAGATTTGTCTTGTTCAAATTTTAAATCGCGTTAATAAAATCATTTCTATTCATCCAGTCATGTTCAAATAAATTTTTTAAATTTGTAGTGAATGACACTTGATGTTAATACAGTTTTTTTCAAATATTAATTAATTAATTTAATTTAATTAATTATCGTTTTTCAGCCAAACTAGCAAAATCGGATGTGCATTGTTATAACAATGCAGACAAATCATGCTTATTTTTCTCAATTCCTACAATTTTGTTCAGTCTCTTCCTATATATATATACATATATCTTGCTCAAATTTTCAATCGTTAATAAAATATTTTCTGTTCATCCATTAAAAGTAGGAATTGACTTAAATTTTTTTTTTATTACTTGTTTCCTATTTATTCTGAAATGTGTAAAAATTTATAGCTCAATTTCTACAAGAGCTTTTTTTATTCAGAGATAAAAGAAAAATAAAAAATTCTTAAAACAATAGTTTGCAGTTAATCAATTATAAAATCATTAGTATAGTTTTACATTTGAAATTTCTACAACTTTTTTTTTTTTAAAAAAATAATTTTTTCAAATTTTTTTTTAAAAGATTAAAAAAAACTGTTTTTTTAGATTTATTTTAAGTTATTTTTTTATCACGTTATATATATATTCCAAAAATACGCATATATAGAAAAGCTAAAACACATTTAGTTTTACTTTAAGGTATCCGACTACGTTCGGAACCGTGATATTAAAAAGCCATAAATGGTAATTTTTTTGATATTTAGTGTCCCTGATTAAATAATGTATTTTGTTTTAGGACATTTTGACAAAAAAAATATTTAAATACAATATTTCGCAAAAAAATTATTTGAAAAAATTTTTTAAAATGTTTCCTTTTTGAAAAATTTTCTATTAAAAATATTTTCCTGTATTAAACCCGACCTCTGTACAGGAAGGGTCAAATATGATTTTTTAAAAAATTTAAATTTTTTTTGGGTTTCACCAATTCAAATAATGATCGGCGTTTTTTCTTAAAATTTTCCTTTTGTTAAAACATGAAAACCCCCTTTTTAAAAAAAAAATATTTCAAAATTCTAGTTGAGCCTCTTAGAGGCTCTACGTTTTAAAGGCAAATTATTATTATAATAGAAGCATTTTCCACAATAGGAGAATATTTTGAAAATGGTTCATTCTATGTCCATTTTTTGTCAAAATATTGTACTTAAATAATTTTTTATTGTAATACTATTCTTAAAACAATATTATATACATTTTCTATTTTAAGTGACACTAAATATTATAAATATTATCCATTTATACGCTTTTGCAATATCACGGGTCCGAACGTAGTCGGATACCTTAATATGTAATATCTACCTATTTATACCTACCAAACATATACCATGAAAAACAAGATTGCTTTTAAAAATATATATACTTTTAAGACTGTTTTTTGAAATTTAATCTGAACTCCCACGCTTTACATTTTTTTACCTATCTGTGGAAAACCCTTTAAGTGTACTATTTTTGTCCCTCCAGTCATGGATAATGCAATCGATACGTGTACAGAATACTATAAAGACTATAAGAAACCGAAAAGTATGGGAGGAGTTAAAAAAGTATATATTTCTCCCTCTTTATTTTTCCACTCTACTTGTGTCAACTGAGCCGTTTACTTTACTTCCATTCCACTTCGGAAGAAAACACTTCCCCATTACCGTGTCGTTTGGCAAGTATATTCACTGAATCGCACGTAATACACCTCGGATGCAACGCAGGAGGGAATCTTGCGGTTGGATTCCCCATAACGTCGGTATGGAGCCTACAAGTAAGGAATCCGTATAAGTTGTTTTGTTTATACCTGGATAAAAATATCCCAATTTGTTTCTCAAGAAGACGCACCACTTCTTCGCTGTGAAGTAAAGGGAAAAATTCTTCTTATCTTTTCTTTATCGTCTAAATTTTTTTCCGATAAGGTTACATCTTCTGATAGCGAATGCTTTTCTTCTTGCTGAAGGAATGAAAAGTTTGGTATTTATAATCTTTGAACATCCCACAGAATAAACCTAGGCAGGTTAGAAAATAGGATTTAAATTACAGACTAAACGAGATCAAATGTAGAAAACGTTATATTGTGTAGGTTTTCAGCAAAGAAATTTGGTTCAACTGCGGATGAAATGGAAAACTGTTTTCTTTATTTTATGTTTTTTAAAATGAATTGTTTTTTGTCGAAAAATAAGATTAATGGTAGAATATTTGATTTTGATTTGTTTCGGTAAAATGCATTTAAATTCTAAGATGTTGAATGAATAACAAATTTAACTATAGATAAAAGCCAAATTTGGAAGAAAGAAATGGAAATAGAATATTTAAAATTGGGAGCCTTACCAGTAAGATAAATTGACCAACAACAGACAGAACTAGATATCTATGCAAGATTTAGAATGAAGTAAACTTAATGTACTATTGAATATATTTATTTAATAACTCTGGTACATTGTAATCTTTTGTTGGAAAATAATTAACAATATATTAATATAATTATAACCTCCATATAGAGATAATTAATTTTTTTTTATTTACATTTAATTGGAAAATACAACAAATTGCAGAATATAATTAAGATGTTTTGAAAACTTTAAAAGGAAAATTCACTGAAATGCAAACTGTAATAACTAATTTTTAGTGGGATTATTGCCCATATAACTTCTTTAAAATGACGTGAGAGAAGGCATTATTTATGTTATCTAAGCGAAAAACATTCCAAAAAAAATAGGATTTTATTTTATTACTTCATTAATGACACCTGTGCCTGTCAAACTTTCAATACTCGCGGCCAAATTTTTAATCATAATTTTCAAATATGAATTATATCTAACATAGAAAAAATATTGTTTAATTGTTATAGTTATATTTGTCTTGATTTACAACTAAAAATGAAAAAAGAAAGAAAGAAAAAATTGGTATTCAATTAATCTCTGTCTAAATAATATCAGTAAAATTTTTCTTATGTTAATATTTATTGTTTACTTTTATTCTAAAAAAACTGAAAATCCTTTTTTAAGTTAAAAAAAACTATGTTATGACTTTCATTTAAATTTTGTAACGACTTAAAGGAAACTTTAATAACAAGGAAATTTAAATGTAATCATCGACAGTTCATTTTCTAAAGAAAACAAGTTCGACATTTAATATATTCATTACAAAATACATAAAAGTTAAATATGCTTAACTTATATGTTTGAATCTTGTAATTATTTTTAAAAAATACTTTATCTTTGTTGGTAATCATAGTCAATAAGCCTAGAATAGCACAAATCCTGTTAAACGTAAGCATTTTTTTTTCTAATTTGAAAACGTTAAAATCATATTTTATTTTCAATCAACAAGATTTCTATTTTCTATTTGAAAAGTTTATTATTTTGCATAAGTTGACATGTATTTCCACAGTGCTTAAAATTATGTTGCAAAATTTACAAGCAATCCACTTTAAATGCAAGAAAAATATTTTTTATGCTAAGTTATAGAGGCGATCAAATCAAACAGAGATTTAAAAATGTGGTTCTCAACAAATATTTAAAAATACATGAAATTGAATATTTACCTAAGCTTTCTTTGAACCATGATTTGAGATATTTTCTTCAAATAGAATTTATTCCAATTCTTTTAGCGTGTGTATACATACAAAATAAGGAAGTAGAAGTGTATTTCATTGATTTGAAAATGATTGAAAATATTCCTATTTGAGCACATTTTTTTACATGCGATGCTTTGCAATAAAAAAAATAAAATAATATATTACATTTAAGTATAAATTTTATTTCCTTTTTATACTACATATTTAATTTCCTACCTTTGATTTAACGATTTATTTCTCAAAGCTTAGATAAGAATAAAGATATTTACAAATATTTGTTTCTCGTAAAATTTATTTTAGATTTGTGAGAAAGGAGGTGTTTTCTGGTGCACAATGAATATTTCTAAAATTAACAGTAATATGTGAGAGAAACTATAATTGTATTTTTGCATTTTCTTATTCTTACTGAATATTTAGTGTCAAAGTTAATAATTAAAAAAATGAAGATAAATTTTAAAAAATAGTACTCATTTTTAGTACATTAAAAGTGGTCACTAAGATAATTATTGGATTATAAGTTGATTTTCGATAACAAATTACATAAACAAAACTCATGTGCCATATAAATGTAAAGGAAGCATTAATTTGTAGTTGAAAAGTATAAAAATAAACTTGAGTCTCTTTTGTAAGGCTGTTAAAGATGCTACTCATGCATTATCAAAAATCATATTAAAATAGTCTTTTACATAAATATGTTTCCGAAAGTTAGGAACACAAATAGAAAAATAAAGCTTGGATTAACTCAAATTTTCACCTGAAAGGAGCATATTTGCTTATGTATTAATTGAAAAAACGAGATATTCATACAAAGATGAAAAAAAAAAAAAAATTTTTGTAAGTAGTAGATATTTCTCATTAGATTTCAAACTTGATACATTAACAAAATATTTAACTCTAGACAATAATTACTTGTTAAATTAATTGTATATGTCAGTGCTTCTCTCAAACTTTCAATACTCGCGATCAACATTCAATCATCATTTTCATCGCGCCCCCCTCCATACAATAACATTGTATTGAATTCAATAATATTATACTTTTACACTAAAGCTACAGTACTACTTTAACCACTTATGTGCCACCGACGTATATAAACGTCTAACTTAGACAAAGCATTAATGCTTTGGACGTATGCTTATACTTTCTTTCTGAAGTATGATCTTTTCACTGTACTATCCATAAAATTATTCCTGTGAGGCTTTGGAATACAATAAAAGGGGGCCGTGACAGTCTTTGCAAAGGATTTGCATTTCAGAGAATTTTTGCTTATTTATTCCTTTTCTCCTCCCACTCCAAAACTTATCAAAATGTGTGCGTCTACGTGGAAAACCGTGACATTGGGCGGTAGTAACTTAATCGGCAGTTAAGGAATTGAGTATAAAATAGTACAAATCATCACAGGATTAGTGTTAATACAAGCCCATAGGATCTCTAGGTAGTTATCAAACTTGTTCTTGTGTGTTAGGATTAATAATAAAATACATTGTGCGAGTACGGAGATGCGTTTATAAGTGTATTATATCATCGTAAAGAAATGTTTTATTTTATATTTTATTATGTCAGAAAAGTATTTTGTTTGCTTACTTTCAGTAAAATTAATAATGTTTTTTGAATAATCTTTTAGTTTTTCAACTTTTCAATATGCTCTGGCCCTTATAAGAGTTATCCGCCCTCAAAGGGGGCGCTAGTTTGAGAAACGCTGGTATATGTAAGAGTAACTATCCAATTTATGCAGCAAGCGTTCATGCTTTCAGTGAAGTGGTAAATCATCGTTGATGTAAACAATAGAATGTTTTTCGCCATAAGTTTCCATCTATCTGAGATTGATGAAAAGAGTTAAATGTGCTGAGACTTCAAGTTCCATAGATATCTTAATGGTGTTTATTGTATTTAAGGTAGGGAAATATACTGGCACTCCATGCGAAGAATAATCTTACACTCAAGTACTCATCAACGATGTTAGCCCTATGCGGGGTCGAGCATTTCCATCCATAAAAATACTGGACCAGCTCCTAGAAAGCAGAATCTCTCATTGAGATGGGATTTCATTCCAATACTGCACAGCTATTACAGAATCATTTTTACAAGATGTATACATGGGTGAAATAATTCATTGAACCAGTTAACACCATGACGTTAATACTTCTGAATGCGTGGTTTCAAATTAGATCCTTGATTTGATCACCATTGCCTTTTTACTTCCAGATTGTTACAATTTCTTCTCCTCTGTGATAAACGACTCCACTTTCATCCAAGCATGAGATACTTCATTTGACATGTTCACGACATAACATTAAGTTAGTATCTGTAGATTAAATGGTTAGCGAAACACAAACACGTTGAATACAAGCTTACTGCTCGTTCCTGTGGAGCTTTTTTGTACAGTACTGCCCATATTATCAACTGACACATTCGTAATTGTCTATAGATTTCCATAATTGGTTGTAGAAGTCACGAATGGTCAGTAAGAGGTAGAATCCAGAGATGTGGTCCAAATATCTGGATGAATGTTAGGATTTGTGTTTCCACTGTTGCAAATTACTGAATGATCAATACCAAAGAAAACAGATAACGCACTTGATTGACTGTCATGCTTCATGGTATTTTACGGCATACTAGCACTCAATTAGCCATTACTTTTAATTTGATTAGATATAGATTACGCCTATGTTCACAAAAGTAATTAAATTAAAAAAATCATATAAAAAGCCCTAAATTAACCCTTCGAAATGTTCATGATATTGATAGTTATTTAATTTGCATAGGTTCGGTCTGTCATTAGTGATTAGATTAAACTTTCAATGATTGCATAGTGCCATCTACACTCGTTGCAACTAAATTTTTATATGCTTTCGAAAATTGAAAATTTGTAGCATCTTCTTAATTTTTAAATTCAGAATATTTGTTTAAATCATTATTTTTATTCTGTTCATTTTAAATGGTCATAGTATGATTTTTCAATATCTTTTAAAGTAAAAATGTGTGTTCCTCAGAAGTAAAATGAACTTCAATAAAAAAAAAAATATCAAATAATTTTGCACAAATGCTCTACCATTTGTATTAATTACTTATACATACATAAACTCAATTTAATTTTATTTTCAAGTAAATGTTTCATTAAATAATCATTCTCAATTACCCTCGTATTGTAATTTTTAATTAAAGCTCTGGATTGTCATATTGTATGAATAAGTTACAGAAAAATAATTTCGATTTTCTAATCACATTTAAGAACGCTCAATTAGAAATTCATATTTTAATCAAAAAATTTATTTCTAATATTTCTGCGTAAAAGCTTGTATTTCTTCAAAAAGCATCCGAGTCTGTTCAAACTTGGATGTCGTTTTTGGCACACCTTCGCCTCTAATATTGACCTCAGTTTATAGTCAAATGGATTAAAATCCTGACCGTTGGAAGGCCAATTATTGTGGTTTAGAGAATCAGGCACATTTTCTTTCAAACACCTCTTCGTCGTCTTTGCCTTATGAGCAGGAGCAGATTCCTGTTAAAAAGTCCAGCTATATCCATTGAATAAGTTTATGTTCAGGAACTTCACTATTTATTCCTGAAATAATGAAGCCGGTACTTTACGATGCAAGAAGCCAAAGCCGAGGGCTCTTACGCGCTTTGATACGCCTTCAGAACTGACACTTCACCAAATTATTACGGAAGCAAGATAATGAGATTTATTGTAAGCATTTTTTCTTCTCCTCACACAGTTTTTTAGTCACTCCATGTACTGGGGGTTGGAAGATTTTTCAATGTCAAAAATCTTTATACTTGATTTTAACAAATTGCTTCTGAGGCCGTTATAAAATTAGCTTTTCCTTGCCCTTCAAGCTTTGCTTTAAGATAATATTGATGCTTTAATTATTTTTTTTTTAGAAAATGGTCAGTTATATTCTTTAAAAACCTCTTAATCTGAAATCTTCGTTTATTATTTTATGCTTCGTTTCTTTTGGCATGTTCATCTTTTTAACAAGAGGGATCTTCTTCCTACAAGGATTTCAACAAATTGACTTCATGACTTCTCCTCCCTGACTATTTTGAGGAGAGCCGTTGCTCTCACCAAACGCGAACAAACGTTTCTAGTACGTTCTGGAACATTGTTCATCTTAGAAAATATTTTAATTGTTCGATAAATGAAAAACCTTTTAATGTCTAAATGCTCAAGAGTCTTAAAAATTTTCTGTGGATTTTTTTTTTCTTTTTTATTTGATCTAGAGAAATATCTGCTGTACGTTTCTGTTTCAAAGAGTTAAAGATCTGGCCTATTTAGAATAACATGCGTAAAAGACTACAATTTGTTTGAAAAATATTGCATACTATCTCCAATGATAAAATTTAAAATTGTCTGCTGAGTCTGAGTTACAACAGATGACCTGAAACTTTTGTATCAGAACTCCGGGAACAACTAGATATTGAAATCTGCAATACTTGAACCCACTGAAATTTGTAAAAGCCTTACATATCCTTGAGCATTATCTGCTAATTTACATTATTTTGTGAAAATATCTTTTGACGTACGAAAAGAGAAAAATATGTTCAATTAGATTCGTATTGCAAATTGGGAAGTAAACTTGTTCGGAAGAATAATATCCTGATTCTATGATAATTCCCTATTATACTAGGAATTTATTTTATTTTCTGTTTCAATTATTTCTAAATAACTCAAAGTAGTTAGTGCTAGAAACATGAACCAAATGCTTTAAGGAGAGTTTGAACGTGTTCAAAACTATAATGCCGAGAATATAGTACTAATTGTTATTTTACTTCATTTACTATTAGTTTACTCGATCTTCTAATCCCAGATGAAATTTATTGACCGATTAATAACAGAATCCCTTGATTGTTGTAATTTGTGTATAATTCAATGCGTATTTCCTTTTTTTTATTATTTCGAAACTTGTTTCATTTTTTTTCAGTAGTTAATAACTAAAGTGTTAAAAAAGAATCTTACGATGCAGTAAAATTTGAAAAGGTAGTTTTACAAGTATTGTGTTTGCATTAAATAAAGCTAACAACAAATTGATTGTATGAAACAATTACTAAAGGGTAGAAAGTTCCGGTAGGAAACAAATATCTTATTTAATTTCACAGTTTTAATTAGACGTTGTTATTCAGGGTCAAATTTCTTAAATTTAAATTCCACTTATTTACAATTGCTATACTTGGCTATTGTCACACACACAAGCAAGAGAAACGAGCAACTTTTCATATTAAATTGATAAAAGAAATTTCAACTTAAAATTCAAAAAATGGAATTTTTACATTTTATAAATGGCTACAGGAGCTTTTGGTTGATGCATATTTTATTTACGGAAAACAGATAAACAGAATGTTGCTACTATTTTTAGAAAGTATTTCATAGTAAATTACTTTTTACACACACAACTTGCCCAAATATTATAATAAATTTATATTTCAGTTTTATATATAAAATTTCTGAGGACAAAATTTAAATGAACCACTAGCTTGGGCTTCTTCAAGTGGAAAGCTATAATCCTTGGACGATTCCTCTTCCCCTCTCAGTATTAGGACTTCTTGGTGTGTGCGTGTGATTTATATATCAATGCCATTAAAGTTCTCCTTTTCGAAGTTTTTCCACTGTTTTGTTCCATCGGACGGGTCTGTTTTCTCCCTGCTTAGCCCGGTGTTACACGTGCTTTTTTCACTGGTACAACTTTATTCCCATGGAAACTTTCCCTTTTTCTCTATACGCCAGCACTTGTGTGTGTGTATGAGAGAGTGATTTCTATATTTATGTCATTTAAACCCATTTTTCCAAAACTTCTTCCACTTCTCTTTGTCAGACAGGTTTTTATGCCCTCCGCTCAGCCCAGCATTGTACGGGCTTTTTCAAGTATATAAACTCTTTTTTTTCCCCGAGAGATAATCTTTTATTTCAAATTTCTATTAACAATTAAAAATTTACAAAGCTATGTTCTCTAGAAAACAATGTACGAATTTATTATTAAATAAATAATTTAGTAATAAATTAAAAATAATACAGCTTTAATTTTTTAGAAAAAAATATTAATTTATATTTATTTTCGTTAAATAATGAATTAAAAATATCTACCATTATCTATGAAGCGACTGATTTAATCTGGATGTTTGATTATTTGATTAAATATATGTAACAATGAAAAAAGAGCTTTGGGGGAAAAGCCGAAAAATTTGTTTACATTCCTTGTATAAAAAAAGATTTTGAAAGAAAATAGTACTATTTAATGAAAACACGGCAGCATTTTCCTATATTTTAAGGTTTTTCATTAAATTATTTCTCTAAAAGAAAACTATCAGTTGTGATTTATTATAAAACACTGAGATCATATTAATTATTTCATACAGGAAACAATGAATACTTTTATAAAATTCAAGCAAATAATTGGATTTGAAAAAATGCTGGGAAATTCATTGATTACACTCATTATAAAAGAAAAAAAAAACATTTCAAAAGAAAATACTTTCATATGACAGAAATATTATTTGTCTTCTTACGTACTTTCCGAAAGTTGCTTTTACGCACATGCGCTATAAACACCCAAACTCGTGAGTTAGGCGGTAGCTTCCCCACAATTGACTATTACTGGCCTTTGGCAATTTTTGCAATTTGTTCGTTGTATTTTCATGGCTCCCCAAAACGGAAACCATATGTTCTTTAAAAATAGTTTTATGTAAAAAAAAAAGCAGATTTTTTTAATTATAAAATTCCAAAACCATTTTTGAAGCAGTTTTACATTATTTCGTTTCAACTTAACTTGGCATCTTTGGAAAAGGTAAAAAAATATACCAGGAATGTTTTAGGAATTTAAATTAGAAAATATAATAGAATTTGTAAAGTGTTGTAGAAATTGCGATTTTAATAATATATTTCAAGTTAATCACATGTTAAAAACATTTATTTTTTATCTGTGAAAGTTAAGTCAAAACAGCTGCGTCATAAAATTTCAAATTCGCTAAAACAAATTTTCAACACCAACTTATGCCATTGTTATAACAATAAAGTTGTTCCAACAATGCAGACAAACCTAAGTTGGAGTCAAAAACCAGTTTTTTAAAAAATGTAATTAATATCTTTTTAACTGATCGGAATATAAATTCGTTGGATCATTCCCAATCTTTTGGTACCTACGGGGAGTGTCTGCGATGGACAGTTCGTGAGAAGATAGACTCATATAGGTAAATTGATACGTTTGCTTACCTACGAATTTTAACAGTGTAGATAAATAATTTCCTTCAATTATTAATGCAGAAAATTAAATATTAATAACAGACAAATATAATTTCTTTCTCAATAATTAAGTATAAAAGAGGAATAAACAAATAGCATGTTTATCGAAAAGTATGGAAGTCATTCAGAAAGTTTTCAACTTCTTTACTTTGCGACGGGAAACAGACAAACATTTTGGCGAGAAACTCCAAAATAAATATCCCATCGCAGCAATGAGACTAGGTTGATTTAAAGGACAATCTCAGATAGCAGCATTGTCCTCACTTTTCGAAATAATGGCCAGCGAAATCCCGAAGGGGCTTCGACCAAGAAAGTTTTTCGAAGTCTTTTCTGTTCCTCGTTGAAGAGCATTTTACTTCGGATCAAGGCAATAAGAAAAAAGTACTTATTTTGTGAAACTGCTCTTTTTTGTTCTTGTTGAATACCACTTTCAAGAATAGGCCATTGTTTTACAATGTCAGAAGACAACAGGTGATGAATAGAAATTTGATCGGAAACCTTAGTTTAATGGGCAGGAAAACTAAGGGATTGGAAAAGTTCAGAGTTTAGGTAAAAAATGAATTGGAAAGTAATGATTTTTCAATACCAAACTGTCTTTGTATTACTATTTAAAAAATATTCGTTTCTAAAAAAGGAAAGATTTAGATATGCGAGTTTCACAGAGGTTATATCCTCCAAAATTTAATTTTATGGAAGGAAATATGCGAATGTGTGAATGTTTTAAATTCTGTATTGATTGATTATTTATTAACGTCTCACTACGGAGAAGTTATTTTAATTTATTTTGTACCAATTAAACATTTTTGCAATAGTTATATACCAAAATGCTAAGCTTTTCATTTGTAATAACTACGTACTGTGATTTTTAATGTCATTCAATTATAATTTTTTGACAAGTCTATGGATAGAGTAAAAATTATAATAATTTTCTAAGAAAAATACACAATATTTTTTTTAAGAATTTAGTTATTTGTCATTGAAACAAAGACAAAAGTTTTCAATATTGCTTACATTGAAATACAAAATTTAAAAAATACCTCTGATTAATCATTTAATACGTTTTACGATTTTTGCATTGCTTAACTCAAGTTATACATCAATAAAATGTAAATTTTTTGCCTGATAATTATTCAACACTAATATTATTGTGCATTGGAGTTTTTTTATTAAGTAAATGTAGAGTTTATTTGTGAAATTTATAGTTATATGTAGTATGGTCTATGTGATATGTTCGTAAAATAGTTGTAACTAAAAATGCGGGAAAATATTTAAATATTCCTAAGAGTCACGTTCATAATCTTTATTTAATATTCATATGAATTAGAATAAATGCGCAACAGTATCCAAATGTATTAAAGCACTCACTCTAAATAATGTAGCTTAAATTTTTAGAGAAATGTCTCCTTTAATGAATTACTAAATATTAAAGAATTAGAAATTAATATGCAAATCATATCTGTGATCTCAATAATACTTTTTTTTCTAATATATATTTTAAAGCCATTTCTTTCACAACTCATTGGCTATATTGCAGGAACAGACGGAACAAAGTTATGAAGTATTCTTTTAAAAACTTTGAATAAATTTGACTGCTATACTGGAGAATTATTCACTAAATAGGATACAAGCTAATAACTCATGTCTAAGAAAAGTCACAATGAAAATATTTTAAAAAGAGAAATTAAAAAATAATAACCTGTTATCTGAATATTTTTTTAAATTTATATTTAAAAATTTTTGAATAATATCCCAATCATACCAAATAGAAAAGTAAAGATACAAGAAATTCTTTGGAAGTGTATTCATTTCCAAAATAATGTCTGTTCAGTATAAATCATAAGAATACATCGCTCTTTAGAAAATCTTAAAAAATTACATATTGTGTAAGTAGCTCTTAATTTGCAATGATTTTCCTTTCATAAATATGAAGATGTTTTTCTTTTGGTTTCATAAAAATTTGTTTTTTCAGAACTGTTTCTAATAGAAAAAGGGTTTTCTCAAAAAAAGTTTTTTAAAAAAAAACACAAGAGAAAAAATCGTAAACATTCTTTAATGATGGTATAAAAAAAGCATATAAACATAGCAATAATAATATATATGCCAGAATTCACCATTCTAGAGTAATAATCTTGTAAGGTATAATGTAAATACGACAAAATATTTCAGATCGCATTCCAAAAATTAAACAAAAGATGTAAATAAGCCTTTTTTAAAAAGTTTAGCCGTTGCTAAAATAAAGCAGAAAAGAAAAGGTCCTGTATTTATAAATTTATTTTATTAAAACAGAGATTTTTGCAAATTTCATCCAATTCAGTTTTAAGTTAACTTTAAACGTTTTTATTAATTAAAAAGTTATCTGTAGTCTCTTTCAACTTTTGAGAGTTTGAAAAAAAGTTAATTTTATACAAGAAATTTTCTTTATCGTTTATTTCAGTCTAGTTGAATTTTATAATTGCTAACTTTAGAAAATGTAAAATATTTAAATTCCATCTGATGCAGAAATAATATGCAATTAAACGAAAACCATTAAGAACTTTTTTTTCAGAATCTATTCAAAGAAATCTCTGAAGTATGACGTTTAATGACAAGGATAAAGATAAAAAACGTGGAATAGCTGAAATAATTGAATCAAATTAAATGAATCAGCAGAATAAGTCGAGTTTATTTTTGTTGCATGACAAACTGCAGTAAATTCTTTTGCAGAATGTTGCATTGCTTACGGGTTTCAAAAGAATTCTTTCAAGCATATTTGCTCTGTGTGGATTTTCAGACTTCTGTTTCTAGATTATAATTCTATTTTACTTTTATGCATCGTGAAAAATGTTACTATTTAGAATTTATGTTATTTTATGTCCAAAGAATGCAAATGTTGCGTTCCTTTCATTGCTTTTGCTACATTGGAAGTTTTGAGAATCCAAAGCATTTTGAATAGAAAAATGGCAACTAAACTGTTGAAAAAGTATTTCACAGTCAGGAATTTTTCAGTTAAAAGTAAATATAATAGCATATCAAAACGAATTTTAACTATCAGGGAAAAATATGCTGAAAAATTTCAGAATGTTGTGGAATACTGAAAAGAAATGTTTCCTTAAAATAATCTCAATAAAAAAGCCATTTTTGCATATAAAATTCATTAATATTGTTTTATTATACCAAACAAAAGATAACGTTAAATTAGAAACAAATACATTTCCACGTTGTTTTTATTTGTTAATTGCTGGGGAATTGATTGCGTGTTGTTATATATATATATGGTTATTTTAACTTAACTAAAAGTTATAAAACCTTTAATGTTTGATTAAACCCGTAAACATCCTTGAAAATAAGATTAATTGTTATGTAAAATACATTTAAATGACTATTATTTTAATTTAGCAAAAAAATTTTTCAATCTAATTATTAATTTTTGCTTTAATGCGATAACCCATTTAAAAAAAACTACTCGATACAAATAATTATTTTTCTTCATAATTAAATAACGATGCATAGATTTTATCTTTCACATTCTATTTGTATTTACCATACACACAGGCCCACATGCACACATGCTATGTATGAGTATATATTAGGTTGATGCATGTGTGAAGTGCCAGGTTTTCTCTACATGTTAATGTTTCTCTCCCTGTTTCCGTAATGCCTTTTTTTCTTTTAGCATAGCCTTGTTAATAGTCAATTGTCCATTGCCGGAGTCACATTTCAACAAAAAGATTTCTCCAAAAGGTTCAATTTAATTATTTGCTTTCGATTTCGTAAGGATAGGAATTTGTGTATTTTTTTATGTGTACAAACTTCCGGTTTTTATGTCAACAAAAGCTGCACTGTTAACGAGGGGAAAGTGCAGGGTTGGTTTGAAAAATTTTGGTCTAATGATTTTTTCGTACTAGATAAACCAAGTAGAGGGCTCACTCACAAAACATCTCTAAAAAGTAATATTCTGAAAGTATTAGTGGAAACAAATCTAACAGTATCAATTATACTGCAAGAACATTGATAAGATGCGAGAAAAATTGAAAATTATACGTGCATTACTTATTAATCAGCACGGCTTGAACACTCGGCAGCATGTGTCGTGTAAAACAACTGCGAAATTAAATGAATTAAAATATGAAATTTTGTAACATCCAGGATATTTACGAAATCATTCACCAGCCGACTTTCATTTTTCTTAAAATTTAGAATAGTTTTTAGGGCTGTATCAGTTCATTGATTATAAAGATCAAAGTGTCTTTAAAACAGGTATCAATGGATTAAAATCTTATTGAGATAGGTGTATTGAAGCAAATGGGGTTAATTTTGATAAAATGAATGACTTTTGAAAAAAAATATGCTACTTTATATATTCGCTTAAAAATCTACTGTCTAATAGACATGTGTTTGTGTGTAGTAAGCTCACGCCTGCTTTCACGTAGAGAGCACTGAAGTAAACTATTTTATTAAATTAAATATTTAAAATTTAAAAAATCTGTTACCAGAATGCAGTAAACTGTCTTTGATTTTTTTATAATTAATTGTTCTGTTCATAGTATTCAGCAGATTTAAATTGCTGCGTTCATAAAATATGTATAAATACAAAATTCTTATTTTGCATTTATTTTTCAAAATTTCGTCTCAACAAAAAAGAGCTAAAACTTATTTAACTTATTAAGTAATAGAATCATTCTTATTTGTTATTATTTAACAAAATATTTTAAGTGTGTTTTTCAGTTAAAAAAAAAACGAGCAAAGAAAAAAAAAATTTAACTTAAAGATTCATTTGTTACGATAGCTTACAAAATTCGAAATTTCTTTGAATTGGATTTTAAGATTAAAGCTTTAAACTTATAAAAGTAACAAATTTGTTTTGTTACAGATTGCTTCTATGATTGACTTTTAAAATTCAAACAAACAATCTGTGTAAAATATTTTTCGCTTTTATCATGAATGGAAAAAAGAAAGCATATCCTATGTAAAAAAAAATTATTGGTTTCGATTTTTTTTTAAATTTTAAATTCAGTAAAATAATATATATAATGTAGAAAAAATATTTGATCCTTAAAGCACTAAAACCAGAGCACCAGGGAATTTAAAACTCAATTTTTTGAGAGATGTAAGAGACCAAAAGGATAATATTTTATATTTAATTTACATTAAAAATATTCTATATTTGGAATTATTAAGATCGAAAACGTAGAACCATAAAATCCGGCGTATAACACACACATATACTTTCAAGCTACAATTCTAAGGTATATTCACCGTACAACACGCACGCTCTTTTTACGAAGAAATTGAAATGTACGTGAACATAGCTGTTATGTTTCGAAGTCATTTATTCGAGGTATTATACCCATCTTTAATATACATCTAGAACTACAAACCTTTAAGTTAATAAGAATGTTTTTATTTCTCTTACGCAAACAGTATTTAAACACATATAGAAGTCTAATTTTTTTCTATACACATTTTTTATTTTTTATTTTTAAAGCTTTCATTTTTATACCTGACGTATAACACGCATTCGCAAATTTTGATATTTCTGTATTAAAAGTGCGCTTTATAAACCGTATTTTAAAGTATGTAAACCCTTTTTCTAGTAATTACAAAAATACGACGATACTATTAACTAAAAAGAATTATAGCCAATCGAATATAAGAGTAATTTATAAGAGTTAGTATTTTGGTGAATGCTATTTTAAATTATATGACAATCGACAAAATATAAGTTGTTATTTTCGTTTTATTTCGCAGAGAGAGATTTTAACTAATATAACTTATTATCGTTGAGAAAATTATATAGAAACGTTCACCTTTTTTGAACATTACAAAAGTAATATTGCAATAACGATATATGTTTTTGCAGTTAAAAAGAGATTTCCATATACTTTTGTTTGTGTTTGTTGAGTGTGACTTTGATCGTTTTAAAAGGTAGTTAACATCTGTTTCTGATAGTTTTCTAACGGTAACTATCACACAGACCCTAAAAGTTAATGACCCATTAGAAAAATAATTTCTTAGGGAAAAAAGTAGCAGAAAACTATAGTAAAAAGAGAATTCAAGAATCAATGAAACGATTTGGAAACACAATTGTTTGTAAGAGTAAAATATCCCTTTTGCTTAAGTTATGTAACTCAAAATGATATATTTGTCACAGAAATTTAATAAAATTGAACAACGTGAATTTTATCACGTTTTTGATATTTTTACTCGACAGGAAAAGTCATTAAGTGTGAAAATATCCCCGAGTTTTAAATTTAACGAGACGTTTTTGTATTGGAACAACAATAAATTCAAGCATTTAATAAAAAAGGATGTCCTATTTTGATAGCACGTTTTAAGCTCGTTTAAGTACCGTATAATCCAAAGTATTATGCGTTCCAATATTTTAATTTTTTTTTTTTAAGTTTTAGGTTGTATTCACAGTATAACAAGCACCTCTTTTTTTATGAAGAAACCTGAAATGTATAAGTGCAATGTGTGCTCTTATCTTTTGAAGCCATTTATTCAAAGTATTATACCAAAGCTCTTGAACAATGGTATACTTTTAGATTCAAACATGTAGAGTAAAAACTTATGTTTTAGAAATTATGTGGATGTTAGATGACGTGTGTATGAAAAAATTATCTTGAAAAGAAGGCTTAGAACTGTCAGTCTAGAATTAGTGTGAGTGCAAAGCATAAAGAGAAAGAAACAAAATCATGAAGAGAAATTATGCCTGGCATTATTCAAACATCAGGGTTTCTTTTCTTTTCTTTCTTTCTTTCTTCTTCTTTCTTTTTTTTTAAGAAAAAGGAATTTATCTAATATTTAGATGGAATGAAAAATGATTCTTTATTTATGAATCAGAATGACTGTTATGATAAAGAAATGAAACTCGATGTTCGGCCTGAAAAGATAAGGAAAGATGAATATGACGAACTTCTCATTTTATCCAATAATGAAAATTCATAAGGTTCCTGTAAAAACAAGTAATATAAAAAAAAAAAAATCAATTCAATTTCTACTTAGATCAGCAAAATTTTTTTTATTTTAGCTACTTTTTATTAAGTAGTTACAATTAATATAAATATGTATATACATATGACAGAATCACAACATTAAGAGGAATAGGAAACCTCTATACCGACAATACTAAATTGGCTTTTCTCTATATTTTTTCTCAAAATCTTTGAATATGTACATTTTAAAAATTTCACACATACAATTAAAATACACCTTTCTCATTACACTGAAATAAGCTTTCAGCTAATTTTGAATTTTTTCATAATTTATAAAAAATATTTTATCAAACATAAAACCTATTGACCCATATTTCACATAAAAAATTTTTAAAAATTGAATTTTTTACAAAAAGCTCATTTTAGCATATATTAGCCATCATTATAAAGATATCATAAAAAATTTACATACCTGTAAACAGTAGTTTCTCGGAAAAGGTACATCTAACATCAAAATTCACATTTAGAGAAAAATTGATTTTAATGATAACAGTGAGAATTCTAATCGGCTAGGAAATAAAAAAAATAAAAGACTCAATTTACAGTAACAGATAAATGCTTTGGTTTATATTAGACGTACAACTTTTAAGCAAAAACTAAGTACTTTGTTTACATTTTTCACCATTCAAATGGGCATGACCCAGTTTCAGCAGTTATTTAAAAATAGGTTTTAAAGGCTTTTAATTACCTCAGAGGTTAAAGTAAGGTATTTCTAGAAAAGCTAAAATCTATACAATTCGAAAATGCAAAAATCTCGGATTGTCAAAGAAATAAGGTTTTAGCTTTCCAACACTTCTTAAGTGGTAATTAATTTTTATCAATCATCATTAAAGTGTCCTATTGTCATCCAAACTAATCCTGTACATTTAGTTCAGTTCAAATGAATGCTTTAAAACGAGAAAAAAAATCTTTTAAAGTTTTGACACAAGTCGCTGAAAACGAAACCAGCATGGGCGTATCAGTAATTCTTTAAATAATTAGTTTCAGTCAATAATTTTACCAAAACAATAGACCAACAATTTTACCAACCAAAACAATACCCAAAACAATAGAGTATAGAAAATTTCAGCTCAAATGAGTGCTTTAAAATGTGAGAAAAAAAATTTCAAGTTTTGACACAAGTCACCAAAAATGATGCCAACGGGGCTTTATTTGTAATTCTTTGAATAATTAGTTTTAATAAATTAATTCTTATTAATTATAATTAAAGTACTGTATTGTCATCCAAATAATCATGTATATATATTTTCAGCTCAAAATTGATAACTTTAAAATGTATTTTATTAACGATTGAAATTCCACCAAGATAAATATATAGAGAATGTGAGCTAATAGTAGGAATTGAAAAAACAGTATTAACATATAAGTGTCAATGTAATTTTTTAATGTTCATATTTTTTATTTAAAAGTTGCCATTTTCATACCCTGCGAAATACGTCTCTCTCTCTTTTGTGTGCGTGCGTGTGTGTGTGTGTGTTATACACCGGAATATACGGTAATAGCAATTTTGCTGTAAACCGGTTTTAAAACGTAAATGAAACAATTTATCACTTTTACACCTTAAATATAATGATTCCTTTATCTTAATAATTTTACATATATTTCTATAATATAATATAGTCAATGTAAAAAGCCTGTTAAACTATTATTTCCTGTTTTAAATTAGCAATACTCGAATTTAAATTCCCACTGCATAATTTAACAAATTCCAGCACAACTCTATTATTCCCACTACCCACCATTGGATGCAAAACACACACAATTTTAGATCTCTCGAAATGAAGAAGTTTTTTATGTGAAGAAAACACAGATTTTTCTATCCTTCTTTTTCTTTCTTTTTTCTATTCCACTTGTGTTAACTGAACCATTTATTTTACTTCTACCCTGCTTCGAAAAAAAAATAATAACACTCCCCATTACCGTGTCGTTTGGTGAGGGCTCGCTGAGTCGCACGTAATGTACCTCAAATGCAACCTAGAAAGAAATCTCGTGGTTGGATACTCCATAATAGCAAATAGAGCGAGTGGGAAGTCGTATGAGTAGTTTTGTTTATACCTGAATGGAATTTATCCCTTCTGTTTCTGAAAGTGATACACAGCCCCTCCCGTATGAAATAAAAAGAAATGTATTCTCCAGCATCTAAGAAAATAAATTTTTCCCCTGAGTGATATCTTACATAGTACACGTTTTTTTTTCTTGATAAGAATGGGTTAGTTTGGATTTATAGACTGGAAGTCGGTCTCGGAATGAACGGAAGCAGTTTAGGAAATTGGATCTGAATTACAATGTAAACGTGACGAAAGATAAAAGACGTGTCTTCTTGTGTATCTTTGCCCATATAACATAATCAAACTATGGGTAGAAGAAAAGAGTTTGTCTTGGGTTATTTAAATTTTCTTTAGTATAATAATGAATAAAAATTTGAGCATCTCTTTATTGTCTTAATACAGTTATTATAAATTTTAATGATTCGAAAGAATAACTTATCTTGGGAATAAAAGTTTGAAATAGATTTTTTAAGAACACAAATATTCAGGTAGGATGGAATTCACTGTTAAAAATATTTAACAATTTTAAATAAAATTCAATAGGAAATTCTCTTGTACAAATATATATATAAATATATACGCTCATATAGAATATAGATAAGGGGTTCCGCAACATGAAATTAATATAGTCGCCAGAGTTTTTCTAATATCAGTCATTGAAATTTTACTGTTTAAATCAGACAAATAGCATGAATTGAATGCATATGATGCTAATAGAAGAAATATCAGAATTAATTTTGATTGTACGTTATTGCGTAGAAAAAAATGATTCACTTGATTTTTTTTCTCCTTGACTCCCATTGTTTTTGCCATGCTTTAACAGGAAAAGCACTCTCACACACAAAAGAAGTGTGAGAAATGAAGGTTACAATATTCGACAAACTGTTGCACTTTGTGACTGATACAAATGGTATTTTCCAGGTCGATAAGTAATAATATAATTATTGGAAATTATAGTAATAAAACCCGTAATATCGGAAAACCCATAACACAAAATGATTATATAGCCTTTGCAGTGAAAAAAAATCTACCCAAATAATATAGCTCTTTTTTTCCAAAGATGATAATCATTTTATTAAAAGGTCAATCTTCAGTGGGATATTCAGGTTCATATTCATTTCCTGTAAGCTTGTCAAGAACTTTTTATAAATAAAAATAATATAAATATCAATATATTATTTGGATATGTTGTAAATATATTTATAGCATATATTAGAGGTCTTTACACTTTGTTTGACTCACTGAGCCCTTATATTTCTACAGGCTTTTCTTAGAACTCTATTCCATTCATAGAATAAGTGTTTGTGTACATAATACTTAAAATAGATCAACATATAACCGGTACTTTATGTGAACACTAAAAGAGAAAAATATTGTATTTGTTATTCTAAACTTCTTATGTAATATTAATAATTACAAAGTCGAGTTCTACGTTTATTTGTAAGCGTATTTAATGTTCAGCGTCCAATTTATTTTATTTTGTTTTTATTCCGACACATGTTGAAAATGACTTTTCACGCAAATATTCTGCAGTGAAGGACATTAAGGTTTGTATAGCATAAGAAAAAAATTTGAGGATATTGCACGTAAATGTTCAACCAAAAATCAAGATATTCTCGTTCGTGTATGAGTTTTAACAATCTGTTGATAGTTTAGTTAGTTGTTTTCATTTTACTAGCGATAAATTCTGATTTTTACAGAAATATGAAATCGGATTTTTAAACCAGTTATGGGATTAATCTTGTTGAGAGGCTTTTAGTTGTAATTAATCATCCTAAAGTTTTTGATATTTAATAAAAATTAAAATTTTACTAAACTTTTGACGCTTAAATTAAACAAATAATTATCACTTGTGTGGAATATCCGTCAAAATTCTAGGGAAGCATAGGGTTCAGCGAAAGTCAGGATGCAGACCTCTGACATATAATATGAATATATAATTTTATTTATCGCATTTTTTTCTTTGTTTTCTGTGCTATGAATATATTTACAATATATTCATAGCGGGAAATATTCTATATGGATTTCTTATGCAATATCAAATTACCTCAGGCAAATTCAAGAAGCATTAGCATGAGTCCGACTCGTTCGAACCTTGATTTTAAAAGGCGCATAAATGGTTAATTTTCATGATAGTTATGTCACGATTAGAATACATGTAAAAATTGTTTTAGATATTTGACAGTATCTATTTAACTACAATATTTCGGCTAAAAATTAACTAGAATAACCTCTATTCAAACTGTTCTCTTTGTGAAAAATGCATTCTATTATAATAATATTTTGCCTGTATATAGCTCTCAGACCTCTGACAGATAGCCAACTATGAATTTTGAAAAATTCGCATTATTTTCAGAGTTACAACCTATTGAAATAATTATAGGCGTTTTTATCTTAACATTTCTCCCCTCTGTTGTCGTAAAACATGGATAAACCCACTTCTGAATCATATATTTCAAAAATTCTAGTTCAGCCTCTGTACAGAAGTCTGAGCTATATACAGCCGAAATATTATTATAATAGAAGCATTTTTCACAAAAGGAGAATATTTTGAAAATGAGTCATTCTATGTTCCTTTTTTGTCAAAATATTGTACTTGAATAATTTTTTATTGTAATACTATTCTTAAAACAATTTATATACATGTATTCTAATCTAAGTGACACTAAATATCATAAATATTATCTATTTATACGCTTTTGCAAATTCACGTTTCCGAACGTAGTCGGATACCTTAAAATAAGTTAATTTCCAGCAAATTTATTACTACTGCATTTTCTTTTTGAATTTATTTCAAGAAATGTAACGTTGTTATATTATCTGTTACTTATCTTTGAATTTCGAAGAAAAAAAATGGAACATAGCGATATTTGTATTATTACATTTTAAGCATTCTTTAAAATTTTAAAAATTTCTTTTTTATTATAGAAATTTCGTTTTTATATATTTCATTACCAAATTCATGTTGAACATCTACATTCTCATTACTTCTTGCATTTATTGACTTATACCTTTTACTATTATTATACTCTAAATATTCGTTTTCATTTCATTGCATTCTCATGTTATTCTGGCTGAATCTGATTCTAGTGATTGTTACTGAGTTCCGTACAAAAGTTTTAACTATACATATTTGTATTTAATATTTTCTAAAATTATTGTAATAGAACTGAATAATAATATTTGAAGTATAATGCATATTTTGAAAATCCATTATATTCTCTCATCTCTTAACATCAGACTGGATTATTAATTTCAATGAACTGACTATATTTGAATTTAAAACAAAGTCGATGTAGATTAGAAATTATTGAAATATCATTAAAGTACCTGAATTGGATGTCCGTCATTGCGGCGGAATTCGATAATGTCCTACCAGAAGACTCGTTGTATTTTAATCATTCATATCTCTAACAATGAGTTTAATAAATATGTAATGCATTAAGGAGAGATAAACCTTGAATAAATATGAACAAGTAGAGTTGTCTCTCACTTTCTAAAATCATATTAATATAATAGTACCAATACTGTTTGTGATAAAAAATCCAGCAATAAATTTCTTAGAATTGATTTCTATTACGTTTACATAATCCGAAAAAAAATATTAGGAATTATTCCATTTCTAAATTTTTATATTGCCATGTTTTGTTGTTTTGTTGCTATTAGATAAAAATGTAATATATATATATAATTGCTATTGAATAATAGACAGAACGTTTTAATTTAAGTAGCATATGTATATTGTTTCCAATAAATACTTTTCTTGTACATTCTTAACTATTAATTCAGTCTGCATTAGTGATTTTACGCCACTAAATACATGAAACTCATAAGCATATATCTTAATACACTTGAAAAGATCTTAAAAATAGCCTATTTTTATAAAATAGTTATATATATCTCTGAAAAAATACATTTTTAAATACCATAAACTCCGGCGTATGTAACGCGTACCTTGAACACTAAAAATAAGATCTAAATTTATAGGCGTGCGTTATACTCCTAGGGGTATAAAAATAATAGCTTTAAAAATAAAAAAAGATGGGCGTAGAAAAAAATTAGACTTTCCCGTCTTAAGAAATATTGTGCACCTAAAAGAAATGACAACCCTTATGAACTTTAGGGGCCATAGTTCTAGAAATGTACTATTTTTTTTCTAAAGCTTGAAGTAATACCTCGAAAAAATGGTTTCAAAACATAAGAGCATTGCGCATGTTAGTTTCAGGTTTCTTCATGAAAAAGGATGCGCGTTATACGTCGAATATACCTAAAAATTAAAAATTGCAGCCTGAAAGTACAGGTGAGCGTTATAAGCGGATTTTACGGTAATATTTATGACGAATATTGTAGAAGTAATTGTATTTGATTATATTTTTACGATGTATTAAATTCATTTTTGATCGGTATAGAGAGATGAAAAGTTTCTGATTTCATATAATTTCTATTCGACTTCATTATTGTGATTTCATTTTTTGTTACATAATATTTTACATCGTTAACATGCTCTTCAAAAACTACAAGTATTATATAATTTGAAACATATTTTACTGTTATATTCGGGTTTGTTGTTAATTTAGTATATTTGAAAAAACTTGTATTTAAAGTTCTGTTAATTTATGCACAATTTTAAGGGGACATGGTACGATTTACGCAAAAATTTTTAATTTAAAGATTTTCAAAAATTTTTGGTTGCTTCCTATGTGTGTATACTACGTAAAACAGATTTTGGTCTCAAAACTTCAGATAAAGCTAGCCATTTTATTTTTTAAGAAAAAAACTTAAAATTTATGAAGTGATTTTAAAATGCTACTCCTCATACAAAAATTCACGTACACGCATGAAATTTGATTTACAAGTACATCATACTATGTATAATAATAGTTGGTATGGGTTTTGCGATAATATGATTGGTATTTGTACAATAGTTCTTTTTATGAATCCTTATCGAAAATTCCTTAAAAAATGTATAAATTCTGAGTTCAATTATTTTCAAAGAAATAAGTATTGCTTTGATTCAAAAATGCATACCAACTTTTGTTAGATGTAGCAATATGTAAAAAAAATTCAAAGCGTTAGCACAATAGAAAAAAGGCCTTAGCATTTTAAATGAAGGCAAACTAGTTATTTCATGTTTTTGAGGTAAGCAAGTTTAAAGTTTTGATTTGCCTTAGGGATGTGAATAAAAATTAATGTAAAATATATCATACTTCTACATTTTTCAAGTTGAGAGCTTTCAAATTTTTTGAGGTTATAGAAAAGTATATAAAAAATAATTTAGGCTAAGAAAATTAGATTTGTGTTTTTGACCGATTTTTGTCATTTGAATCGTACTGTGACCCTTTAAAATAAATTCCACGCAAACGTACAGAAGTTTACAAAGTAAAATTGAAAAATAATTACTTGGGATCAACACCTGAAACCTAATTAAATGGAAAAAATATTCAAGATAAAAGAAATGAATTAATATAATAGCATCATTAATTAATTATTTGTCCTTCAACTTCTACAATCTCTAGAAACTAAGCTAAGATATATTAGGTTCATACACATAAAGTATACAGTAATAAAATATATACTCACGGTACAAATCAATCTGGACTGAAACAGTAATGGGTGATGTTATGTTATTGTTGACAGATTTACAGGTCAGAGTTGTACGGAGATCTGATCGGCGTGGAATAAATATATAGTCGCTCCTCACTTGCCCGTGGGACGAGACCGGAGACCCTCCTTTCAATGGTTCTTGACACCTCCACCAGGAGAGGTATGGACTTGGCTTCCCTAAAACATAACATCAACTTCATAATTATACAGAGAAGTTTTACTTAATAATGTTTCCATAATGATAAGAAAACAAGATGCAGAGCTTACTGTTTTTTATTACTATTATAAATTTGATTTTATTCAAGCGATTTACATTTAAAGACAGTATTTATAATGTTATAAATTAACTTATATTTCTATTGCTGATGTGTCTTTTAAAATTCTACTTACAATAAAAGAGAATTATCAGATATATAAATGTTACAGAAGAATTAATTTAATTGTAACATGTTTTATAAAATTTTGATTAGTGAAAATTTTAATGTTAAATAAAAAAAAGTATTGGAAAGAAAAGAAGTTTCACACACAGAACTAGAAAGGTTTCTATGGTTTCAAATCACATCCTCAAAAGTAAGAGATTTCTAATGGAATTTTGAAGAGATAATAGCGACAGAGTCAAATAAAGTTTACATTTCAATAGGATTCTTGAAGTGATAATAAAAATTAATATTATAACTTAAAAATGTTTTGAACTTTTTTAAAATAACACCAAAAACGATTCAATTTCTTATTTCACAAGAATTAGAATCACGAATTGTTATGTCCTTCTATCAAATAGGACAAGTTTTAAGAATATACATCGGTGAGTTGTTTATTGCAAAACTTAAGATAATGACCATGCTAACGAGGATGAAAGAGGAATTAATATTTTAATGGCTAGGTTAATTTTTAAAGAACTTAAAGCTACTTAGCTAAACTAAAGCTTAGAAATCCTTTTCTAAACATTAAACTATACTCAGAATGGGTCCTAAAAACCTATACGGTTTTCGAAGATTTGCTTAGATGGTTATCAAAAATGTTAATTTCAAAACTAAAATAAATTTAAAGCTAACAATTGGTTCAATAAAATTCAACACCACAACATATTTTGGAAAACTGTTCATCCTCACTCAGTGTCATTACTGGATAAAATTCTAGTTGGAATCAGGTATAGCATACAAAGATCTTTCCAATAAGGACAACAATTTTTATTAATCTTTCTGTTAGCAAATGCATTTATCTACACAAGTACAGTGATCAATAATTTTATTTAATATTATTTTCGGTGATTTTTTTTAATTAAAAAATGTTATTCCCTTTTGGAGTGCTTTGTATGCGTTTCTAATTTTATATAGGTTTAGCATTTAAGAAATGTATAAATTTAATAATAATGCTTAAAGTATTAATGTGCTATGTTAAATGCATATATGCTATAACTTTAAATGTATAAATATCAAATATCTGAATAAAATACATGTATATGAATATTTGCACAATTGAGTTTATATTACTTCATATATACCGATTTGTAAATTGTTTAAAGTTCTTTTTTTTCATCTTACATAACTTTTAGAACAACGTGGAACAAATATCTTTCTTTTTACAATGCCTACAGTCTTTTTGCACAGTTTTCATAAGATTAGAATTAGGTATTATTCTTGAGTTTCTCTACTAAAAATGCATATTGTTAAAATTCACTGGTTACCATAAATTAAGGAAAAATCACAAAAATAGCGATAACTCACCCAAAAATAAGCCAATCACAATGAAACTTGAATATATTAGTAAGTAATAGGAGCTAAAAGATAGTACATGATGAAAAATAGCTGTGATGCAATCCGAATATGTCATTTGTGAGGAGCAGAAAAAATGGACGTCTGAGCAAGGCGATTATTGCTGCGTGACTGAGATTTGAAATCTGGTATAGCAAAATTGTAACGATTACCTCCAGACATCATTTGACCGGAAAACTGTGATGGAGAGCTATTGGCAGATTAGAGGCAGGACAAAGTCAGATAGAAGTGACTAGATGGCTGAATGTTGGTCAATCCGTGATTCATAGTGTTTGGCAACAATTTCGAACCATAAATTCTGCACCAAGGAGGGTCAGCCAAGAACAACCAAGCACTATTACGAGAGCCGATGACCGATATTTGTTATTATGCGCATGAAGAAATAGAACCGCAACTCCGGGTGAACTCAGATCTCCATCGTTGCGAGTTTCGGAAGGTTGGTATCAAGTTCAACCGTGTGTGGAAGGATTCATGAACGTGGCCTTTATGTAAGGCAACCAGCCATTTGCGTCTCATTTAAGTCACGCCACAGGCGGAAACATTTGCAGTGGACGCGTCAGCATGTTCATTGCACCTGGGATCAATGGAGGGCTTTTCCTTTAACGAGTCCATGTTCAGCCTCGAAAAAGATAGTAAGCATATTTTCATTTGGAGAGGACATGGAACTCGGTTTCATCCATGGAACATCCGTGAAAGAGATGCATACGGATAAGACAGTATCTGTATTTCAAGTGGTATCTCTTTGGGTGAACTCACAAACTTCCACCTCCTTTTTCGTGCTCACACCAATAGAGATAACATCCTGGATGCTCATGTGTTTGTCTTATGCTGGAGAACTAGGGGATGCTTTCGAGCTCAGGATGATAATGTGAGACTACATAGGGCTTATCTGTAGCAGAAAACAATTCAACGTATGCAGTGGCCGGTTTGATCACCGGATCTTAACTCTCTACAGCATGTTTGGGAAAATTTAGGATGACGTGTAGCTGCTCTCAATAACCCCTCCTAGGACCTAGCCACACTTCCAGCTATCTTTGAAGCGCAATGTGGCATGTACTTCCCTCAGAATTAATATACCTCATATTTGAGAGCATCACACATCGCTGCATGTGCTGTATTGCTTCTTGAAACCTTCATATCCACATATTAAAGGTACTTTTCCTGCACTAAATTGACACATGTGATTTATTCATTGTATACATATGCTAAATTGTTTAAGGTATCCGACTACCCTAAAATCATGATTTTTTCAAAATTTACAATTTTTTTTTTTAATGATTTTTCTATAGGCCATCTTATTAGCTAATTAATAATACCAAGCTTTTTTATTTTGCATTCACTAGAACAAAAAATACAAGTGTTTTAAAAAAAAGAAGATGCCATAACTTTGCACAAGATGTCAAACTTTAAAATGCGTTTAACTCGAAATGTGTTTTTTTCGAAAAATTCAAACGGGGACAGCGATTGCTCAAAAGGTTTTGAAAATAATTTACTGAATTTTTTTGTGAATGTTTTGTATAACAGTAGAAATGTTTTGACCCTCATATTTATCAATCACTGTTTTGTTTCAAAATTTACAGTCCTTTATCTGAATCTAATCACTGTTTTTTTAAGCAATTTCCTACAGTCACTAAGATAGAGTGCTCTAGTTTTTGCAAAAATTAAATTATCTATTATTCTGAAGGTCATTTCAAGCATGAATAACAAAATAACATATTAAAATTGAAAAAATGAGAATTTGTTCAAAACGTTTTTGTACAGAGCGGACCCCGTTTATGTCATTTTTTGTACATCTTCATCAGTTTTTTACCCTTTTAATAATGATAATTTTTTTTTCTGTTTTCAATTTTACGATTTTTTCCTTAAAATATACTAAATCAATCTAAAAATCTCCATATCTCCCTTTTTTTCAAAAAAAAAAGTTGTCGCAAGTAGTCGGATACCTTAACATCATAGTTAGCTAGTGATTTCTTTTTATGCTATTTTGTACCATCTTGTGTGATATATAATGTTTGTAAATTTTTGATTAAATTCTACCCGTAACTTTTTGAATTATCATACTTTTTTGTGATTTTTTTCTTAAGTTATGATAACCAATGTAAATCAAAGTTTAAATACTTGCATTTATTTGTTTGCAAATATATGTATAGATAGATATAATAAAAAATATATTAATATTATTTGTTTTCACACCAAAGCCCACATTTTTTAGCTTATCAGGAGAGCATCTTAGCATGCATTTGGTAAAAATATGTACTAATACAATATTAATTAAATTAATAATAAGGCTCCAATGAGCTGATTGGGGCCTTATGAAACAAGTCAAAATGTAATAGGAAAGATTAAAGGAGCGAAGGTGACAAGAAGAATTTTATTTCGATACTTTGTTAGAAGCTCATAAAATGTTAATAAGCTTAAAGAACAAGTACATTTCATAAAAGAAAATATAAAAAAAATACAAAAGTCAATAGATAGAATAAAATGTAAGGTATTTAAGGTATCCGACTACGTTCGGAACAGTGATTTTCAAAAGCACATAAATGGATAATTTTCATGATATTTAGTGTCACTTAGATTAGAATACATATATAAAATTGTTTTCAGGACATTTTGACAAGAAAAGTATTTAAATACAATATTTTGGCAAAACATTAACTTAAAATAATCTTTTTTCAAAAGGTTCTCCTTTTGTGAAAAATGCTTCTATTATAATAATATTTTGCCTGTATATAGCTCAGACAACTCTACAGAGGCTCAACTAGAGTTTTTGAAAAATTCACATTATTTTGAGAGTTACATCCAATTGAAATAATTATCGGCGTTTTTTTCTTAAAATTGCTCCCCTCTGTTGTCGTAAAATATGGATAACCCCACTTCTAAGTTATATGTTAAAAGAAAATTCTAGTTGCGCCTCTGTAGAGATCTGAGCTATATATTGGCAAAATATTATTATAATAGAAGCATTTTTCACAAAAAGGGAACATTTTGAAAAAAGATTATTCTAAGTTAATTTTTGGCCAAAATACTGTATTTAAATAATTTTTTTGTCAAAATGTCCTTAAAACTATTTTATACATGTATTCTAATCTAAGTGACACTAAATATCATGAAAATTATCCATTTATACGCTTTTGGAAAATCACGATTCCGAACGTAATCAGATACCTTAAGTAAATCCACAAAGAAGTTTCTCAAAAATAAATAGAATGATTTACAAAATTAACCTGGAATAGATGTTGTGCTAACAAAAAACACATTCTAAACAATATATTTTATATGCATAGAGTAAGTCAACAACATATTTTGAGGAAAAAAAATGTTTTTTCACAAATTGAAATATTTTATTGCAAAGGAAGAGAGTAATCCAGCAAAACATGTATGCAATTAAAAAAGAGGTATGCATATTACAAGTTGAGATACTAGATCAGAAAAGTCAATAAATAATAATGCAAAGTTGTCGATATTCCTGATATATCAAAGCTTGTGCCCTGTAATACTTTTTGCCAAATTGCTGATACCATCATAATAAATATTATCAATCATTATTCATTAAGAAGTTAAACTTAACTTATTCATAAACGTTGCTAACAGGAACATCGCACAGTAACTAATTATTTCTATAACACTATCAAGCCTTTTAAAATGCATTTTACTTTTTGCTGCTTCCTCGTCACTATTTTTCAATCAGTTTGAATAAGGGCATTACGTGTAATTTATTAACATTAATGCCCATTTATAACATTAATCTTCACGATTTTCTTTCAGCTAAGAATTTTCGATGTATACTGTATCCATTGTTACATGTATGAAGGATTTATGTCTGAGAAAATAATGGTTTTCTCAGTTTGCTTGTATATTATTCAAGTGTTATAAATAGTTTGAGTGATACTATTATATTACTTTGAGTGATACTTAATACTATATTGACTTGCTCAAATATTACATACAATATTCCTTGGAGTGTCATTACTCACACCCCTTTCTCTATCTTCATAATGTTAAAAAGCACAAAGTTTGTGAGTCATATTTCAAAAAATTACAAGAGCCATACAATCACCAGTTTTTAAGATCAATGTTATATTACTAGTATTGCATTATTAAGAGTGTTTTCAAAAAAATTGAGTAGGTTTTGTCTAAAAGTTCATATTGGAATACCATGGGAAAAACTTCCAAATAATAAGAATTCGTGTATACCTTAGCTCGTAATTTTTTGAGTACCTTCTACACACATACACAATATCTTTCATTAAACTATTCATTTATATAGTATTAGTGTGTGTGCATAATTTCGAAGCTATAAAATGAGTAGAATTTTTAAAATGTTTCTTTTGGGTAATTGATGCATACCTTTGAGAAATTACAATTTAAAGTAAACATTTTTACCTTTAAGTAAAGCACACTATCGCCATCATTTGGTTAGCTAATATTCTTGTTCAAATTTTGTGAATCGTTAATAAAATACTTCCTATTCATCCATTTAAATTCAAATATTTTTTTTAAACTCTTAGTGGATGACACTTGATGTTAATACAGTTTTTTAAATATTAATTCATAATTTAAATGAAATTATTTAAATTAATTACCAGTTTTCAGCCAAACTAGCCACACCGGGTGTGCATTCTTACAACAATGCAGACAAATCATGCTCTGTTTTCAATGTCTGCTATTAGTTCACTCTCTCCCTATATATATATCCTGATCAAATTTTCGATCGTTAATAAAATACTTTCTATTCATCCATTCAAAGTAGGAATTGACTTTTTTTTACATTACATGTTCTTTCTGATTTTCATGAAATGACCCCAAACAGTCTATAAGTCGGCTATTTCCTTATCCTTTTGCAATGAATCCCATTTATCCAGTTATTAAGATAATCTTTCACTTATTTTATTAATTTTATGTTGTACTTTGCTTCATTCCAAAATTTTAGAAAACCAATCCTTTCTTTAAAACGCCTTTACTTTATCCCATTTTGGAGTTTCAAATTATCATTATGTTTGCTGAGCATTATACCGAGTTACTATTTTATTTTGAGTAGTTTGCCAATATATCCCTCAACATAATTTTAAAATTATGGGTTCATATTTGTAAAACCGGAAGCTATTCCTATATTATTCGAGAATTCTTTGATGAGGAAGAAAGTAAAAATTCACAGATTCATTTCAGGGAAGTGAAAATGATCTCAGTATAATCATAAGAAAGTTCAATCAAACTATATAAACTCCGAATCCAAATGATGATGAGAATATCATAAAAATTAAGTGTTTGTTTTCTGCAACGTGCTACATACTGAAAACTCTCAAGTCTCATGCATACTATGCACAAATGAAAAATCAAGTTTTCAGACATTCTATTAAATTCAAAGAGCATTATCAAGAGAAATAATCTTTGAAACTATAACTAAGAAACTTTAAGTAATATTTAATGACCTAGAGATTCCATCAATATAAGATATTTTAGATTTAAAAACGAATTTAATAATTTTCTTCGACTAAGAACTATGACAATTATATTTAAAGATTTTATAACAATTGCTGAGTTTACTCAGAAATTGTTGAATATTTTTTTAATCTAAATTATATTTGAAAATGCATGTTCAGTCAAAAATATATATGCGTACAACATTAAAGAATAGTTTTCAAACATGTACGTTACAAATTTAAATGTAGGTATTCTATAAATGTGAAAGTAAATCAAGAGATTGCTCTCTCTTTCTTCTTTATAAAAGATTTTGCAATGTGACTGAATCAGAAGGTACGTCATATCGAGAAAGAACAAAACGAAACTTACATTTATAATACATTAATTCATTTATTTAACTTCATAAAAATGTACGCATGACTTTCAGACTAGATTGTTAATATTTAATAATTTGAATACACAAACACATGAGAAAAGCATTATTTTCGATGTTCCTTATATGTAATCTGAAGTGGAAATTTCTTTAAGATTCAAAAGTTAGATTTCAGGCATATTTAATTTATAGTTACAATATATTTCCGAGTTAACGTAAGAAAAATTGAATATATTATTCCAGGGTATTTTTGAAACTCCATATTTCTATGACTTTGAAAGTGACAAAATTCTCAATATACGATGCTCAGTTACCTAATGTGAAAAATCAGACTATATACATAAATAGATTAGATATTTAATCAGGAATTTCTATAAACATATATCTAAAAATTTTTAATCACTATTGCATTCTTATTTGTAAATTCATATCTGGTGTGTATAATAACGTCCTCATAGTTCTAATAAATTTTGAATGACTGTATTCTTTTTTTCGTTTAATAAAAAATAGTAACATCACGTTTTCGAATTCGAGTCTCATTTCGATTGAGTGTCAATTGTTCAATATATTCAAGATTTTTATAGGTTTTTAAAAATAATAAGTGTTATACATATATCTTAAATTTTAATAATATAAAAATGTGGATAATTAATTACCAACATATGTTCACCGTCCATCAATGCTCGAAATTAAGCAATTATACATTGTAACCTAAGTACTGTAATAGTCACAACTATTGCTTATTAGTAAAACTCTCCTTTTGAAAAGAGGTATACCTCCAATTTCCATTTGTCTCATACAGACATTTTACATAAAGAATTCCACGTTGATTACAATTTCCTTAATTGAAGATCGAAAAGCGTTCTACTTTAATTGATTTCAAAAGATAGCTTACATCCCATAGCAAATCTATACTCTACCAAACCATTAAAAGTTAAAAATTCTAGTTATCTCGAAAAGTAAATTAATATTTATTATGAAGTAACTTACATTTAAGTTTTCTATCGATGGTTTATTATTCGTTATTGATATTACAGACTCGTATAGCCAATCTAGAACGCGCAGCCAAATAGAACATTGTTGTATCTTAAAACTAATTTGTTTTCTTGCAAATGGTAATGAGTCTCCATGTAATTCCATAATGAAAAATTATCTCCAGAGGGCAATATATTATTCTAATTTTGTCAAATATTGAAACAAAGATCTTATTTACTCTAACAGTAGAACTTATTTATTGTTGAAAGATTCTAGTGCTATTTCAATACCTGTTTTCTTATAAAACAGTAAATAATTTATCAAAATATATGAATGACACCAATTCTTTGAACGGCATGGCAATGACTTATGGAAATTATCAACTTTTTAATGTTGTTTTATATTACAATATTTTAACACACATTTAGAAATATTCTTAAACTTTTAAAAAACAGTTAATCATACAATTTCAATTAAAATTCAAAATATTACCATAATATTAATCTTTTTTCACGAAAAACTAAAGTATATCATCTATTCTGCAATTCTAAATAAATGTAATTTTGTGCAAGACAGAGTTTTGATTTCTTAAGAATAACAGAAAAAGTTGAAAGCGTACATAAAAGGTACTTAGAAGTCAAAACTTTTCTGGATTATATTTTAAATGTATCGTCAAAAATAAAGTGAGCAATAAAAACACTAAATGTAAGGTAATTGAAAATTGAATTATATATATATTCAACTGAATATATATATATATATATATATATATATATATATAAATCATCAATAAAGAAAATTAATAAAATAAGTATCCACACACAATTTTAATCCGCACACAAAAATCAGATTTCAATTACTTCATGTAACACGCAATGTATTTATTTGGCATTTATTATTTCTTTTATTATCTATAAAAATCGTATGTCTTTTTACATTGTAAATCTTCAATTAAAAACTTTTCTTTAAAAAAAATTAAAGGGAATTGTACAAAATACATGTTTTACTGTGTTTTCTTAATTTTTTATTTTTTTTTTATTTTTATCAATCTTATTTACAATAACACGCATAACAAAGTTCATTTTCGTTCTATTTATTTTGGATAATTTACTTGGAAATTCACTAGGATTCAAAGAATAATACTTACGTTTCGAATGGGAAAATATCTTCTACCCTTATATATTTTGACATACGAGTAAATAACACAACAAATGCTTTACTCGTGAACTAAATCTGTATCTTTCCCTTTTTAGAAACCTTCAGCATGTACAACATAAAAGTAAGTTTTCTAATATTTACGCCTTCACAGTCAGAAGGAAAAAAGAAAGGTAGTAAGCTTAACTATCCTTTTCGCAAAGGGAGCTTAGTAGAGTCCCATGCAGGTGCCATATCTGGTAAGCAGCTTAGCGCTCGTTTACAGACCCTGAAGATAAGAGAATTCAATTGGCTAAATGCTCAAGTACGTACAACAGATTTCAAAGTTTGCGGCTTTTCTGTTATATTTTCTGAATGGAAGATAAAACAAAGTTAACAAAACTACTTTGAAAAATAACTATTGCGAAATAGGATCAACCAGCAGTTGAAACAATGTTAGTTTCAAAAGTTTATTTAATGCTGTGATAACAAAAGTACATTTTTCTTTCTTTGTCTTTGATTTACATTTAGGTATATAAGAAAATTTCTGCAGACATAACTAAAATTTCGTAAAATTAAGTTATCTTTTTAAGGTATCCGAACACGTTTGGAGTACTTTTTGACAAAACGACATATTTAAACCTTATAAATGCTTTTTTAGGACTCAATACCAATAAATACTAATATTTAAATAACAATATTAAAAATAAGTTGCCTAAATTTCACAAAAATCACAATTATAACAGAAATTTTAGCAATATTTTTGTAAAACTTCAAAGCAATTAGATAAAAAAGTAATAAACTTATATTAGTAAATGTATTACCAAAAAAAGATAGATGCATTTATCTAGAGAATGTACTAACATTTTAAAGTTTTATTAAAATTTGGAAATTTTAGAGCTGATTGAGTAAACATTATAAGAAAAGTCACATTCTTTATGAGACCATTATTTAAATAACAAGCCCTAACTGAAACTGTAATCATACAATAAGAAATATATTAGTACATTCTCTAGAAAATAGCATAAATATCATGTTCAAAAAGTTTTATAGAAATACATTTGTTATATTTTGAGTTAGAAGACTCGCCATGATAGATTTTGGACAATTTAAATGATTACTTCTGGTAGATCAAAGACCCACTTTCGGTTTTGTAACTTTATAAAATTGATTGCAGCTTAGCCTCTAGGTAGTGTAGAAACAAAACAAAGTATGTTTTGTACAGCCAAAAGATAGCTCTATTCAATAAAATAAAAATAAAAATATCTGTCTTGACCGAATTTGGTTATTTTAAACGTGTTTGGATCTTAGTCATTCAAGATATAAATAAGATCAGTTATTAATTTTATGGAATAGTTTTAATTAAGAAGTATGAAAATATAATGCATTACAATGACAAAATTTGTATTAAAAACATGCTGAGTGGCGTGGTTGGTTAGGCGCTGGCTGTCTACGTACAAGTTTACGGGTTTGATCCTTTTCCAAGTCAGTGTAAAAATTCGACAGCATCCATCTTGTATAATTATGCGGAGTGAAAAAGATCTCTAGAGAGCATGTTTGGCTTGGATGCTCTCGGCAAAATTAAAATCCTTGTATAATTTCCCATCGCTAGAGCTCAGGTACCTTCCTATGGGGAGAATCTGGGCTTTAAAATTATATTGTAGCAATTGATATCTACCTATAAGGTGCTACATAAAAAGTGATAACAACTGGAGAGGAATATACTAGATCCACAATGGTAAAATTACCGATTCGTAGCGCCATTTAAAAATAATAAAATACTAAAAATTAAAATTTTGTAATGTTAAATGCTTTGAAAACTATGAGGAATGTCCTTAATCTTAATTTAAATAATTTTCTTTGAATAAATATTTTATGGTATTTGTACTATAATGCATTACGTATTTTCAGAATAAATAAAATAATCTCATTACCGTATTTAGAAATATATTTACTAAATTATATAGAGGATTATTTAATAAATTTAATAATCTTCTATCATTTCAATTATTTAGCTAATAATTTTAATAAATAACATAAAAAGGACTAAATATTAAATATCTTCAATATATTCAGAATAAAACTTAATACTTACAGTACATCAATTATGATTTGTTTCTGGTGGGCTTAGTCATGATTATGAAAAAAACGCTCTTTGAATGCTATTAAAATGAAACAGCAGTAAAACACTTTAATATAATATAATGAATAATTTCTTGGTTGTTTTTTGATTACTTATAAATCACGCTCTCGCATAATTTCTCGTCTTATCTGATCATAAATCTTATCATTCTTATTTTATTTCTTTTGTTTTCCTTTTTTTTTGTTTTGGAAAACTTATTTTCCCATATCTTAAAACCTCTTATTCTTAAAGGAGAATTCGCTTAATTCGTTTAATTTTTCGAAGATAGTTAACTCCAAATAATGTCATAAATATGATTGCTTAAATAAGTCACATGTAAAACCTTCAGGTTTTGTTAGCTCCTTCTACATTTTTGCTTCTTTTATACGAGTTAAGGCATTCCTTACAAAAACAGAAATGTGTTAAATAACAACTCTTCAATGCTATTATTTCTTAGATAGCGTACACAAATATTTATATTCGACTTAAGTTTTCTGTTATCTTTAGGCTCCTGTTAACGAAATTACTCAAAGTCATTGATTTACTAAAGAAGAATTCTGAATTTAGAATTTTAGCCTTGATTAACTTTTGCCACTTCTGATTGTCACAGCATTGCATTCTATTCTTTCTAAACATTCATCTTCATAGAATTCTAAAATATTCATCCAGAACTAAGAAAACCTACTTTTCTAGAATTAGTGACTGCTGAGAAATGTTATTTCATTAACCCTTAGGCTTCTACTATAATGCACTGAGAGCCCATCTCAAGAAGTTACAAACGTGCCGCAAGCGTCCATCTAGATTTTGCACTGTTTCAAAAATTACAAAAGCCTGTATCGCGTTCTAAAGAAGTGTTTTCTTTTACTAACAAATGGTAGCATTTGACGAACTGATAGATTCGAAAAAAAAGTACTTCACGAGTAGTACTTCATTTTTAGTTTTGAAATGACATCAGTTTCAGGCTTTCGAAAGCTAAAGGTGCTGGAGATGTCGAGTGACAACAACAATCTATGTATATTATGTAAATATATATATATGAATTCTTAAAAAAAAGTTTTATTTTTTACTTCTAATAACACAGAGTAAAAAAGAGTAAGATAATTTTGATTAATTAATTATTTATTATATTTATATTATTTATGTCGTATTATTTCAAATATTTGATTAGGATTAAATAAAAACAGCTATATGTTAAACTCACGTTTCTGGAAAAACTAAGCTTCCTCCAGTTCGTTATTTTCTAAAAAATGTGCACCTAATGAGGAAGCGAAGGAAATACAACGTTGCGGGAAAGTCTGAACGGGGAAAACTCAATGTCGTAAGGGATAACCCTTTAGCGGGCAGTGGTTAATACGTCTAGCCACAAATAAAAAATTTTTTCTCAAAGCGGGTGTTGGATATTTAGTCACAATCTGTACGCGTTAATTGAATCTAAAACGCATAAAAATTAATACGGATGGCAACACGATACCTTTTTTTGAATATCATGTCCTCTGATGGGTAGTTAAAAACAGTTTTTCTCGGTGTAAATCTACAAATTGTATTTTGATTACTATAAATGGTACGATATTTGAAAAAAAAATTTACTGACGTATCTTAAGTATATACTTTTCTCTCATCTAAATGAATTAAGCAATTGTACGATTTAAAAAAATGTTTTATTGAGGTTTTGGAAATCTTTAATATGTGGATTGAGGGCTCTATCCACTGCCCACCCAGCCAGAACGGCCTAGAAATTTTCCCTTTTCACAATACTCAAGACAGAAACATTTAGAATCACGTGAGAATGTTGGGGGTGGGAAGCATAAACAAACTTTGTTCACAATATGTAATTACAAGATTCTCGAGGTTCAAAAATCTTTCATTGCTTTCCTGCTCGGAAAACGTTTGCATATTATTAAGTTCCACAGTAAATAAGCTGTAAAGAATTTGAAATAACTCATTTAAATTCTAAAAATATTACTTTATTTCTAACTTTTTCCTACTAAAATTAAATAAAATATAAAATGTGGATATATACCACGTTTAATGTATATTCTAAGTATTATATATATTTTCTAAGTAAGTATTCCATGTTGTACAATTATTCTATGATTATTAAATTACACTTATACTTTGTATTTAATTGTGACTGAAATAGTTATTACATAAATGTTAATTTTTCATAAAAAGTTCATTGTAATATGATTCATTATTTTTGTCCTGAAAAGTTAAATGTCTTAAGTGCGCAGTGGCTATAACGTCTAGCCACCACCCAGGAAAAAAACCTAAAATCAGATATTTTTTGTGATTAAATAATGTTTATAGAGGATGAGAACATTACATTTATCAAGTACTCTATCACAGAAAATTGTATTTTAGCTGTGTGCCCGTTAAGGGGTTAAGGCAATGCTCTTATTTAGAGATGTGAAATAAATTCAGGAATTAAATTTTAATGTGAAATTTGTTTTGAGATGGTAGATCAGATCTATGAGATAAATATTGCTGCGTAAAGTGAAAACTTTATTGATAGAGTATATACACAACCTGTAACAATAAAGTTCAGTGAATGAAATCAAAATGGCCGATCTGGCAACACTTGCGAAACATAACGCTGCACATGCGTAGAGGCAGGTGTTGACCACATCCTCCTCCTCCCCTCCGTTTTCAGTTGAGCGTCGTTTGTGTTTCGTGTAAGACTTGCTTTACAAAGTTCTTGTGTATTGCGTTGGTTCTTAACTGAGAACAAGAAAATGAAAGAACAAAATATCAATTTAATGTTATGTTTTAAGCTTTTTAAGACACCGACAGAAACTTATTTGATGCTGGTAAGCATTTATGAAGATCAAGCACTGTCTATGAAGTGTGTGTACAAGTGATTCGCCCGTTTTCGAGAAGACCAGGAAAGTGTTTCTGACAACCCTCATTGCGAAAGATCGGTGACCTCCGTCAGTGACGAAAACACTGAGAAAGCGCGTAAATTAATCACGAAAGATCGTCGATTAACTGTGCGCATAATAGCACAATGCTGCGGCAAGGTGCATTGAAATTTTTAACCATTTCAGGAAACGTCTACGCCGGGAACAATCCGAGTACTTAGAACAAGGTTGGGGGTTGTCCACGACATTGTTCTCCTTCACACAGCCAATGTCGTCATACAGTCTAGCAAAAAGCGGAGAGAGGCACAAATTGAACATCTACCATTCTCGTCAGATCTCAATTTTATAGACTTCTTCCTATTCCAACTACTCAAACTCGCTTTGAAAGGAAAGAGATTTGACGATATTTCTGACATCCAACGAAACGGGACAAGTCTTTTGAACTCCATCTCAAAGGAAGACTTCTAACCAAATTTCCAGGACATGTATCTCAGCGATGCATAGTTATGGGAGTGACTATTTCGAAGGACAGGAAGGTAACTTTTGCTAATATTTATTTACGTTAATGTTTCACACAGGACTATTTACCAAACTTTATGGTTAGAGGTTGTAGAATTACAACAATACATATTTCTCAGTATATCTTCTTGAATGCATTCTAAGGAGTTTTACAAAAAACAAGTAATATAAAAAAATTTTTAAGTCCATTTCTACTTAGATTAACAAAAAAAAATTTATTTTAGCTATTTTTTATTAAATAGTTACAATTAATATAAATATGTATATACATATGGCAGAATCACAACATTAAGTGGTAATTAATTTTTATTAATTATCATTAAAGTATCTTATTGTCATCCAAAACAATCTATATAATTTTCAATTGAACTTTATTTAACACGTGAGATAAAAAACCTTTTCAAGTTTTGACACAAGTCGCCAAAGGGTCGTTAAGTCGCCAAAAATGATGCCAACGTGGTTGTATTTGTAATTCTAAAAATAATTAGTTTTAATCAATTAATTTTTATTACTTATTATTATATTATTGTATTGTCATCCAAAATGACCCTGTATATAAAATTTCTGCTCAATTCAGCGCTTTAAAATGTATTTTATTAACGATTGAAAATTCCCCACCAAGATAAATAAATATACAAATATATAAATAAATAAATATATAGGCAGTGCGAGCTAATAATAGTAAATGAAAAACAAAACAAAAAAACAGATTTACATCCTTGGTGCGGTACTATCATACCAGTTTGCTGCAAAACATTGGTCCTATTTTAATACAGAAATAAGTTTGTCAAACATTTATGTTTATACGATTTTAACAAAACACACCTTATTCGAATTTCCGTAATTCTGTCTGAAAGTGTTAAATAAATATTTACATGACTTCCCCGCGAATCAAAGAAAAACTAAGCTAACTCTCTTCTTAGAATTCAGGGCATTTAATGAACTACTTTTCATCTTAGAATAAGAAAAAAAAGAGAATATCAATATTTTTCTAATTCAATAAATTCCTTTTTTAAAAAAATTCTGAAATGATTCACATTTACTGAAACTCGGCATTGCTCTTCTATTAATATTGTGTGCTAACACTAATTTTTGGTAAATTAAATATTTTTAGTAATACACAAGAAAAAGATCTGCATATATGATTTTGAAACAAGTTAAGAATTCTTTTTTTACATTTAATAAAGGCGAACTAAATTTAACATCTCGATTATCAATTACTGATATGTGTTTACTATATTAAATCTAATTTATTTAAAACATCATTTGCTAATTTAGTTGCAGCTAAAATCTTAGAATTTTGTACACTTCCTGTTCCAAGAAAAGGGATTATTTTATTTTCAGCTGTAATCTAATTTTTTAAATTAAATTTCCTTCAAGAATAATCCAACTGATCTTTCGAAATAAACGAAAAAGAATCGATTTCAATGAAATAGATGAAATTTAAATTGCAAGAGCAAAGTAAGAAAATCTCATTCGAATTAAGCTGTCTCTTAAATGTGCTTCGACGATCCAAAAACAGTAAATAAATCAGTAAGCTGTAGTCCACAAACGCATAAAATGATTAAACAATTTTATATATATTACTTTTCAAACGTCTTACATTCATGTTGTGTGTGTGTGTGTGTGTGTGTGTGTGTGTGTGTGTGTGTGTGTGTGTGTGTGTGTGTGTGTGTGTGTGTGTGTGTGTGTGTGTGTGTGTGTGTGTGTGTGTGTGTGTGTGTGTGTGTGTGTGTGTGTGTGTGTGTGTGTGTGTGTGTGTGTGTGTGTGTGTGTGTGTGTGTGTGTGTGTGTGTGTGTGGTGGCCGTGGTAGCCGAGTGGTATAGGTATCGGACCCTGGCTTGCCTTGTCACGAGTTCGAACCCAGTACCACTAAAGACCCGCCGTGTAGGGCAGCGATGCACGTTAAATCTGTCGAGAGATGAAACGTCCTCCCGTTGGTGTGGTGTGGTTGTTAGAAGAGGGGGGTGCCAGCTCAGGTGTCGTCCACGTCACTTGACCATGGTTCAAAATTACGTGGTCCGTCGCCAAAAGCCCACGTGTAGCTGAACAGTGCGACGTTAATATTCAATCAATCAATCAGTGTGTGTGTGTGTGTAATCCTGTTCCTTCTTTTAATTGACCCGATAACATACACATTTAATTTTATTGATTAAACTTTTTAATTTTAAATATACTTTTTACCTTTCTAAATTCTGCATACACAAAATCTCAAACTATCTTTCCAAGCATCTCAACCCTCCAATAGCTACCTGCTCGGCTAAAAGAGAGAAGAGCTTTCGTCTCCTCCCGAACTAAATTTTTTTAACCTCAATTACAACTAACACCCAAGAAATACCCCTTAACTAGAAGTAGCTCCCTGATTGGAAGGGCGACTGTTCACCTTAAGCCGATAAAATTAGGCCATTTCGGCAGCTTCTCAATCAGTCGGAAGCCGACGAGAAGGAGCTAAGTTCCCGCGGCTGCCGAGCTAGTTGACCCTGCAACCCAAAATAAATAAGTTGCCCATTCGCTAGCCTGAGGTAACGGAGACAAAATCGAACAACACAGACTCTATGTAATTATTTTCCTTACATTCCCTAATAATTTTTTTCAATTCAGACAACACTCATAGCTAAAGCAATTATTTTTAAAATTTCTGACGTCGCAATTTTTTAATTCCTCACTTTAGTTTAAATCTTATAATTTGAAATTTCAACACCCAACTCAATAACGGCAAGATCCCTCTTTTTAAGCTCATCATGCAATAAAATAGTTGTGATCATGCACAACTTGTTGTATTTTTTTAACCGTGTTTCTTTTCGCATCTTGTGCGTACTCAGAAAGTCTATTAATTTGTGCTTCCTTATCACCCACAAAATAAACTTACAAATATTTTGGTTGCGTATTGGTATCAGGAAGTAGAGCCATTTGTGTGGTATATTTGCCCATGGATTGGGAAAGTCGGGCTAAGTCCTTGCATCAAAACAATGTTACGCCCCAAAAGATGTCATATGGAACCATGTATTGAATTTCCTTATGTTTTTTAAGAAACCGGCAAGACTCATCTGTTTCATAAGAGAAAAGTTCTTTAAGAGGTACAACTGACTCCTCTATTGAATGAAGGGCTACTTTTCCTCCTGAACAACACATGTCTGCAGCTTCCTCTTTCCATTTAACTGAATCGCTAAATCTGCATTCTTTATTCATAGTTTTTATTTTTATAAGCTTGTGGCTTTCGTAATCAGGTATCTCGTCATACTTAAATGCAGCTCTATCGAATATCTCCCCCCCCCCACGTGTTTTTGTGAATATTAGACGCCGCTGTTGTGTCCTTTCAGAGCAACAGCTCGTCTGCGAGATTCAGCTGCTTCAACGGCTTATGTATCTCTTTGAGACACCATGTAAGTCGCCTGCAGAAGACGCCAAGCAGGGGACTGTTCGGGTGAAGCCCATTTAGGAGCTAGATATTCAGCATTCTGGTGACGTCAAACTTGGAACTATTCAGGTATCTCAGCAGCCCGTTGAGATGCTAGATACGCAGCATGCTGTCGGCGCCGATCTTGGGACTGTTCTGGTGTCTCATCAGCTCGTTGAGATGCCAGGCATTGAGCGTTCTGTATACGCCGAGCTTGAGGATGCTCTGGTGTCTCAGCAGCTCTGTAAGAAGCTGCCTCACGCTCCACCTGTTCAAGCCTTCACAGTTCGGCTTTCATAGTTCGAGCTTTATTAGAAATTTGGGAAAGATTAGACTTACGCTGTCGTGGCATAATTCCCAGTAGGTACTTTTTCTTCACTTCCAAAAAATACAGTACGGTAGTTATTATTATTTATATACTTAAAAAATGCAGTACCTGCCTATTCAATTAAAATTATATAGCGTTATAATTAACTACTAACAAGAAATAAATTATGCAAATTTGTTCAAATGATGTAGTGTGAAAGACGAAGTTTATCTACTTTAAATAAAAGAAGAGTTAAAAATATTTATTTTGATATAAGGTTTAATTTATTACTACCAAATGTGCATAATAAAATCATATAAGAACGAGTATAGAAATAAATTATCAATTTTTAATGCATTTATGGTTCACAATTTTGGTGATAATGGCTTACATATGAAAAAAATCAATAGTATATATTCAAATAAAGAGAGACTTGCTATAAGCTATCAAATCGAAATCCAGTTTTATTCTGAAATAAAAAAAAAATAATAGTGATTACACTGATCAAAGCAATAAATTAGAAGTGAGCACGCACTGGCTCATGACAAAGACAAAACAAAAAGGGAAAGTCTTGCTTCACACGTAAAAGATAGATATATGCTGACACGGGCCTTTTGTATACATGGTTCTATACGTGTAACTCTAACGGACTTTGCAGTGCACGCCAGAATAGCTTGCAGATGGTTGAATTTTTGCCTACTTACTTGACAGTTATCGTTATATTTTGGACGCTTCACACAATATTTTTATAAATTGTAGCCAATGTGTTATTCTGATGTATAAGCTATGTCTTTGTAAAGTTTCATTAAAATCCACTCAGTAGTTTTTGCATGAAAGAGTAACAAACATACAGTCATACATACAAACTTTAGCGTTTATAATATTAATAAGGATTATATAACATTGGAAATGGGAAATTTTGATTTTCTTAAGTTTGAAGCCTCAACAAAAAAATGAAGAAATTTCTTTAAAAATCATGTAAACTTGGTAGACTCAAGAATCTGTATGGGCTTTTAGATTTCCCTGTTATACATTTTATATTTTCTTACCCACCTACACCTACGCGCGCATCAGTTTTCAATAAAAAAACAGTATTTACTACATGTTTTTTCAAATACAAGCTAGCAAAAATTGCAATCCAAAATATAAGCACGATGTTCTTTTTTTTAAGTTAATATGTTTTTTTTTTCTTTCTCGAGAGAAAAACTTGTAAAAGTTTATGGCAGAGGTTTTTCGAAACACATGTGCTGGAAATAAAATGGCTATTCGAAAATATATTTTTTGTACCTGAGAATGTTTTTATTTATTTTTTTTTCTTTTTTGTATTTAATACTTTAAAGCTTCACATATCTCAATATCTTTCGGCATTTTTTTTCTTAATTATTTCTTATTTTTCTTAATTACTTAGAAATGACTAATTTATTTTATTTCATTAACTTCATGCAATTTAAGAGAAGTTAACGGAAAGCATTTTGTTAAGAGGAATTTATATGTGATTTATTAGCATTCAAGAAAAGTTATTATTCATAATTAATGTAAGATTTATCTTTAAAAAATAAAATTAGTTGTTTTTATCATTAAATGATTATTTGATCATTAAATCATCATTTCACACACAGATGCTAAATATTTTGTACGCGTCAATATAGTTCTAAAACTGTATTAAATGTCAAAGCATGAGGATTATTATTGGAGAGGGAACTCGAACGAAATATAAATCTGTAGAATATCTAAACACTGTCCACTGATGAATATTGTCCAAATATATTTATTAATATTGAATGTAAAATTTTAAATACAATATTTTAATTATTTTACATTAAAATTTTGCATTAAAATTTTAATTAATGTTTAAAAATAATTTACATTACTTTAAAAATTTTTTTATGAGAATAAGCTTTAATGCTGCATTGTAAAAGAAAGTATTAGAGAAATGTATAAAATTTCAAAACGTAAATTTACGAAGTAATTTTATAATTAATTTTTTCTCTCAAAAACTGCAGAATTTAACCATTCGATTTAAAAAATCCTATTTCATAATAAACATAGAGTAAAATTTTGTAATCATAAAAAAAATCATGATATAAAAATAGTGAAATAATATTGTTTCATATTTTTATCAGTTTTTCATGTTTATATATGACAGATGCTCATCACTTCCATATAACAATATTGTATTAATCTTGCTGAAACTTAAGCAATTAATAACGATTTCAAGCTCTTGTCGTACATAAGGTTATTTGTCACACACATTGTTTTTACTCTCCAAGTTTTGTGTGGTTTTCATTTGTTATAGTCATCATCTTCCTCCAGTATAACCCAGCAGAGTGGATGTGATTTTACTGTCAAGTTAAGGTGGAATGGAGTATGCCATTGCTCGTGAAAAAGTCGTTTGGTCCGAAAAACGGTTATCGTCCCCAAAGACGACCCAGAAGGCAAAAAAAATCCTTTTTTTTCATTTATAAAAGTAAGGTCTTAAGATCTTAATAAATACCAAAAAAAAAGGAACAAAGTGTGTAACTAAATAAAAGCATCAATAATTAAATACATTAAAGGGAACGTTGCCCATAATAATGGAATACTAGTGTTAGATAAAATAATGGAAGTTCATGGAATCTAAATTTTTATTTTTATAATTATTGTGTTGGATTATAAAGAACCATATAAATAACAACAGATGTGGATGTGAAATAGAATACAAAAATCTTTAACTTTTATTAAACATTTTTGTATCATTCTTCTTGTGAATTATTTTCTAATTCTGATTGCGGTTGATGATAGAAAATCACCTTCTCACTAGCTACTCAAGAAATTTTCATGATGGCAATAACTCAATAATATTAGAAATCTAGTGACTTTGAAAACATCGAGGGGAAGTGTTTCTTTTTCTTCGGGGCCAAATTTAAAAAAATTTGTATTTCACTTTTTTGTAGAAAGAATCAATTTCTCCTGCCTTAAAAGGCTCAAGGGAAGTTGAAAAAATAAAACAATTTTCAAATAGATGTAATTTTTTGAAGGAATTTAAAATTTTAAAAAATTTGATTCTTTTTTTTAACCAATTTTTTATAAAAAAGGGAAAGAGGTGTCACAAACAAGTATAAATATTTAATCATAATTTTAAGAATTATTAGCATATGAAAATAACAAAAACATTTCTACAATAAATATTAAATAAATTTTACGTTTAACAAGATATTTTCTAAAATAGAAACATTTAATTTATAAAACTTTATAGAATTATAAAATGCATTGTACTCTTTAAACCCTGCCTGATTTTAGTATTATATATATATATATATTTTTTCTCAAAAAAATTGAAAAACATTAGCAATTTTAAAAAAATAAAAAAAAATTTTATTGTTTAAAAATTATTATTTATTTTTTTTTCAAATAAAAATGCTATAGTGTAATAAGGATACATTGAATTTTATAAATCAATTTATTGTTCTTAATTAGAGCTACTATTTTATAAAATATCATCCGAAAAGTAAAACTTCATTAACATCTTTTACAGAAATGTTTGTTTTTTTCATATGCTTATAATTTTTTTAATTATAATTATATTTTAAGCATATTACACTTTTGGGAACCTCATTTTATTATAGATAATGTGTAGAAGAATCGAATTATTTAATTTTAACCTCAATACATTGTATCTAATCGAAAATTGTTTATATTTTCAGCACTCGAGGTAAAACTAACACCCCTAAGTAATAATCATTAGGAAAGCTGATCTATACCATTGGGTGAACGTGATCTTGGAGTACATTACAATATACAATTATAATACATAATTACAATTGCTCCTTCAGTAGAAGTGTTGTTCCTAACGAATTCTAAAAAATAGCACTTCACACACTATCAAAGATCTGTCTTCACAATTGACATCTAGAACTACACAGTAATAACAGAATCTTTTTGCTGGATATTGCCAACTATTAATTCTTAATGTAGTAAGAAAAAACGAGATTTTTCAGGATCAAATTAAACCTTCCCAAACATCAAAGTTCCAAAGTTAGCTTTCAGTATCATTGTATTCAATTTTTGGCATTGATATATGTAACGAGCGGCTTATGTTTTAAAGTACTCATTGTTGCTGTTGAGCAGTTTCGAATTTATGTTTATTGGTGGATAATTCGTGCTATGGCTAGCTGATATCAATCCCACAAATTCTTTTTCTTCTCACAGTTTCTACAATTAAAAGAAATATATTGCAATTTCTTATATCTGGCCTTAGTTTTAAACAGAACTCTCTTTTCCAAAACCATGATTTAGGATATTTTAGAAATTGAAGCCTCTATTATGCCCTTATCAATATACAAACCTTTCTGTAAATACTTAAGATTTTAAATATTATTACGCATCTAGTGTCTTTTCTGTAACTGCATCTCTTTTATTAGATGTTGAATTTTTATACAATTCACGTATTTAGTAAACTAAGATGCCTGCATCACATTAAACATTTCGGTATAAACTTTTGTAATGATTTTTTCCTCAGTAGATGTTTTCATTACTTTATGATTTGTATATATCAAGAAAAAAGAAGGAATTGTTAAATAGATTTTATATAGTTTATATATTTACTGAAAAGTCAAATTTTGTTCTGTAGGCTTACGTCATTCTGAAAAAAATTTGGAAGCTGGTTTTCTTGTTATAAAACCTAAAATTAACATCCACCGATTCAAAGTTTTGTAATAAGGAACTCAAATATCTTTCTAAGTGTTTTCTATTTTTAGAGGTGTATTATAATTATGAATAAATTCTTTAAAAAGTTCTAAGTATTTTCCATGTCTTATAAAATATTTAAAATAGGAGTACTTTAACACAATAATAAGTGTAATACAAATAATCTATAGATCCAAATATTTTTAAAAAATACTATGCATCTATATATTAAAAATATATCTTTCATTATATATGTTAGTAGTTTATTACAATAAATGAGAGTCACAGCGCAAATTGAGGTCAAACTCTTAAAATTAAATATTGAAAATTGCATAGTGATACAGAAAACATTACAAACAAACATTAAAAACCGTGAAATGTTCCGTTTTCTACGAAAACAAAAATTCATTTCTAGATTTGAAGTAAAAGAGTTTAGTGTTTCGTTTCTTAAAAATATGTTTGGTCATAATAAACCAAACAGACGCTAAAACTTCAAGAGAAATTTTAATGACTACGTTAAAAAAAAAAAAAACATTTTAAGGATTTGTTATTAAAGTTTCTTAACTTTCCATAAATTGCTATTTAATGAGCTTTTCATAAATCATACGCTTTCTACTTTATTTTTATGGATAGAACGCTTTTACGTATTTTAAAGCATATTTCATAATTTATACTGTAGTTGTTTTAAAAGAAGAAAAAACAAATTGTTTCTAAAAGAATATCTAAATTTAATTTGTGTTGTGTTGCGTTATAAAATGGTCGAGTTTGAAGTAAAATATTTAAAATCATTTTAATGTTCTTACATAAGTCGGTCATTCTAATCAAAAGGAAGTTATCGTATTATCTTATTAAATTAAATTACATATTTTCCTTATTAAATTAATATGACTGAGCAAAATGACTTTTGAAGTTCAAGCTAATATTACTGAGAAAAAGAATTCTTTAAGTGACTAAAATGGCTTTCAGAAGCAGAATGGCTTTTCATTCTATCTTTCAAAAAATAACATTATTTATAAAACATTTTGCTAAGTGCTTAGATGCTTATCATGCACTTTATTTCTTTTAATGCATTTTATTTATCAATATAAACCAATCAAGCGATAAAGAAACTTTTTTATATCTCTCCCTCATTGAACACTTTTTATATTTAAATCAATGAATAAAATATGTAGGTTTCAAACCTCGTACTCCACCATCTTGATAGCAATGCATTCCTATTTTTTTCTACCTCATCAAAGCTACATGGTTGTAATAGAAAATTAACTGACAGAAACTTACCAATGTTTGATTTATTTATGTATCTAAATGCTTCATATTAAAATTTTATATAGAAATCAGTTTAGTTAAAACTATTTTTTTTTCAAAACATTTTTTTTTGTTTTGTTTTTTACAACTGAATTTTACAGTGATAATAATAACAATTCTATTAATTTTTTTTAATTCATTGGTATACTGTCTCCAAAAACCCACCTATTTTTAGATTCCAATAAAAATAAAAACAACGAAATCATATTTTATGTATCTATATATGTAATCGGCTTTTGAAAGAATGCATTTATAGCAGAAAATTGCTAAATTTACTATAGCGCTTGACAAATTCTCTTAAGATTTTCTGAAATGAACTCCTCATCAATTTATTTGCAATCATTTTCTTTTAAAGTAAGTTTATATAATTTCAGATCTAGAAAAGGTAATATCCTTTAAAGCATTTTAACTCAGCGTAAATTTAGAGACATTTAAAAGAAAGAAAGTCTATGAATAATTTTTGTAATACTGATTATAATAATTTTATAATACAGCGTTTCTCAAACGGTGAGGCGCGCCCTCCTTGGAGGGCGTCACAAATCTACGAGGGGGGTGCGAGCATATTGAAAAGTTGAAAACAAAAGATTATTTAAAAAAATTATTGATTTACTGAAAGTAAATGAATAAAATACTTTCAGACATAATAAAATACACATTTACATGGATTTATTGCTTTTATAAATGTATCAGCGCTACACAATGTATTTTATAATTAATTTAACAATACTAAGGTAAGAACAAATTTATTAATTATCAGAGACCCCATGGGCTTTTCATATATGTAATTTAAAACAAAAATATTAACACTTACCGTGATTATTTGTACGATTTATAATGAATCCTTTAAGGGCCGATTAAAAGTTACGAGATTCGCTTCCCAATGCCAACCGTTTTCCACGTATGCGCGAGTATGTGATGTATTGGAGGTTTTGAATAAAAAAGCAAATTATCTGAAATAAGTAAATCCTTCGCAAACATTGTCAAGGACCTTTTATTGCATTCCCAAGCCTTCGGAATAATTTTATGGATAGCAGTGCACACAAAAGATCGTACTTCGGGAAGACGTATATATACATCCGGGGGGATGTATACGTTTATATACGTCAGAGATAAACGTTTTGACTAAGTGAAACGTTTATCTACTTTGGTGGTGCTTAAGAGGTTAAAGTCGTATTTTAGATTCAGCGTCAAAGTATAATATTATTCAATTCAATACGTTGTTATTTTATGAGGGGCGATGAAAGTTATGATGAATATTGAGTCGCTAATACTGTAACTTTGAGAAGCACTGTTATAATACTAATTGTGTATAAATTTTCTTAATACTGCTTACAGTCAATAAGTTTAACAATACGTATTGTAAATGAATAATAAAAATTCTTTTTTGTGTAAAATAGTTGCTCAGTTTAAATAACATGATTTATCTTTGCAAAAAATTTATTCTTCATTGGTGTCTTTTTGACATTTATGAAATATGAATTTTTCTCTCTGGGTAATTAAAATAATCAGCTATTAATCTTCAGCTATTAAAAACCAAGCAGTTAGTTAATTATTGGGTGAGTGAAAAAGTTTTATCCGCTTTTATTACCCATAAATAAGAGCAAGTAAACTCAAAATGAGCATTACCTATGATTTCACATAATCCCAGTTGCTATTTATGACCTTTTGATATCTTTCTAGTAGGAGATGAGTCCCAAGGTGGTAAAATTCCGTTGGTTTCACGTCAAAAAAGTCTTGGATGACAGTTTTCACAGCATCAAGATCATCAAAGATTATCCGACTGAAGGAATTGCTCAACGCACGAAATAGGGCGTAGACAGTTGGTGCCATGTCAGGGGAAAATGAAGGGAAGGATGAAACCTCCCAACGAAAGCCCATTTACTTTTCGTGAGTGATGACAACAGCATGTGGCTTGGCGTTATCGTAATGAAGGATAACACCGCGACGATTGATGAGACCTGCCCACTTTGCTACCAAATCTGAATGCAGCCATACTAACTGTAGACAGTAGAAGCGGCATTGATGGTCAGATTGAGTAGCAGGACCTCCCAATGAATTATTCCCAGCACATCCCACTACACCCTCAATAACTCTTTCTTGGGATGAAGTTCAGCTATTTAAGTCAATGCAGGCGAAACATAAAGGCAACACACAATCGTACGGCGATTTACATTTCGGTACATAAATCACTTCTCATCTCCTGTCACAATTCGTGTCAAGTATGGGCCATTTTTGTATAAAGAAAGCTAGGAACGAAGTTGGCGATTCGGTCATCCCGTTGCTTAGATGTCAGATTACACGGAACCCAATGATCTAACTGTCTCCATCTCTCGACCATTCAATTGTTTACTTTGAAAATCTGGATTGGGCTTGGGTTGTTCCTTATGGCTTGATCAAAATCGTTTTCTCCGATGTGTGGTAGCCTCCCACTCCTAAAATGATCATGGCAACTGCTGTCCCCTTCCCTAAATTTACGAAACCATAGATGGCATATACTTTCGTCTACTGCATCCTCCCCATAAGCTTGGAAAACATTGAGACATGTTACGGCTACCGTATTATTTTTATCGAATTCATATAACAAAAAATGTCTCGCATGCTCCTTCTCGTCTTCCGTGTTACACCCTCTGAGATTTTTTTTAGATGATTAACTGTGGAAGACATAATGCACATTTATATGTTAACCATACACACGTTTGATTGGCAGGCGATTTCGGTCACTACAACGTCATGTGTGACATTAATTCCATTGCAAATTTTCATATCCAAAAACGGATAGAACTTTCACACTCACCCAATATAAATTTAATCTTAGTGGATTCTTTGAAAATACACTAAAAATATATGATACAAGGAAGGAGAATTATAAATGAGTAATTTAATCCTTGACCTTTTAATGAATTAGAAATTTACTATTTCAGCTTTCGAAATATCAGAAAATGAAACTTCTGATAAACCTTTCAAAAACACATAAGTTCAACTTATTGGGTTAAATCATATATTCTGTAATACCCACTGCTCTCAGCACATGATTTAATTGTTCACTTCTTTAACTAAGCATATTTAAAAAAATTCTACCCTTGCTGTAAGAGAAAAATATTTGTCAATCATTAGTACGTGGCATTTTCAAACTTAAAAAAAGATGTAAACTATTAAATATTTATAAATTAAAGTATTTTACAAATTTTATTCATTCTGCATAAATTGCATCTGACCATATATGTATATATGTACATAATTTATCTTAAAAAGATAACCAGTATCTATACTTTCTCGAAAAAAATTTTGATATCATTTTATTTAAGCACTTTTAAGGAAAATATACAACAGAAAATAATAAAAGCTTTTATAAAAATGGGATTTCTAGAGAAAAAAGCATTTGGTTGAATGCCGAGTAGAAATAAAAAACATTCTTCTAAATTTCTCACCTTCATTTTTACCATCTTATGTCCCTATTTATTTCCCTTCTTAAATGTGCTAAAGTTCTTTGGCAATCTTTAAACTACATTCTGCCACCAGATAACATCATTTTCCCCTTTGCAGAGAGAATGTAAATAAAATCTACTATTATTTAGTTAAACACAATAATGGGGTCTTAGAAAGGACTTTATGAGATAAAGTATAACATAATTTATAATTAGTAGTTATCAATTAATTTCATTTATCATTTATTTAAGTTATTAACTATAATGACTTTTTCCTATTTTATACGCAGTTTTAATTCGAAGAAAAATTATTTACTTGTAATAATTTATTATGCACTAAATGAAAAACAAAGCCTTTTCATTTCTTTTAAGTAATGTAGTTTATTTTCTCTTTCATTCATTACTCTCTTTCATCGATGTACAAACATTTATTCAAGCAATTTCAGGTACTTACACATTATCGCAACCGTTTTGGTAAGATTAAATGAAATGAAGCATACAGTTTCCAATTCAGAGCGTACGACACATCGAAATCGGAGTTGCCAACTTGGTGATTTATCTCAACATTGGCATTGTTGCGATAGTATACAAGCACCCAATTTCATATTTTTTCATATTTTGCTTTATCACGTGAGGGCAGTTTTAATAAAATGAACTCTTGATACATCAATGGACTAAATGGACTCGATTCATCTGGCTTCATAATCACAGGACAATACGCTCAACCAATTCCCACGTGTTTGATCCGACTGAGTATTTTGGCGGCCATTTCGGATTTGCATCTACTACCATACAACAAAATGAAATCTTTTCTTACCTTGAACTTACAAAAAAATAGAATTTTTATTTTTATACATTACTGATAGCTTTATAAATATCTTTTTTTAATTTCACATTAATATTTATTTATATTTTTATTACAAAATTACAATTTGTAAATTCTCGGAACACCTATCGCTAAATTATGTTGCTTGGGGATTGATTTCGGTCACCAAAGAAATTGACATCGCCAAAATTGTCTCCTCCTGTTCTAGACTTGAACACTTAATTTTTAAGTATAAAGTATTTTGTTCAGTTCAACGATCCATAATTTTTTGAAACACAATGTTTTGAAAAACCTGCCCAAAGTATACAAAAACACAAGACACGAGGTCAAAGAACAGAAGTATAAACTGCTTAAATCTAACACTGTAAACTAAAACTATGTGTATATTTAAAAACTATACGTAAAGCAAAGACTAGAAAATGTATTAAAAATATTTAGAGTACTAAAAAAATTTTAAGAATATAAAATTTGAATGTAAGCAAAATCGCCGGTTAACACACAACCCCAAGTGTAATACGATTAGATGATATTGTTTATTTGAAAATCACGTGTGTGTGTGTGGCCATCACTAAAAAATCGTAGTGCCCTCTGGTGATGAATCGACCCCACTTATTCAAAACTGACATTACACTAGTAATCGTTTTTCTTCTTGTAAAACTTAGATAAAATTTAAAAATTGGGAAAAATATCCAACTATTACAAATACTATAAGATTCCACAAAAACATCTTTACAAATATTCTTAAAAAACCATCTTGTATCCACGTGTATTTTTAAAACAAGTGCGCGGACTTCTGTTTACCTCTACGCGTTATTATTTACAATATGTACTTTTTAAAAGAAAATTTCTGCAAAAACTGAAAGTTACCAATAGTAAAGTGGGTGAATTGATTGGGTGAAACATGAAATTGTGCAATTATCATGTAACTATGACAACTAATTAAAATTTAGCCTATTTGAAATAGTGATTTATTTATTTACGAACTATGCATTTACAATAAATTCATTACATTATTTACGACACAAATAATTACATACAAAATACATTTTAATCCTAAAACTATGATAAATTAACTGGATCTTCAGCTAAAAATAATATTTTATTTCAATTGTTTTAAGATAGCAAAATACATTTAAATTGGTCCAATATATTTTTATTCAAAAGCAGTTTCGTTGAGGATTTTCAAATTTAGCTGTTCATTTATCCAAAAATAAAATAATAAATGCGTTAATATAAATTGTGTGTATACAGTTAGCTGCGATGACTTAAACAGAATCCACGCCAATAAATATCATTCTTTTCGGATAAATGCTGCAATATGTCATAGAATGCCATGCATTTGCAATAACTAATCCTTTAATACCAAAAATATTTTTAACAGTCTGGGAAGACACATCTTAAAAAAAATGAGTTTACAAACAGAAAAACAAATTCAAATTAGGTTTCAGAAAAACACGATTTACGCAATAATAATGAGATGCTAAATTACGTATTTTGATCCCCACGTCAGTTTCGCCTGGCCTTCCCAAAAGGTCCCGCCAAAAATTATCTCTTCCTTTGGCGTTTTGAATTATAGCTCTTGGGGGCACTAGTAAGAAAAAAAAAGTTACATTTGTTAAAAAATGTAATGAATTAAAGGATTAAATTTCAGAATCACTTCTTACTTTGCTAAGAATTTGAAACTCTTTAATTGACATCACTGTTAGGGTGTTATAATCCGAATCGATGATTACAGCTTGTTAAAAATGAATGGAAGGATATTCTTGTGTTGGGGATTAAATAATGATTTATTGTTGCGGTGAAAAATACTGTACGGTGTTGTTATCGAATTTTTGAACGAGACCGTGATAACCTTTATCCCTTTTGAAACACAATTATCGAAGTAAATTAGCTAATGATTAATGTTGATTTTAGAAATGTATTTTTTAAATTCCAAATTAATCAGATATTTTGTATATTTTTTCTTGTCATTTATTCTTTTTTAATGAAGTCTAAAAATGTTCTGAAAATAATAAATTAAAATAGTTTGGAAAGAAAAAGCAGTGAAAAAATATTTAATAAATAAATATGAATTAATAAGCAAATATCTTTCTGTTTTAGTGAGAGAAAACAAAATATATATAAACTAATATGGGAATATAGTTTCAGGAGTGCATAAAATGTTATTAAAAAGATGAATTCATAATCCTTCAGAATGTAAGTTCTGGAGCTTTATCTTAGATATATATAAAATGTCTCAAATACTTAGTACCATTCTATCTTTTGTAAATCTTTTATATGCCTGAATGCTGGTATCCAATGCACTGGTGTCCAAAGTTAACGTTACAAACATAAATTTTATGCAATTTCAAGAAATGTACTACAATTTATTTTAAAATTCATATTATAAAAGCAAGCATCATACCTAATTTTGTGAGTTTTGACTAATAAAAAAGATTTTTATGGCATTTTTGAGTAAAAACAATAAAAACGTTTTCAGAGTAATGTTTTGATTTTTTTTTGTTTAGACTTATGTATCACACTGTGATAGGCACAAATTTGGGTTAATTTTGCTAAATGATTTTCCACAATCCTTTAACGGATGATTTGTGATGGAAAACCGCTGCGTGGATTGAGGATGGAATGTCTGAAGAAGAAGTAGCCTATCTAAATGTTTCTGGAATAGTGATATCCAGACCATGGAAACAGTTTCAAACAGCTTCAAAAGACCTGAACAAGAGTGACCAAAAGCTACAACACAGCAAGGTATCTTGCTCAACACTTTGCTGCTGCCACTGAAAAGACAATTTCTACACAAATTGTTTACAGACGCTTAGCTGAGAAGACCATTTATGCCCTACGGCCAGTGATATGTGTTCCTCTTAACCCACCACAGAAAAGAGCTCGTCTTCTATGGAGCCAAGAACATGTGTATTGGGAAAATCAAGAGTGTGACCATGTACTTTTCACTGATGAGTCCAGGTTTACCAAAAGGGTTTCGTCGAATATTCAATTGGAGAGAGCTTGGGACTCGCTATCTTCATTTTGACATAAGAGAATCCGATTGATGAGTGTGAAATTCATGTTTGGGGAGGTATTATGTTTAACGACCGTACACTCTGCTACATATTTTAATAGGGGTTCTGTTTCTAAACAGCGATATAAAAAATAAGTTCTTGAACCCCATGTGAGACTCTTCGAAGAGGGTATTTGCTGGGTGAAAAAATGGCCAGCAAATTCTACTAACCTAAATTTCTGTTGAGGGTGTTTGTGATGCCTTAAGATGAGCCATTTCTTAGCGTAAGTACCCTCCAAATACATGTCAAACGTTAAAATCTCTGCTTATGGAAGAGAGAGGTAATTGTTGCTACAAAATGAAATTAACAAACTAATTTGTAGTGGTAGAGCTCGTTTTGAATCCGTATAGAAGCAAGGGATGGCCACATTCTATATTAGACACACTCAGTTTTTTTAATTGTTACACAGCATGTTTCGACAATTTATTTTATCTAATTTGCATATTACAAGAAGTAGCTTCCATATATTAACATTTTATTTGTTAGCATAATTACTCCCAGAGTATGAGGAACATATGTACAAAAATGTATCACAAACAAAACATTATTTGCGTTTGTAACCTTAACTTTGGACACCAGTATAAATTCAAAAGTCAGTTTACTGAATAACCAAAGTTATCTATTGCATTACAATGGAAAATAAGGCATCCTCTTCTGCGAGAAAATATAAATAAAGACAGAATCAGAATTGGGAATAGTAGTTTGATGCAAAGTATGGTTATTTACGAACATACTATAAGTTATCAAACCGGACACCTGAAGAATACTTACAAAACATTTGCTTCATACATTAAGTTATTCTCTTTTAATTTTTATTGCAGATTTTTTTACGAGTTTTTGATAATTTCTACGTACATTTTGAGCAATACATTCGAAGAGATTTAATTTAAAATAAAACTTTAAAAAAATAAATTAATGAACTAATTATTCAACTTATCAATACATAGATTATATATTTTTTACTGAAACTTAAACTAATTTAGTAAGCATAAAAATAATGCTTTTAAATTTTACCAACACTAACAAATGGATTATAAAAACAATTCCATCAACTTTTGAAAAAATTAAAAAGATAATCGTAATAATATATTTATTTTTTAATATATATATAAAGATTGTTTATGATTTTTTTTCATGTAAAAGAGTCTTAATTTTTTTTCTTTAAATAATATCTTTGCAGTCAAAGGATTTTATTCAAGGAATTCAATAACCATTTTTCATGAGAAAAAAAAACATGTAAAAAGGAGTGAAAGCAGAAAACTCTAAAAAGAAACATTTTTTTGCTATTTCTTTGAGAGGAAAAAAATACACCAACATTTTTTAAACAAATATTTTCAATACCTTTCATCAGCATATAGAAGTTTCTAACAATCTATTATCCCCAAAAAAGGGAAAATTAAGGTGAATAAAAAGAAAATCCCCAAAAAAACTTAAAAATTTTTTCCCAAATTCCCCTTTGGTTTTTCCAAACAAAAAAATCCCTAATAAAGACATGACTTTTAATGCAGGATTAAACCGGGTTCCAAAAAAAAAGAAAAAAATGACACAACGTTTAAAAGATATACCCTTTTTTATAAATCGAGCATTTGGTGTTTTTTTCTTTAAAAAAAAAAACCACGTTTGATAAGTTTTTTTTATTTAATTATCTAAAAGAGCAATTAACGATGAATAGTACCATATTTAAGTATTTTTAAACGTTAAACATAGGATATTAAGGACAAGGGAAAATTTGAATATTTTGCAAGAGATTTCCAGTTAAGTGAATGCAAAAGACTTTATTTTAGGAAGTTATTTTTAATTTTTTTCTATTTACAAACACCTGTAGAGAAAAGAATATGTATTATTGCAATTCAACGAGATCTATCTTGTTGAATTTTAGTATTTATATGAATTTATGGTTATTTTCTAATATTTCACAGCCGAGCATGATTTAAGGACCGACTAGTTTGGAACCTTTTTTTTAAAAGGGTTTAAATATAATATTTATGATATTTAGTGTCATTAGATTACAAAATGTATAAAAAATTGTTTTAAGAATAGTATTACAAAAAAAAATGATTTAAGTACACTTTTTTGACAAAAATAAACATAGAATGACCCATTTTCAAAATATCCTTTTTTGTAAAAAAATGTTTTAATAATAATATTTTCCTGAATATAGCTCAGACCTCTCCAGGGTTCAATAAAATTTTTTGAAATATATAACTTATATAACTGGGTTTACAAATTTTAAAACAACAGAGGGGAAAAATTTTTAAAAAAAACCGATAACTATTTCAATGTGTCAACCTAAAAATAATGTGTTTTTTAAAAAAATAGTTGCGCCTCGACGAGGTGAACTATATACAGGCAAATATTATTATAATAGAAGCATTTTTTACAAAAGTGAACATTTTGAAACAAGTCATTCTAAGTTAATTTTTTTGCCGAAATATTGTATTTAAATAATTTTTTTTTTCGAAAAAAGCCTTAAAAATATTTTATACATGTATTCTAATCTAATGATTAAAAAACACAAAAAAATATTTAGGAAAATACGGTTCCGAACGTAGTCGGATACCTTAAAGTGCATAAATGTTTTTGAATATGCAAATAATAATAACACGTAAACATTTAACTCAATGAATTCATATTGAATTCTTATGCAAGTCTCCCAAAATTATTTTTTTAAATTTAATGGGAATTAAGTTTTGTTTTGAAATAACTATTGTACCCTTACTAAGTTTAAAATAAATACTTTTTGAACCCATTTAGCATTCGCTTTGATTTAGTGTACAGAATATTCTGTCGTTGTAAGTTGGCATATGCATAGATTCATTGTTGGCTAATCCATTTACTTTTAGGTGTTTTTCAAATATTCAAAATTATATCTGAAAAATAAAACCACTTTTTCCCGAATCATTGAAAAAGAAAGTAAATTAGAATAAATTATTGCTGAAATGTAGAAATGTATTCAAAAAGAATAATATGAGTTAATATAAATTATTGTTCCGAAACGTTATTTAAACACATTCAAAAGTTAGAATTCGATAAAAATCACTTCCAGATTTATTTTTAATTTTAAATAAAGATATTAGTGACCACATAAGTACAATGAGGTAGATTAACCTTCTTGAGATGTATCAACTGAATTCAGATTATACTTATACGAATATACTTATTATTAAGACTATTCTTTATCTTAAAAATAAGATTCCAAAATAGCTGCCTGATTATTAAATTGAATTATATTTGATTTCCATTCATGCAAATATAATCAGGATTAATTTGTTCATTCAAAGTAATTTTTTTTCCTCATTTACAGCACAACGGTATGATTATACTTATATTGTACATTTTTAAAATGTACTTTGAAGGGAAAGTCTTTAATGAGACTAGAGATAAGGAAATTTTTCGGACAACCAATAGTCACACTACGTACAAAAAGATCCATATTTATCTATTAGAGCAATGCGTAACAAGAGTATTATAGCTTTCTGACTTCTAAGTTTCATACGGCTCCTGTAGCTCACGTTCCAAGGATTGATGCTTCCAGAAGACTACATGGAAGAATCTATTTCCGATATAGCTACGGAGGTTTGAAGATCAAAATATTGGACGAGTACACATACCTCTATATCGTTGATAGAGGTTACCGCGACTGCTGAAAGTTATAGAGATGCAATTTCGAAGTCGTATAATCACTTTTCTCAGGATGCAATTGACCTTGATTTTATTTCTATGAGTTAACCTGGCATCAGGCGCGAGGGGTGTTCTTTACAACCAGCAACAAGAAAAGCCTCCCAGGATTTCAAAAAGAAGGCGCCGGCCCCCGATTTTTTTCCGTAAAGGCACATTTTAGTTCATTGAAATTTCAGGTATGATGCAATCCTTCTCGCTCGGACGATTGGAACTTAAGGACCTTCAAAAGCTTATCTGGGGTGCTGAGTACACCCCACGATAAATTTCGTTATAATTTTGTAATGTGTTATGCCAACCATTATGTGGTTCTGGGAGTACCATTTCTTGTGACAACTGGATACTAGTATACACTTGCAGAAGAAATGTTAAAAAAGAAATTAACAATAGTTGACACATTCCAAATAAATAAAATGGAGATACCGCTATCCTTCCTTCGTATCAAAAGCCTGGTTCGTCCTCTTTTATCTCTTATGATAAAACCTCGATGGCATCAATTTCTTATTTTAGAAAAAAAATCATTCCACTCATCTCTATATACATGAAAAGAACGATACTTTAATAGAAACCAAACCTGATGTGATGAAACCTGAAATTGTGTATTTTGTAATATAACCAAAGGCGGTGTTGATATCACTGATAAAATGTGTAATATATATGATGTGTAGCGAATATGTAATTGTCGGTCACTGCGAATATCTTACAATCTACTTAACACTGCTGGAATTAGTGTTTTCGTTGTCTATCATTCGGGGTTTTCCTGGTAAAACAAGCAAAATAAAAAATTTCTTTTTAAAGTCAATTCCTATTTCGCTAGAAAAACTTACTAGGGCCATGTATTAAACCTAGTTGTAACTTCGACAGAGAAATAACGCAGAATAAATTAAAATTTAAAAAATAAAATTTAATTAATGAATTAATATTTGAAAAAAAACTGTATTGACATCAAGTGTCATCCACTGCAAGTTTAAAAAGTGTATTTGAACTTGAATGAATAATAAGAAAATATTTTATTAACAATTGAAAATTTGAACACTATATATATATAGGGAGAGAGGGAACTATAATAGTAGAAATTAAAAAACTGAGACATTTAAGTTTTATTAGAGGAAATCGTAATGGTTGTTTTGCAGCTACAGTGTGAAACGAGTTCCGAACATTAAGCAAAAAACTTAAGAGAAGCCTTACAGACTTAACTTACTAAAACGAGCATTAATTCACCAAAACATTGGAGCTGAACTGTTTGTCCACGAGTAAAGGATGTAAAAACTAACTGTTTTTCCTTCAATGTAAGAAAAATACGTGCTGAGAGCATATGAATATAGTCTACTTTGAATGTTTGGATGCCGCGATACCGAGTGGTCAAGGTATCGGATCGTGGCTGGCCTTGTCACGAGTTCGAGCCCAGTACCACTAAAGAACCATCGTGCAGAGAAAGTCACCGCACGTTAAATCTGTCGAGAGATGAAACGTCCTGCGGTTGGTGTGGTAGTTCGGAGAGGGGGGTTCCACCTCAGGTGTCGTCACTTGACCATGGTTCAAAATTACGTGGTCCATCGCCAAAAGCCTTCGTGCAGCTGAAAAGTGTGACGTTAATATTCACTCACTCACTCTGAATGTTTGGAAAAGGTTTAAAATATTTGTTTTCCGCTTTCTACTATCCTTAACATTAATTGCAAAGTAATCTCATTACTGGTATATGGTTTATTGATATTTTATGAAAAAAATAAAAAGTAATGTATTTTAAATTGAAAATGTTGTGGTTTAGTTTATATTAATATTAGTCTAATCAATACACACAATAAATGCAATAATTTTATTTGTATCACATTAAAAAAAACATCTTGTACTTCATAAATATGCATCATAATTGACTTATTTTCTTTTTTTTATTAAATATAAAACGTCAAAACTTCCGGTGTTCTCAATACCCTGTGACCAACGATGGAGCAAAAACAGGCGCAAGGGATCCCGGGTTCAAATGATTCCTACTAAGTGTCTATCAGCCCAACGATTGTCAGGAAATTGAAGAAATCCCGACAATAGCCACATACAGCATACTTGAGATACTCCTGGTAGGCAACCAAACTGGTTTTTCATTTCTAACATTATCCCAAGGCTTGTAAATAATATTGTTCAAGGATTACACAATTCAGTACCGAACAAATATTGCGGAGCTAATCTCATATGGCTGTACTGTGGCTTTACAGTAGGTAATCAATGGGAGGTTTCAATGGGAGAGTCGACCAAAAAGCCAAACAGGGAGCCGAATCGTCTCAACCGGAAATCCCCTTGACTATCAGAAAAGCAAAGAACATTATATATTTTCCCTATTTATTGACAAATATATTACATTGCCCAAAAGTCCAAGAGCCTTGGGAAAGTCATGGGAACTTGGCCACTGTAGGTCTAATCTCGAGGTACCTGGAGAGAGCAGAGGCTGTTGCTCGCTTTCGCCTAACCACCGGACATGACTTGTTGGTGTATAACTCAACTGGCTTGACCTAGCTATGGACGAGGCCTGCCCACTCTACAGCCATGCCAGAATGGATAGCGAACACCTTCTCCAATGCACTAGACTCGATGAATACCCGACTCACGACATCGTCAGTTGGAAGTGCGAGGCTCAGCGTAAAATGGTCAAGAAGCCAAGCACATGCGTTTGATAAATAAAGAAGGATTGCAAGTAATTGCGGCATAAAATTACGAAAGTTTCATTGTAAAAACTGTATAGAAGCAAAAAAACAACCTCAATAACTGTTTTTTATCTTGTAATATTTCTGTAAGATGTTTCGGTGCTAATGCGAAATACTCACCTCTCTATGTGAGTGTACCGTAAAGTTTGCAAGATAATTTTTTGTCTGAAATGAACAACCTTTTTTAAAACTTTATAATCTCCTTTTTAATTTAAATCCAGTTGCTCTGAAACAAATTTAGAGTACTCGACAATTTAAAGTTAAATTTACTCTACCAAAGCCAGCACTGATATTTATATAAATAAACAAATAAAACATTATTTAATACTCATTTGAATTCAATTATTTTCTGAAGGGAATCAGTTATTCTAAGTCATATCTACGATTGTCTTCTTATATTAAATCTTCATCTTTTAGAATCTTCTAACCTGATGATTACAGGTGACAAAATTCCTAAAATATTCCATACTGTTATGATAAATTAAAGTATTTAAGATATATTCCTTACGGAAACCCTCACCGAACAGCAATAAACATTTAACTCGATAAAATAAATTGCTTTGTAATAAATATATCATATAGCGATTCATACCTACTTCTCTATAAATATTTAGAAATAAATCTAATTCAATCCTGAAGTGCTTGTGTGAAGAACATGAATAACTTACAACAGTAATTAGTTTGAACACCGAGTAATATAATTGAATCCCTTTCTACAGGAGAGAGAGAGAGAAACTACTTTACTTCATAAAGAGTTACGACACTATACAAGCTACACACTTAAGCTTACATCAATATTTATTATTGACTCATAAAAAGATCATGTTACGCTCCCTTTGAATTCAGCTATAATTTATGCAAACATATTTATGCGACTATGTTATAAATGAATATGTAATTTACATTTAAGGTCAGGAACATCATTATGTGTTGTAAATATTCATGTTAGAGTGTGACACACACTGCCCAGTCTATGAAGAATAATTTCTATTTAATGAGATCATTCATTAGCTTTCTTTGAAGCCAAGTTGTTCAAATACCTATTTGAATATCCGTTAGTTTCTTATTCGAATAAAATTTTAAGATTCATTAAGTAATTGTTCAAAAATTTTAAAAAATTGTATGATTCTTATAGAAAAAATGATTGAGCTTCAGATATAACTAATATATATTTTCTAAAAGTTATTGAAACAGGATTCTCCGGCATAGAGTACTATTCCTATAAAATACGAATAATAATTGCAGTATGAGACTGTTTTAATATTATATATGTATGAATATATAGCATAAATTTAATTGAACAAAATTTAATATTACTAATTTTAACATAAAAGAAATATGCATTTAACTAATAATTAAGAAATATATTTTAAAATGTCTTTTTTGTTCCAACGTAATAAGTATAATTTGACTTTACAAAACTTTTTAATGATATTTCACCTTTTCTTACTTTCTTAAACATGATCAAATAGTTATTAATATTCATATACTTCTTTAACATTTTACTACTTGAAATATCCCATAATTAAAATAATTAAGAGGTAAAATATTTGAAACTTATAAATTACTAATTTAATTTTTAATTCACGATTACATAAATGAAGTTTAATTGCGATTGCTTTAAGGAAATAGTTGTTAATTATATTTTCAAAATTTTAGCATCAAACTTTTCTTTATTTTTGATTCAGAAATGCATTTGATAACTACATGTTTTGAAATATTTGATCAAGTTTTACACTCATACTTTTTTTGTTTCATGTTTTTAACAAATCTCTTAGCAAAACAAAAAAGAGTCACACTCATTTTGATTTTTGTATAACGTTAAACCAGTTATTATAAATCATCTCAATTACATTCAGTAACTATTCATTTAAATGAAAACATTTTTAATTATGAATTATAAATTTGTTATTTATATTTATGTACTTGCTATTTATAATTAAAAATATATTGTAAATTATAGCTACAAATATTATTGCCACTATAACTCACAAAACAAAAAGTAACTCTTTATTTTTTACATATTTATTTATTTACAATAAAAATTTCTTAGCTGATCACCTCGCTAAGTTGTCACAATTTTTATAGTTCTGATGTGTGTCACATTTCAGGTTCTGGACAATAGAAGACCAAATTATCAAATTTACTAATGACACATTCTATAATATTAGAAAACCATCCTTTGTTCTCTTTTCCAAAGTATGTTAACGTTCTGAACTCGGGTATTTACAAATTAAATTTAAAATTATTTTAACTTTTGTAATTTGAATTTTCGAATTTACTTTACTCCAAGTTATAAAAAAATGAAGATTTTGCTCCTCATTTGTGCATTCACTATATATATTTCTTCATTTAATTATCTTCTCGAGCTGTCTTACATTCTCATTTTACATTGATTAAGACTATTAATTATTTCCCACACATTAATAAATTTTTAATTTGAAAGAACTTATAGATTATATGTACTTTCTTCATTTAAGAAGAAACATGTTAAGTTAAAATATTTCAAAGTGAATAATTAACAATACTCTAGTCTACTTTGAAAATTCAAAAAGGAATTGGAAAACCTCATTTTCTATGATAGTTTCCAAGTATATTGAAAGATAAGATCATAGTTAAAGTATTTCTTTCTCATTTGTTTCCAGTTATATTTGAAAACGACAATAGAAAAATGTGAAAAGGTTATTTTGCTTTTTTTACTTTTTCAAACAAATAAGTTGAGCTTGAAAAATAGCAAATATATTGATCGTGAGTGCTATAACACTCTTAATTTTACACATTTTGATTATGTAGGGTTTCTGATTTTTATAAAGCTGTGTAAGAATTGAAAAGAAACATTCTAAGCAAAAATTCCGTTAATGATGTAAACTATCTTATTCAAAAGGAATTATACTGATGTACAATAACTAACTATTGATCCACTTATCATCAATGTTCGAAAGCTGAAAAGTTTAGCAAACTATTTGATTTATTTTTGAACTAACAATATTTATTCAAAAAACATCTTATGTTATACATCATATGAATTAAAATAATAAAATAAAATGAAAATGTCCTAATGAATATATTAAAAAATTTTAACTAAATTTCTCTCTCTCTCTTTTTAAGTTATTTGCTAATGAATTGTTCAAGCAAAGTAATCGAGTGCATGACCTCTTAACTGAGTTTTCTAAATTTTTCGAGAGCTAATATTAAGACTAGAAAGAAATTCGAAACTTAAAACATTTATGTAAGTATCTCTCTTCCTTATTTTACTACAAATTTTCTTAGGCAATGTAAAACCTATTTCTAAAAGTAAATTAACTTATATTATTAAATATATTAATAAATCATTTGTTGTATGTAATTCTACTGTTTAAGAGAAGAATTAGTCGAATGATAGAAGAAAGCGAACCAAAGCTTTAGAATATTTTAGGATCACTTTTTACATTTAAAGATTAAATAATTACAAGCAAATAAGTTTTAATCTTCTTCACTTTCAGATGTAAGGTGTTCATAAACTAGCCAATCAAATTTCTGTAATTTTGAAGTGTATGCGAGCAAAATACTTACCAATGACTTTCAATACAACTGTGTACATGTAAGTTCTGTCCCATCTGTAATCTACTCTGCAGTAGTAAACGCCAGCGTCGCCTTCTTTGACTGAAACCATTTTCAGGACCGGTGGCCATGGACTTGGATCAAATGAGGCACGGCTTCGTAATTTGTCCGATGGCACATGTAAAGTGTTTTTAGCCTCCTTCTCTAGCATCAACGGTGTAGACGGACATTACTTCATCATCTTTATACCAAAAGATACACTTGATTCCACTCTCTGGGGGTCTTTGGGGAACCTGGCATGGTAAGTTGGCTGTAGATCCTAGTACAGCTTCAAATTCAGGGAGAATTTCAGCTGCTATGAAATAAAAATTATGTTAAAAACAAGTAATATAAAAAAAATTCAAGTCAATTTCTACTTAGATTGACAAATAACAAAATCTGTTTTAGTTACTTTTTATAAAATAGTTACTATTAATATAAATAAGTATATACTATTAACACAATCACAATATTAAGTGATAATTTTTATTAATTATCATTAAAGTATCATATTGTCATCCAAAATGATTGTGTATGTAAAATTTCAGTTCAACTGATTGCTTTAGAACGTGAGAAAAAAATCTTTTAAGAGGACTTGGTACTCCAAAAATGACCAAAATATCTTTTTATTATTATTATTATTATTATTATTATTGAATCTTATTTTTTGCATTATTATCTTTCGATTCATATATCACTTTTGCATGTCGGTATGTTAGAAGTTGGATAAAATTGCATATAAAAAAATGTAAATTAACAAATTAGGCAATTCGACCACGCTCCCTTTTTAGAAAAAAAGCTAAAAAAACCGTTTTGATGACAAAATCTACTTTAAAAAGAGAAACAACAACTATAAAAAAGAAGGTGTAATATATAAAGCAGAATATTATCGAGGCATTACTATAACGCAATTTTTTTTCGTGAACTGTGTGCATATAAAATTTTTGAATTAAGGAATTTTATAATTATAATATCATAATTTCTGATCTCATTTTTCATATATTTCTCATACAAATATAATACTTCAATATTATGAGAAGAAAAAAAGTAAAATTTCTGTCATAAGAGAAAAAAAAAATTTTTTTTAACATTTTTCTTGAATTTTCTTGTGCAATTAATACTCTCTAAAAATTGATCATTTATATAAATGTATGGGTTGAAAAATACGAAAATTCTATTATTTTAAAGAAAAATATATAACTAAATGTCTTAAAGTGGTATTTTAAGTTTATTTAAACTTATTATAATTATTTTTTCAAAATTATAAACATTAAGGTGGTTTTTCTGTTTGGGTTTTTTCGATACATTAATGCATTCAAAATGCTACTTCTTACACAATTATTTACTATTCATTCTTTTTTTTTTCATGTATGTTACATATACAGTATGTAACAATATAAGGGATCTATTTTGCTGTAAACTGAATATTTAAAAAAAATAATAAAACCTAAGAGATATTGGCTTTTTCATTGAATTTTAGCATACATATCAACATTTTATTTTTTCTTCAAAACTAATTTGTTATAGTAAAATTGATCCCTAAAGTTGTTTAGAACATTCTTAAGAATATTCAAAAATTAATAATTACAAAAAGCGTAAAATTTTAAAATTTTCCAAATTTCCTTCAAAAAAATTTTAATTTTTAAAATTGAGTGAATAATATGTGAAATATTTCATTGCATATCATTTTTTTAATCGAAACATTATATGAAATCCTAAAGTATAATTGTGTAACATATAAATAAAAAAAAAATGTTCAATATTGTGCAAGAGTCTTGTAGGATTTTGACACAAGTCGCTAAAAATGAAGCTAAGTTACTGTAACTGTAATTCTTTAAATAATTCGTTTCAGTCAATCAATTTTAATTAATCATAATCAAATTATCGTATTGTCAAACCAAACAATCGTGTATAGAAAATTTCAGCTCAAATGAGCGCTTTAAAATAAAAAAAAACTTTTTTTCACATTTTTGAACCTAAGTTTTGACACAAGTCTCCAAAATGGTGGATAGGTCACGAAGTATGATCAAGACGTGGTTGTATCTGTGATTTTTTGAATTAGTTTTAATTAATTTCTATTAATTATAATTAAATTACCGAATTGTCATCCAAAATAATCGTGTATATAAAATTTCAGCTCAATGAGTGGTATAAAATGTATTTTATTAACGATTGAAAATTTGAACAAGATATAGGGATACAGTGAACTAATAGTACGAACTGTATGAAACAACAGATTTACAACTCAAAAAAAAATTAATTACTGCATTTATAGTTATAAGCATACGACATTTTCTTACGTAAATACAAAACATAGCAAAATGTTCCGGTTATGAAAATATATGCAAAATAGTAGAGGCCGCAAATGTAGTTTCTTCATATTTACATTTCATCCATTTCATTATTATAAGTTTTCTCTTTTTTTCCTATCTGAAAAATTCCTTTAGGATATTTTTTTCATGTCAATATTTACTTCAATTACAATTTCAACTAAGCATTAAATATGCTAGAGTATCTTCTAAAATACAGATTACTTTCTAAAATTTTGCATCATTGAGAACCCATATTTTATTGAAAATTTGATGCATTCGATATTATGTTTCATTATATACACCCATTATATATTCATTAATGGCTGAACTATACTTAAATATAGTTAAAACTTTATGAGACAGACAATCAATAAAGCTTTGAAAGTTCTGGTTAAAGTATCTCATTAATAGTATATTGATTTATTAAGCTGTTTCTTTATCCATATATATTAAGAAATTTTGATGCTAATATTCTGTGCTTATTTCCATTTATCAAAAAGAAATGATTAGTTAATAACGTACTTTTAATGTATTTTTTAATTTGAAATATAAAATATAAATCTTATTATTGATAAATTATATTAAAATTATAATTTTATTTATTAAAATGCTGTGTATCCTTAAGTTTCAGTGTATTACTTAATAATATATGGTTAATATGTTTGAAAAACTTTTACATGATCTCATATGTACCAGAAAAAAAGTACCAGATTACAAGACAATCTTTATTCATTATAATCTGTAATAACTTTTCATAAGAGTTCTGCATCTAGTAGAAATTTAGTAGCTACAGTTTTATCTTCATGTTTGTGTTTGGTAAAATATCTGAAGAATTTAGGGATTTAAAACTAAAATAGCTAACTAGTTCAATCTTTTACTGTACTTTAACGACTCCAATTAGCTCTCAAGTAGCTTATATAGTGTTCTTCTTAACAAAGCAATGTTCATTATTTGTCCTCTTGCAACTTTTCTAACTATAGCCATCTTAAAGTTTTATGATATATTTTTATGTGTCAAAAAGTTTAACAATTCCATTTTTTTTCTGAATATTTTGATAAGTTTATAATAGTATCATTTTAAAGATCTGTTATAACACGAATCACACACACACATAAAAGCTTTGAAAAATTCCATACAGAGAAAAATCAATATAAATTTGAGTAAGAAAGCTTGTGATTGAAAGAAAATGCAACCAAAAACGGTTTATTTCCCTGCAGCAAGGAGAAAACAATTTCAAAAAGTTAAGTTTGTATACATAAGATTAAAATTTACTTTTAATAAAATTCGCAAAACTCATATTTTCAGATATAGACATATTATTCATCATTTTGTTCTATTACATTATTTTTTATAGAACAATGTGTCATAAGCTATTCGTTGTTTTTTATAATATAATTTGTTGATTAAATTTTAATTGAAAATTTCCCATTATGTATAACAGGTTTTTTTGTACTATAATTAGGTTTTTTTAGTACTAATTAACATACTTTTTTCATATTTTGTTTAAATATTTTTATTAAATTATAATTTTTTTTAAATCACTGTTGAGAGCCCTAATTTAAATTTCATTCAAATAATGAGATAAAAGTCTTCCGTATTGCTATTTCTTAAATTTTTTCAATCATTTCAACATATTGAAGAGAAATATGATCATTTGAGTTTAAACAATTTGAATTTTAATTATTTCACAATTTTAAGGTACTTAATATTTTTAGTAATAAATATCTAACAACCTTTTTGTTTCATGTATATAATTGATGATTTTATAAGATTTACACACACTGTAATCTAATTGGATGTAATATAAATGTCAGAAAAATGCGAAAACTTAAATTGACAAGAATGATCAAACAATGAAAATAATTTCAATTTGAATATAATATATATTTCCCCCTTATGTTTAATGTAGAGGGATAACAACATCCAGACCCCTTTAAGAAAAAGGAAAACTTTTTTTAAATAAGAATTTTTAAATTTTTTTCTTTTTGCACCCAAAAGATTTTCCAAGACATTTTGTTTGGTGCCTAGTGGTTAGAGCAACCAGACGGAAGGTTTGGGCGCCCGATGCACCAAATACCCTCAGTACACACGGGGGTGCTCGAAATCAGGGGTCCGAAAGTCTTGTGGGTTAAATCACCAGTGGGGGACTGGAGAATATTTCCCTTTTAGTTCCATCAAATTTGTGGGGGGAGATAGGTGGTGTCCTTATGTCCCTTAATTTTTACGAGCTAAATTTCTGTCACCGTAGGTGCCCCCGTTGGCCCAAACCTTCCTTTTACCTCTTTACACGATGAACTTGGGCCCCCGATTTCACCACGTGACAGGGGCCAACAACACATTTTTTTTTCCGCATTTTTACCTTAACTTCTTTTTTGACTTCTATTTTTTTTTCAATTATTAAAAAAATAAAAAATCTAACCAAATTTTCAGATATTATTTTCATTTTTCAAAATTTCATTTTGGGTATAAAAGTCTTACCAAAATTTTAAACTTAGTTGAAAACTTGGTTTTGTAGTAGATAAAAAAAAAGGGAAAATAAAAGATAGGTTTCAGGGAAAATTTCCTTTTGGGAAAAGGATAAATTTTTACCAACTTTTAGTAGGGCCTTAAAAAGTCCAATAAAAAAAGCCCTTTTTTAATAAGGGGAAAAAAATTGGGGGCCCCCCTTTTCCCAAGAAACGTGCATCAACCCATTCCGGTGACTTGTCATGGCCCCGACAGTTCAGTTTATGATCCCCCCAAACCAGGGCCCGGGACCATGACCACAAAGGGCTTTCGTGGCCGGGATTTTCAACCCAAATGAAAAAGATAAAAACCTCAAATTCAAAACTTTTTAAACTGTTCCACATTTTGGGAATTTTTGGGTAAATAATAAGTAGAAAATAGTACACTTTACCAAAAAGAAAAAATTTTTTTGTGATTTAAAAAAAAGGTTTTTCTATAAAGAATAAGTAATATTAAAAAATAAATAAAAACCCACTTAGGCCCGGCCAAAAAAAAAAATTTTATTTTACCACTTTTATTAAATAACAATTAATAAAAAATATGTATATAACATGAAAAAAATCACACTACTAAATAAAAAAAATAGAAAGGAATTTTTTTTGAAATTTTTTCCATTTTTCCTTTTTTATAAAAGTGTTGGGATTTCTATTATTTTTGTTTGTTATTTGGATTTATTATTTAAATTTTAAACCCTTTTCCAAATAATGTAGTACAGTAAAACAAAATTTAAACTTTCCCAAAATTGGGGGTTTCCCCCCAGCTGGGGATTCGAACCCATGACCTTTGGATTAGATGTCCAAAGAGCTATCCGTTGCGCTACGGGGGCACAACGAGCGACTTTCCTTATTATATATGGTATTTTTTTTTTTTTACTATTTTTATTAAATTAATTCCTTTTTAACAAAGTTAATTAATATTTAAAAAATTATATTAATTTTTAAATGTCATCCACTAAATTTTAAAAAAAAAAATGTAGAACGGGGGGGAAGAATGAAAAGTATTTTATTAACAATTGAAAATTTGAACAAGATATATCTATATGTGTATATAAGAAGAGTGTGAACTAAAATAGTAGAAATTGAATAAATTTAGGTATCCACAAAATTTTAGCACTTCTCATGAATTATAGAACCCTTAATGTTCAAAACATTACTCGTATTTAAGCTTAAAATAAAAAAGAAAAGCCATGAAAAAGAAGCAGAATATTTCGAAAAATAAATCTAGGATCGTAAATGATAGTTATTTATTTACTAGCAGAACAACACAAAAAAAGCGAAGTGTATTAAAATGACGAGAGAACTACTATAAATTAAGACTTTACTTAGAAACCTACTAATAATTTTTCTTAGATCTAACATTAATATTTAAGAAATCAAAAATATTTTTTTTCTTTTTTATTGCCCTAAGCATTTATGCATTTTAAATTTTCTTTAAAAACCCCAATTTTTTTTAATTAGGTTATTGTAACATAAAATATTTAATTTTTTAAATTTAAAAAATTTAAAATTTTTTTTTTTTTTGGGTAAGGAAGAATTTTTCTTTTCTTTTTAAAAATATCGATGATTTATTGACAAAATATTTTAAAAAGAAAGTTAAGTAGATCAGGGGTCGAGGATTTTTTAAAATCAGTCACAAAAATATGAGACAGTTCTTTAAGAGCGATGATAATTTATTGACGAAAAACCATTTTCCCTTTTAAAAACAAGATTCCCCAGAAAACAATATTTGTAGGAAAATTTCTGAAGGTCTTCACACCCTTTAACAGCAATCAAATAAAAATTATCAGTGTTTTAAAAAAACAAAGTATGTAAAAAAACACAAACAGCCGACAATCAAAAAAATGCTCATACTGGCTTGGGTTAAAAAAGACTGACTAGGGCTAACCCCGCCCCTTTTTTATAAACCCGGTGGAAAATTTTAAAAAAACCGCACGCGTCACGGAGAGCGTGAAAAAATTTTGGGGGGAAAAATTTTTAGAAGAATCCAGGAGGTCCCAAACTCGCCAACATGGTCGCCAAATTGGCCGCCAACTTGGTCACCAAAAATAATGCCAACTTGGCTCTATCGCCAAGATTTCACCAAGTTCTCATTGGATTGCCACTATAGCGTAAGGGACGGCGTTTGCTTGTAAATATTACAATTTTAACATACAATAAATATAGCATAGAGTAACATAAATGCTTTACACGTCCAAATACAAATTATTTACACAAAATTCGTAACAATATATTTATTAAAAAAGCAGTATTCAGCATTTATGTTCTAATATCTATTGACACAGAAATTAAATATTCAGTTATTTTAATTTGCAAATAAAATTTTTATTATGTGTGCATGTTTTTTTGTCTAAATTCGTATTCAATAAATCAAACAGGTTTAGGCCTCCTGGTTGAAAAATATGAGTTTTATCACCAATAGCCTTTGAATTACTCTTCCATGTGTCTAAATCTTTTTAGTCTTAAAAAATCAGGCAATAAATGTTTTATAAGACACAAAACTCATTTTTTGCTGTGAAATTAATTTTCATTTTGTTCATGTTTTGTGTTGACTCAAATTAACTTCTCTAAAAATACTGAGCTTTAATTTCCCTTTTGACGATAAATAAAAAATTTTATGATTCAGCTTATGTGTTCTTAATAGATTTCAAAATTTGCTAATCTTAAAGACTGAAATATATACAATTTTTATAGTATTTAATTTCAGTTATAAATTTAAATACAAGCACACATAAGAATTCAAAATTTGATTTAAATTTACTGCAGTTGAAATATTAAATTAGTCCTAAATTTAAAGATTATTTCTAAAGTATTAAATTAAAAACAATTGCAAATTTGAATATCTCGCAGACATATTTAAATAACTCTATAAAGAATCATCCCATTTGTATATTTAATAAAATTAATCGAATTAATTATTTAAAAAACTCTGGAAAATATCTGAAAGAATTATATTATTTTACTTTTTAAGCTACATTATGAAAGAAAATTCGCTAGACACTCTCTTTCCTTTAGAATAATGCAATCATAATTAGTTTAAAATAGTTTTTTTCTCAAATAATAATTTGTCTTCATAAGTTAAGAATTTAGAATTAAGCTGTTCTAATGAATATATTATGAAGTATCACATAATTCAAAGAAGTTTACTTTTTATTTTAACTCACAGTTTCGTAGTGATTTAAATAATCCCTTACTTTTTACAAAACAAATATTTTACTCAATAATTTATTACATAGAGCTTAAAATTATTTTCATTTATAGTGTTGCTTTTTTTTAATTTTTTTAAAATTTTGCATACACATTATTTTTTTTTATTTAGTAATACTAATTTGAACTACTTAAATATTTTTTCTCGGATAATGTCTCATCATAGTGTGAACATTTATTATTTTTTCTAGTATAACTTTTTTTGAATTTCTTCTTCAGGAACAGGAAAAGCTTACAGAATACAAGAATATTAAATTCTGAAATCATTTAAGTATATAACTTATAAATGCATCAGTGCATCTTTTGTTACTTAAAATTAGTTTACATTTTTCCTCTTTAAGCTATAGAGTATTGAAAATTTCCAGGAAATAATCTCTTTATACTCTTACAAATTTTATACTCTTACAAAGAGTATGTAGTGTAAAGTTCACTTCAATGAGATTTGAAAAAAGATTGCTTTAATCAATAATGTAAGCATAACGAATTATGGAAAATTCCAATTCTGAAGAAGAAAATTCTTCTTTTTACATAAAAACTTTAAAGCACATACTAATAGTAAGGTGTAATTATATTCATCAAACAATTTTTAAGTATATAACTAATAAAATGCGAGTTCATGTTGTTAGGATTCAAAATCTGCAAACTGTATTTCTTTCTATTTTAATTTGCTTTTTTCATTCTACTACTAATATAACTTATTTTTTTTCTGTATTTCATTACTATGCGTTTAGTTAAGCATATATATTTTTTAAAGATATTTTTCTAGATCAACAATAACACGCCTCAACATTTAGATTTCAAAATGTGTAATTTTACATTTGACTTTTGTTCAAGGTATTTTCTTTTCGATTTCACTGAGTGGAGTACAAAAAATTCTTCTTTTTTTTACTAAAAAATAAAACTAAATTTAATACTTAACTTTCTTTATACATTCAAATTTTAAAACTGCCGTCCCTCTAATTTTATTTAGTATTTAATGAAAATTAACTTCATTAATCATGTATTAGTTTCAAGTGACAATTGCTGCTGAAAAATATTTTCTGTGAAATATATGTTGTTATGCAATGCAACCTGAATTTAACTAGCATATTTCATCCTGATCTCTTAAGATGATATTACTCTAAATTAAGTGTCAAAGTGTTTATTCCTCGAAGTGTTCATTTGATATTTTTCTTTCTTGAAGAAAAAAAAAGATTATGAAATAAAGAAGTCGGAATAACAAAATTATATTTTGATTTATAGATTATTGTGGCATATGATTTAACATTCATCAAGTTTATCGTGGATACATATTTCTTATTCGTATTGTTTAACTAATTTTAATACAATTTCTAATTTTTAAATAACTTTGAAAAATAAAAATTAGCAATTTTCTCATTTCAATATTTTTTTGTTGCTGCTGTTGTTATAACATCTTTCTTATTTCAATAAAACTGCAATTTCTGAACATTTTACTCAATTGAATGATTCCTAAAAGGAAAATTCATGTAATTCAAATACTCGTACTCAAATTTTGTCTTATAGAAGAAAGTTTTGATTACAAATAAAATAGTTCCTTCAATATAAAAATATGATCATTTCCTTTTAAAAATTTAATTTCTTGATATGACAGTTTTTCGAATTATGTTGCTTTTTTCTTACTTTTAAATCAAGTAATATGTTTTTTATTCAAGTAATTGGGAATTAAATCTTCTTTATTAATGTATAATAACTTTAAATTCTACACATAAATAAAATAATAAAGAAATATTAATTATAAACCCAAAATACCCATACGATAAATTTGTCCCAGTCATCTATTTAACATCCGTAAAATGTGGCTACAGTAGTTTATTGGTCATGGCACGAATTCGTATCCGGCGTGTCAAGAGTTCGAGCCCTAGTGCCGCTGTAGCTGAAGTTACAATTTATCTTCTGTCTGAGCGTAATGAGATAACGTGAAGAAATGATTACATTGCCCATAAGTGAAATTTACAGATTGAGAAAATTAAGTTAACAAAGTTAATAGCTAAGTGAATATATCTATGATTAAAATTAAATAAAATACATAAAATGAAAACAATTAATTTAAATTCACTTTTTATACTTCAGAAACTAAAAATATAATAAAAAATAGCTTTTTCCAACTTTAGAAAATGTTTAACTATGGGGATCAATGGATTTGTCTGTTCTACCAATGGTTTAGCAACTATTCGTAACAGTGTATCTAAGCTTAGAAAAGAGTGCCAAGAGGTGAATACTGGCTTCCTCCAACATGTAGCGAGAGGAAGTGTTCTGGTTGGTAGTTGGCTTAAGTGGTGGAATTCGGCCCCGGAGACGGTACCGTCGCCGCGTCGGCATGATGAGAGCTCCAAGGAACGTACGATCAGCGGAACTCTTTGATTGGCTGAAGACCTGCTGTATATAAGTACTGATGCGCATTAAATCTTTTGAGACTCAAAGACCTCTTAAGGTGTAGTTTGGAAGGGTGGCCAGCTAAGGTGTCGTCCTCGTCATTTGACTGAGGCTCAAAATTCAACGCCCGTTGCCAATAACCCTCATGAAGGATTATAGTATGACATTATTAAACACTTACTCCCTCACAACATCTACAAAATTATATCCAAGAAATATTATGCTTTGTACAGGTATTGTGATTATTAACGAATATAATCCATCGATATGCGCTTTTTATGGATACTTAAAAGTCTATTTATAAGTCATGGGTCTACCTATGGCTTCTACTATTTGGATCTGGATAGACAACATAAAAAATTTTACGCCATAAGAAAATAACAAGAGCAACCGGAAAATTAAAAAAAGGGGAACAAGTTATTTTTCTAAGTCATTATAGAATGTGGTTTTATTTGCTAATTCTTATCGACATAATATTTATTTTATTTTTTTAAAATTTGATCCCCCCTACATTAGGTAAATTTTCATCTATTCCCAGGTTTATGTCAGAAACTGAAATCAGGTATTGTTAGCTCTGTGTGTTGAGTACAAAATTAACGTAAAACTAGATGTAAATGCTGAAAAAAAATTTCAATAAGTGAATGGCAATAATATTCAAGTTTTTCCAAACAATGAAAATAAAATTCTATATTTGAAAACAAAATACGTTTTGAAAAACGCTATATTTAATATTTTTTATTTATTTATTTTTGTGCTTTCAGCTGGTTTTTCCAGTGTATGTGTCTGTATTAATTTTATCTCTAAAACAGTATAAGAGTAAGCCTTTTGTATGCTGAAGTGTTTTTGAAAATTTTCAACGTTCAGAAAAACGTACCAAATGTGTTTTTGATAGCTCACAAGTAAACACACGAAACACATCAAGATATTTTTTCTTTCATTCCTAGTCACTTTTTAACCCATTTTAGTAAAAAATAAAAAAATAAGGTTTTTTTTCATGGGAACGTCAATATATGAAACGTATACAGGAAATTGGAAAACAGCTCGAAAAAGAAACACATTTGATGTTCGATATAAAAATAATTTACCTGAAAGAATGAGATCATTTTTATTTTTATTTTAAATAGAATTTGAATAATTTTCTTACATATATTTAATATAATATTGTGTATAGTTTTTCAATAGAGATTTTTCTCACCTGTTTTTCTCTAATTAATCTAAGAAAATTTATAATTATCTAACTGTATATTTGTGCACAAAACCACAGCCACTTCTTTTTGCAGTATTCCTTCTTCTCAACTACAAATCTCCTTATTTATAAACAATTTTAAACCTTTATTTCTTAAAATTGTTCAAGAACAAAATAAAGTATAGAGTATTCCAAATTTATTTAAATTCCCTCCATTCCCTTTGAAACATAGCCTTTCTTTAAGAGTAAGATGTGTTTCAGATATTAAATTGGTTAAATTTTAAGATTTTCCTTAATATAATTTTTTTAATTAAAAAAATAAAATAAGATGGTTAAATTTTGATGCTTTTAAATATCGGAGACCAAATTGAATATAATATGCAGGGAGTTCCAGGATCATACCGACAAATCATAGAGGTAAGGATTAATACAAGATTGAGATTTTACATAGCAACCCATGATCGAAAACGCCATGAGGTGCAAGAAACGAAGTGACACACGACTGAGGACATCTAAAATATATTTATTGGTCAAAGATATTGCTGTATACATGTGTTGTGCGGTACTTTAGCGAGATATGTGAGATGTGCCAACAGAGGGCGCGTGCACGGAGAATATTAGGCCCCCCCTCTTCAAAAGTTCATTGCCTGGGGCCCTGCCGGATCTTTTGTAAAGGTACGCATGTTGTCAGGCTCTCTGCCATGCGTGGGTGTACACATGCCACTGGGTGTAAGCCTTCAAGTTGTCAAACACGATGAACACTACTCCGGCATCCTCCGACGGTTCGTTCGCTGGTACCGTCCCTGTGGGCTCACACCTCTTTTAGGTGGGTACTGTGTCAATCCCTACAAAATTTAGATATTTTCTCCTTTTCCAAGGGGTTTACTATCTTTATTAAACACATGTGTCATACCCTGTACCCCCCAGTGATCCTTCTTCTCTATTTTCAACCCTCCATCTTGTCATCCACTCCTTTTCTTTTTCTTTCTTTCCCGTCCAGACCATGGAATTCAGAGAATGTTTGGCGTATAGCTAAACCGGCGCTCTTGCGCCTTAAAACACCAAACTCAACTTAACTCAACGCTGGTACTCGGATTCCTTAGAACGGTATCCAACACATTTTGTTCCATGCTGGGAATCCGATTCACTCGGGGCCCTCTCTCACTATAACTTTTACCTAGTAATGTTCCATATTCACACTAATTGTAATGAAAATTAATAAATATTCGGCGGACTGGTGCATCTGTCTGTGGGTATCTTTCACCGTAAATTCTTTCTGCTGCTCGTGTGTTTCTTTCTTCCAATCCGTAGATCAGGTGCAAATCTGGCAGCTCGATGTTCTCAAATGTTTCATAATCTTCAGCACGTGATGGCAGCTCAAATGTTTCATAATATTCAGCACGTGATGGCAGCTCGATGTTCTCAAATGTTTCATAATCTTCAGCAAGTGATGGCAGCTCAAAGGCAACCGTAATGCACGTCTGTTTTCTCCAATGCTCTTGTGAGTAACGCCACCAAACGCCAAACGAAGACGCTTCCTACCATGGGATGCTGTACAAATCTGAATTCCTATGATGTCCCTCTCAACACAGGAATTTTCAAGGAAGGGGGTCCGGGGTCGAAAAGTTCATCATTCTGTATTACTTTTGATTTGTCGATTTTCGGGAACAAAATACAAAGTAAAAACTAATTATTGAATAAATAATACACCAATCAAATTAATATTACGCAAATACTTAAATAAATTTTAGTACTGTATACTTAGAATTATAATCAATCGGAAAAAAATCAAGGGGTTTGGAGGGGTCCGGACCCTCACCCTTGTGTGCGCCACTGTCTCTAACTCCCCATAAAATTTGTCCCAATAATCCTGAGACGCCTTGAAGAAACAATTCTGTCAGTGCTAATTAAATGAATACAATAAGAATGAGCCAAAATCCAGAAATTTTTACTTTAATTATATAGTAGAGTTCAAATCCAGATTTTAAAGTCATGGAATTAGTTAATATCTATTTTCTTGAAAAAATCAATAAAGGAAAAAATGAAAAAAACATTCACTTTTTAACATAGATAAATAAAATAATGTGAACTTATACACCTGAACTTTGAAAAAGTACAATGAATTTCTATGTATGAGTTCATAAAAAAATGTCTTTTTATTCAGTTAATCTATCTACAAAGGGAAGCTATATTTATATGGTCAGAAATATAAACATTAAAATAACTAATGCAAATTGGTTTAAACTAATTGGATTATTTATGCATAAAAATCTCTCAAGAATATATTTTAAGAAACTTTAAAACTACCATGAAAACAATTCAATAACTTTTAGGAGAGAAATAATATAAATTTATGGCTTTAAAATTCCATTTGTTTATTTATGAGATAGCTATATCTCATATATATGCATAAAATATTAGTATTTTAAATTTTTTCGTTTTTATTATTTCTGTTTAAAGTTTAACTAAATGGCTCTTAAGTTCTATTTTTATTAATTTTACTTATATTCTATTTTATGAATTCTCATGAATATTTATCAAAATCTTATAAACAATTATATATAAATTGATCAATCTTTAAATATATAAATAAATATTTAAATATGAAGGAGATGAGGGTGTTAAAATAAATATAATGCAATAGAAGGAATTCCCAATAGATAAACAACCATTGTAAGACATGGGTTTTCTTAAATAACAATAGAAAACAGCAAGGTAATGTAAGAAACTTCCAAAAGAACTTTACGAGCTTCCATAAAAGAAATTCTAAAAGACAATCCACCTGAGAACAATATATACGACTGAAGAAACAAAACAATTACTTCTTATGCAATGCAAATCAATTTAGATTTTAGAATAGAAAAATTCGAATGTAAAGTGGATTATAGTAATTTGTTTTTAAACATTCTAAGCGAAAATGGTTCTGTAACTGAATCGATCATTATTTCATTTCACTTAATTATTTCTTAAGAGAATGAGATTGATTTTTATTGTTTGTGATTGTTTTTAAATTTGTATGTGTAATGTATGAATAGAAATTTATGAGAACTCAACACATAAAGAGTTTTTAAATTGTTACATCTGGTTAAAATCTAGAATTCATTAAAAAAATGCTAGTTAAAAGAGAGAAAAAGCAATTTCGAAGCAAAACAATCTTTAAATATTTAGTTTAAATATGATATATATGTTACCGTAAAGTGTGAAATTCTTTATTTCATAGAATAACTAGGTATTTCATGAAATAACTAGGCAAGTGAGTTAAAGTGAATAAAATTATTGAATTCTACTATTTAACTAGGTATTCTATAGAATAACGATTACTGGAAACTCGAACGTTCTTAGAACTGGTTCTAGTTGCTTTTAATCAATTTTGAACACCGATTCAATGGGTCATCACAACATTAGCGTAGCTAGTACTGAGTGGGCCCTGTATCAAAACTCCTTATGGCCCTTTTTTGGATATAAGAGTCCTGTTTTGGACTGTGTGGCCCTGTACTTGGGGCCCTTTATCATTGATACGGCTTTTTCGGTCCTTCTGCATCACAGCAATCGTTTCTCTAATAAATAATGAAAGGTAAAATAAAGGTATTTCATGAAATTTAAATTAATATTATCATACAATTTTGTTTGAAAAAGTTTGCACAATGTTTTTATGAAGCAACAGTTTGTTTTTATCTCAGCAGTATTTTTTGGATAATATTTAAATATGACTATTTCAGCAACATACCTTTTTTTTCTTTTCTAGTAAACTAATGTTAGCAATAAGAGCAATAATAAATTATATCATCTATACTTTTCCTTATTATTTATCAATTAATCATCTGTAATAGAGATACAATGCATTTTTCGAGAGATTTTAGCTACTTATGATCAATTAATTTATAAAATAACTTTGAAGTTGTTTATTTTTCCCTTTAACGATCTATCATTAGTTAATTCACATAGAATAATTATGCAAAATATGCAATTTTTCATCTATTATATACTTTAACTGAATTGTCTGTTATTTCATGAAACACCTAGTTCTATGAAATAACTGAATTATACACTTTAACAGAGTAACATATACATAAACGATTAAATTTTCACTTCATAACGTATATTTTTATTTCATGCGGCGTCTTTTCTCTATATAAAGAAAGGTTTTTCGTGATAATGTAATAAATTTATTTATTTATCACACACATGGAACAATAATAAAAAGGTAGTAAGTCATTCTCAATATTATGGTTACAAATTGGATCTTGGCAGTGATGATGGCGATCGTCAATAGAATGTTATGCTACAATATCCACCTGAATATCTATCATCACCAGCTTCATTGGTAATGCTAACTTCTAAACAGAAATTAGGCTATATCATCAAGCTATTAAAATATCATGTATTACTTATGGACTGTGTAATGGCACAAGATTGGTAGTGAAAATTATTCAGACAAATATAGTGCAGTGTGGAATTTTATCAGAAAAAAAAACGAAATTATGCGTGTACCAAGGATCACATTGGACACTCAAGGGGGCTAGGATATGTTATTCCTACTGAAACGTATGCAATTCAATGCATGAATGGCATTTGCCATGGCTATTGATAAATCCCAGTGGAAAGTTTTGAAAAAGTAGGTTTATGTGTAACATCAAAGGAACAATATTTACTGATGGACAATCGTGTGTGGCTCTGTCAAGGTTCAGAAGCGAAGACAGAATAAAACTTCTGTGCCATTTTTGGGAAAAGGTGATAAGGAAAATTGCTTTTGAAGAAGCACTAAATTAAAGTAAAATTTAAATGCAGAGGTGAAGACTTGAAATTTAAATTTTTTCCGGCTTACAATATATTGAAAAAATAGTAACATGGAAATATGTGAATACATGTAGCAATACATGTAAATTACAGTTTTACAATTTGTGCAATGAGTAGGACAGTTGTACAACTTGTACAATGGGGGTTAGTCCCAAATTAACGGACAGTGGTTATCCTCCCCCCTCCTCTTTAGTTTAAATAATAATATATTTCCAATACTATACTTATATTCTTCATTAATAATTTCCTAACGAAGCATTGTCTTAAGTTCTATCAATTCCAACCATGTGTATCGCAATGGGTAAATTATAAATGCTAAATAACTTATCTCTAACGGCTCTGTTACATGATTGCAATTCCCAGCTTTCTTGAATTCGTTTTAATTTTTCTTTATATTGGTATAGAATCTTTTCGTTATGCTTATATTTTGATTTTCAGAAATTTGTGAATATAATATATCAATTTACTTGATTCAATCTAAAATATTTTTTATTAATTGTTATTTTTCTAATAAAATACCTCCCTCACCCGTCCAAAAAATACAAGAAATCTCTTATCCTCTAAATTAGTCGCATGAAGTTTGCGTTAAATGATAATATGAATGCAGTACTTTTTAAAAACCTACTGAAATTATAACATTGTAAATTTAAGAATATATTCAAGATCAAATTATTGCAAATTGTTGACAGCAGCTCTAAATTCAAAATTAAAGTTGAACATTGGTGCTTTTTATTATTACATATTATAAATAATAATAAAATAATACAGATTATACTCCAAATAAAACACTATTGTGACTACACCTAATGTATTCTTCGAATACAGCTTATAATATTTTTATTTTGTGGTAAATATAAATTTCTCCTATAGAAATTAAGACTCCAAGGATTCAACAGCATGGAATTAAATATAACTGAATATCTCAGAAGTTCTAATCGATGCTTTAAACACAATGAAAAGTGAAAAAAGAGCTACTTCTATATCATCCTCTATTTTTAATCATCAGTCTCTAATAAATGATTATCAACAAAGGATTTGGGGCAAATTTTATGTTCAAACTAGATAAATATTCCAAGTCAGCATAATTTTCCAGCTAAATTCAATTAAATAGAAAACAAGCTGTGCCTTAACATATAATTCGTTTATTAATTACTTCCTTTCTAAGATATTCTTTTAACGTTTAATTAGATTTAGTAAGCGTTTTTGTTAAAAAAAATTTTTTCACAAACATAGATTTTTCCCCGTTTTTTTAAAAAAAAATAAGCTACACAGAGGCCCTATTATTATCAAAATTGTTTTCCATGCAATGAAGACAGACAGCTCCAAGCATAAAACTGACAGAAGGTATTTTTGACTGCGAACACCTTCTCTTTGAAAAGAACAAGTCCAAACTATTATAATTAGATCTTAGTTTCCTGCAATTAGAAGAACGAAAGCTGGCATCGCACTCACATTAATAATGCTTTTCTCCTTAACTTAGAGTGAGAGGATGAGAAAAAATTATGATGATGAACTTCCTTCCCCCCTTCGTACTTACTTAGGCACAGGTACAAAATTCAATTAGACTCGTTCATTTTGCACGCAATTTGTACATTACGGCAATCCTTTCCTACAAGAAACTAGAGAATTTTTAAGAGCTATTAAGTTCAGAACAGAGAAGAAACCATCTTTCGCGATTTAATAAAGAAAATATTGTAAATGCACCTATTATGCAAAGTTAAATGCCGTCACTAGATGTGTCTTACTATTACAAGTTTATGTATACAATGCAGTAGAGCATGGTAAGTTTGAAATTTACATTTCAAAGAGATGAGACAGAATAGAATAATGTAAAATTATTTTACCATACTTCCTCTTAACTTTACTTTGAGACACTGATGGCTTTTGGAATGGGAAATAAAACTTCGTCTTTTATTTATGGTTATCCGAGAATTGAGAGGGATTTAGAGCTCCTGAGATAAATTTCTTTTCCTCTTTATTTTGAAGAATTTAAATTTCAATACTTGCAAGTCAATTCAAATGAAAAGTCTTTTAAAATAGATAGTTCTGCATGAAAGCATTCATCCTACTGTAAATAACAATCATTTGACTGTCGTATGTTTATTTTAACTAACAATTATAATTGTACTGCAACGAGTAATTCAGACACTGTCGTGCATTTTATCTATTTTATATGAATTTTAATATCTTTGAAATATTTGTACAAATATATTATTTAAAAATTTCAACTATAAATGATGTACCTAAGACTTAAGGAAACAAATTTAATTTAACTGACTTGAAATCCAAACATTTTCATATAAATATATGAAACTACATTAAAAACATATGTTTCAGACATAGTAGTTATAACAAAAAATAGAGTTCTTCATCTCCCCTACACAAAAATTGTATTATATATCAATTTCATATATGGAAAAATTTGAAATGAAAAAAAAAATGTAACATCTGGTTTGTACATGATATTAGTTCATCTAAAAGCACTCAGAACATTTTTCTGTCTGAGGCGAATTATACTTGCATGAACTTCAATTTTTGCTCATTCCCATGTTTTTTATAACTGTAGCGATGTATTTATTTTATACCATTTATAAAGTTGTAGTATTGTATTGAACACAAAACTTTTATCAATTCAACATTCTTTTATACTAATATAAACATTTTCAAACTTATTATTTTACATAGACATATAATTTTACTTATATAAATGAATAATATATAATTATACGTATTATATATCAAAGAAATTCAGAATTCAAAACAAAAACTTTAACTTGTAGTAGAGTACATTGTGAATGAAATTTTTATAAAGAAATGCATGGACTCTAATGATGCTGTGATTATAACAGAAAAAATGAACTTAAATGTAACATAAAAACTGCATATTTACATTACCACAGTACTTCTCAAAGCTACAGTACAACTTTAACCTCTTATGTGCCACCGACGTATATAAACGTCTCACTCAGCCAAAGCATTAATCTTCTGGACGTATATATACGTCTTTCCGAAGTACGATCTTTTCTGCGCACTGCTATCCGTAAAATTATTCCTAAGGCTATGAATACAATAAAAGGACCTTGACAGTCTTTGCAAAGGATTTACTTATTTCAGAGAATTTTGCTTATTTATTCCTTTTCTCCTCCCCAAAAAAAATCATCAAAATACTCGCATCTACTTGGAAAATAGAGCATTGAGGATCGAATCACGTAACTTTTAATAGGCAGTTAAGGAATAAATTACAAACCGTACAAATCATCAAGATAAGTGTTGATACAAACCCATATGAGGTTGCTGGTAATTATCAAACTTGTTCTTAACTTAGTATTTTTAAATTAATAAAATACATTGTACAGTACAGATACTTTGATAAGTGTATTATATCAATGTAAATGTGTATTTTGTATTTTATTACGTCAGAAAATATTTTGTTTGCTTACTTTCAGTAAATTAATAATGTTTTGAATAATCTTTAGTTTTCGACTTTTCAATAGGCTCGCGCCCCCCTTGTAGAATTATCATGCCCCTCAAAGGCGCGCCCCACAGTTTGAGAAACGATGCATTACCATTAATAAATAACACCGGATGTTTTTACAAGAGTGTACATCATTGCAAAATATCAGTATCAATTTTTTTATACCTATGTCTTAAGTCTCTTGTTTACAATGATTTCCTAGACTCTGATGTGAGCATCGTTATTAAAATATCCTTTGCTGTTTCTTTGGTGTGTGTGTTTTTTAAACTTTACACTCATCCTTAAAACAAACTGATTTTTATAAGAAACTTATGGAAATATGTGACGCGTTGAGATATAAATGAACGCAGTAGATATGAAAATAATCGAATATTGCTCATCGCAATTAATTGTACCACATTATGTCCAAAAATTGGGTTACATGCTTGAAAGCATTGTTAATGGCAAATTTAGATTCATGTCCCCTTTATGACCATTCTACACCCGTCTCCAGCGTTTTGGTCATAAGCCAGAAGAGTGCCCAATAGGATAAAGATCGATAAATAAAATTTTAAAATCAATCAACAACATTTAAACAAGTACGGTTTAAAACACCTGTGTAAATATTAAAGTGTACCCTAGTTATGACAAAGTAATGGTCACAAAGTGGACAGGAATCTAAATCTGTCATTCCCATTATATTCAAGTAATCCTGAAAAAGTGTTGACCAGTGATTAGTCTAAAACTGGCTAGATGACTGCTCTAAGCACGGAAACAGAATTCAGAACAAGTTGACTTATTCAGAAGGGGCCTCAATTTCTTTCCCGAAGATTTCTCAATATACCGCCTGGAACAATTTGATTCAATTATGGGGGAAATATAACGCTTTATATGTCATAAAGTCAGAGGAGAATTTGATTGCGTCTGTTATAACATTGTATAAATGCCCTAAAGGTATCCGACTACGTTCGGAACCGTGATTTTGCAAAAGCGTATAAATGGGTATTATTTATGATATTTAGTGTCACTTAGATTAGAAAAAGTACATAACGTTGTTTTATGAATACTACAACAATAAAAAAATTATTTAAGTACAATATTTTGACAAAAAATGAACATAGAATCTCCAATTTTCAAAACATTCTCCTTTTGGAAAAATGTTTCTATTGTAATAATATTTTGCCTGTATATAGCTCAGACCTCTGTACAGAGGCTGAACTAGAATTTTTGAAATATGTAACTTAGAAGTGGATTTATCCATATTTCACTACAGCAGAGGGGAGAAATTTTAAGAAAAAAACGCCGATAATTATTTCAATTGATAGTAACTCTGAAAATAATGTGAAGTTTTCAAAAATCCTAGTTCAGACTCTCTGGAGAAGTTTTTACTTTATATAAGCACACACACACACAAAAATATTATTATTATAGAAGCATTTTTGTTAAAAAGAGAACGTTTTAAAAAAGATTATTCTAAGTTAGTTTTTTGACAAAATATTGTATTTAAATAAATTTGTTTTGTCATAATGTCCTTAAAACAATTTTATACATGTAGTCTAATTTAAGTGACACTAAATATCATAAAAATTATCTATTGATACGTTTTTTAAAATAATGATTCCGAATGTAGTTCGATACCTTAAAGTCTGCTTCGTGAATTATAAATCCCCTTGTGTTTTTTGTTGAATATCAAGAAAATTGTTGCCAGAAAGACTTATTTTTATCCATTTTTAATGACCAAAACGTAGTTTTAGTCACAGTTGAAAATATGTAAATGTACTTGCAAAATCTATTATTTTGAATAATCTTTTACTTCGTAGGCTTGCTAAAATATTACAATTTCAGTTCATTTACATTTTCAGAAACTTAAGTGTAGCAACATCCAATAGTAATCATTACTTACATTCAAATCAAAATATGTGACTGTCAATCACAAACAGGAAAAAGAAATGTATTAGTTCTGTTGTTTCCTACAAAATATGACTGCAATTCCAGTTTCCATTTAGTATCATTTATCAGATAGATGAAACTACCATTAACCAAAGTGAAAATTCCAGCACGCATGCCCGCCATCTAAAATGGAACATAAAAGTTGAAAGCTGTTACTTTCCTAACTGCATAAACACAATGCTTATTCCATGAAACCCATTATTTATCGTGACAGCGTGAGAATGTGCAATGAGTTCCTTCTGTATAAAGTAAACTTAAAGAAAGAAAACTCAGAACGAAGGCAATCAAACAACAATAATACAAGCACTAAACTTTCTTTCCTTGAATTTTTTCTTCCGTTCTCTACTCCAGAAATTCCCACATGAGTATAATGCATAAACAAAATAGAAGTAAAAAAAACTCCATTAAACTTGTTGCTGAAGGAATCAAGATGGGAAGCTGAAGGGAACGAATAGAAGAAAAGTAATATTATTTTGTTCTAATTAGAAAAGAAACAGGGGTTTACTTTTTTTCTAGAATGAATGTAATGAAATGAAACAGGGTTTTCTGTGTTCATTTATTTGTTATAAAGAAACTATATAGATACATATGGTTAAGAATCCAGTTAAGGGAACAAAAGGTGCTTTTGTTCAGTGGAATCTGAGAGAATTCTTTAACCTGTTTCTTTGTGCATATTTTTTTAAGAATAAACTATGCAGGTAATTGATTATACGCTCTACTGAGCATTACTTATTTATATTGCAGATGGTTTGTTCAAAATCTCAATACAAAGTGTGAAAAAATATTTTTAATCATTTTAACCGGAATCTATCTCTAAAAATAAAATTGCTTCCTCCCCCCTCTTTTATTTTTTTAAATTTATATCCTTCATTTCTTAGAAATTCTTTTTCTTGATTTCTTGGAACCCTTTCTTAGATATGCTTCGATTCATTTGCATCATTGGTATTTGGGAGATGAGTGTGTCTTAAAAGTCTATAACGAATAATGTTAGAGTATCGTATTCTTTTCTTTATATAGAGATGAATCATTTGATAATACAAAATTATTTTGTTTTGAGGAATTTTTTCTCAAGTGCGTCATTATTCTCATAAATAAATAAGAATTAAACTATTCAAAAGCAAAATATTTGTTTCTCCTTGATTTAATCCTTTAATAAATCACAGTATTAGATATTTAGTCTGAATAGACAATTATATTTTATGACAAAAATTTTGAAGGAAAACTGTCAATATAATTTGTACATAGAGCAACATACTTTTTAGTAGAGAAATATGTGCCATATCTAAATTTCGAAATTTTCAAATTTAATTATCATTTTATTTGTTGCGATAATTTCGGTGCAATGAGATAAAAAGAAAATCTTACAATTACTTAATAATTCTTTCAAATATTTAATGTAGGCCTAATTTATCTGGATACAGATAAATGAAACAGCCCATGACTGCATACAGAATGAAAATATTTTTCCAATATTGACGCTATGTTGTTTGAATTTTGAAATGAAAAAAAAATGAAGTAATTGCTTGAGAACTAATGACATTCTTACTTCACACACAAGGAACACCGAATAATAGACAATAATTTTAAAAAAAGAAAGAGATATGAAGCGTTATAATACATTGAGGTTTTAATAACAAACGATAAGCTTAATGGAATAGAATTTCACAAAACAATTTTTTAAATGGAATTTTTTTTAATGTGATTTGCAAATGTTAATTACGTTACTCACATTGATTCGAAGATGGCTGCTTGATTTTTTAGCCTTCTGGCTTAAAATAAAGCTGTTAAAGCTATAATTAATAAATGTAACTGATAAATATTTTTATTTCAAAATGTGTATCCCTCAAGAGAGATTTTGATTATAAAAACTTTGTTATTTAACTATTTTTATGACCCTATTATTAATCTTGGTACTTGCCTTATAACGGGTCTATCCGCGAACCTGTAACTAATCCTCTTGGGGTAAATTTATATTCGTTTTTAACTGTTGTTCTATTGAAAACTTTCTCTCGAAAAAGAAGACTTGATTTATTCAAATGAATTGCTATGTTTAAGCATTGACTTTTAGGTACACGGAGTTAGTTGCCAGTAGATGAGAGCTATTCAACGAGTAATTTCTGGATGATCAAATATTGCTAATTGAAGATTAAGTCATAAGATAGAGTTTAATAATAATGACCAGAGGTCGTGCGACTATAACAGAATTAAGGTGAATTAGACCGTAGACGTCCAAAGTGTTCTAAGAGTAAGTGATTAGTTTATACTCAAATATTAAGTATTTTTTTCTTGCGTGTGATTGCTCTTATGCTTAGTCGTGTGATGCATTTCCTTCCCTGAGTTGTTTCGATTTAAGTTAGAGAAATAATAAATTGGAATTTGACCTGATTATGGCTGATCTTTACTCGAACCCATAAACGTCAATAACCTCAACGGGGTTATTACAACCTCCATCTATAGAAATTAAAAGAATTCTCATTTTTCAGATGTTACGAATCACATCTCACTTTCTAGTCAGACAATAACTTTATGACTTATTACATCCTTAAATATATATATATATAGGTATATATATATATATATATATATATATATATATATATGTGTGTGTGTGTGTGTGTGTGTTTCTAATAAAATTTAAGATATGCAAAATTTAAAAGGATGCAATCATAATAACTTACAAAATTAATTACTTTTATTTTCTAGTAATTGACGTATATGTGTACTCTTCACATTTTAAAATGAAACTCTATAATGTGTGTCTTTTGTATCATAATTATCATTTTATGTTTAAATGAAATTTGGTAAGCATTTTCTCTAGTTGGGTAGAGACCCGTTAAGAATGTTATTTGTCGAAATCTGATCCCAGTGGTTAATGCAAGGACATATAGATAAAAGAATGTTGGTTTTTGAACTATTAGATCCATAGGCCTGAAATCTGACAAATATGTTTATTTTTTTTCCTTAGAGATACTAAGTACTAAGAATGAGTTTTGTGGAAAGTTGTATTCAAGAGGAGATACGGGAAGTTACGGGGACGTTATATAGATTTAAAAAAATCTGTTTTTTAACTATATTAGGTACTGACGTAAAATTTAGTAAGCGTGGATTTTTTTTTTAAGTAGAGATTTTTTTTTTAAAATAGGTTGAATAGAGATCGACTCTTAAGGGGTATATGGAAAACCACCATTTTTGAACTACTCATTTGAAATTAGTAGGCATGTTTCTGTTGTTGAGTAGAGAACAAAAGAACGAGTTTTGAGGAACGAGAAACTCGTGAACTTAAGAACGAGTTTAAAGAACTTAAAGAACGAGTTTTGCGGAAATCGTTTCCTAAGGGAAGGTTGGCGTGAGTGCAAAAACAAATACTTTTAATTTTCTGAAATTCAAGTCCTGTCCATTTTAAATCAATAGATGATGGTCTTTCAAATGTTGTCAATACCATCTAAAGCTTAATGTTAAGAGTTCGATACAAATAATTATAAAACACACTATTATGTAGAGTAGAGTCATACATAGTCAATAAATACCCAGCGAAGTGGGAAATTAATGGCTATTTATATATATATTCATATTTCTTTTATTTATGCATACATTTCATAACTTTTTTCTTCGTTCTAGTATTTTTATTCGTTATTTCTGTACAAATTAGTTTTAAAGAAAACCAGGGATTTTCTTTGTAAAATTGTTTGCTCTGTTTGTCGAAAAACTTCTTGAAAATGTTGAAGATCAATACAATAAATTGCAATCATTTCAAGAAAATAAAATAACAAAAACTCTCCTCTTCCATCCAAAATATCTCAAGAGACAATCGCCTTGTTAGGTAAAGAGCTTTTCCTCTGCATCTCAAGTTTAACGACTTTAAAAGGAAAGTTCTAAAAAAATATTGCCTTCTGAGCTTTTCTCAGTACTGTTTCACATTAGATTGCAATCTGATCTAAAACTTCTAAATCCAGTACACATAACCAAATGGAAAAACTTGTTTGTTTTAAAATGTGTCTCGCGGTGATTTTGTTCTTGCATGCGTAATCTTGTTCTTAATATCATCACTGCATGTTCTCTACTAAAACAATATCATTATAAATGTTATCTTGATTTTTTAATATAATAAGGTTATATTTATATTAACACGCATAAAAAGTTCGTTTTGGGATATTTTTTCTTTTAAGGATATAGAATCTATTATTACGTAAAATTCAAAAATATGATTAGTGACAGAAATTTATACCAAATAAGTATATTCAACTTAAACGCGAAATAAAAAGTTTCGGTTTTCGTGATTATTTTTCAATTCCTACTATTAGCTATTATCCTCCCTTTTTTTATTTATTCATTTACATATCTTTTTCAAATATCCAATCATTAATAAAATGCCTTTTATTTATCCACTCAAGTTCAAATACTTTTTTTAAACTTGTAGTGGAGGACACTTGATGTTAATACAGTTTTTTCAAATATTAATTCCTTTATTAAATTTTATTTTTTAAACAAAATTTATTCTGCGTTATTTCTGATGAAGTTAGAATTAGCTGCAAAAGATGGCTCCAGTAGGTTTTTCTAACAATTTTTTTCTTGAATTAAAAGTACCTAATTTTTTTATGCATCCGTTCAGGTTCAAATACACTTTTTTAAATTTTGTAGTGGATACTTGATGTTAACATAGCTTTTTCAAACATTAATTCATTAATTAAATTTAAGTAACGAAAATAAAATTTTTCTTTAGTCACCTAAGTAAGAATTTACTTAAAAAAATTTTTATATTACTTTTTAATCATATAAACAACAACGAAAGGCAACTCAATGAAGATTTTACTCCCCCCATTGGCATATTTTTACTAAAATGTTTACATAACTAACCTTCAAAATTTATGGAGACATGAATTAACAAGAAATGAGTTGATCGAACTGAATTAACAGTACTTTTAATGTATTTTTTGTGCATTCAGTATTAAATAGTTAATCCTTCTCAAGTAAACAGAAATTATTTAACATTTAATATTCAAATTAATTCAGTATCGTATTGAGTGACCTCATTATAAAAAATAGTGGTAATATTTCTAAATCATATAACAAAATAGGCTTTTATAAATACTAACCTATATGAGAGTTATTGGTATATTTATAGTTATGTTCTGCGATATAAAAGTGATTATTATACACGTTACAATAGAACTATAACCAAGAAAACTAAAACACTTACTATATTTTAAAGTCTTTTCAATGCGTACTCAATACTTTAAATTTATATTAGAAGGATAATTACTTCTGTGAATCAAATATATTTATTAAAAAGTTAAATTTCTGCTATCAGTTAAACTTCTTTAAAAAAATATATTATTTATTTTTTAATATAAAGTAATAAAATCAAATATATATATAATATAAGCTTTACATAAAAGACTTAAAAGAATCATTATTGTTTCATTTTATTTCATGAATGCGTACTGAACGTAATAAATGTTATGTAAATTACGTCACTGTTACTGTTGTTTCTGATCCCTAGTTGGACTATGTAGGACTAGACCAACTCCATCTGTTTCTGTATACTTCCAAAAAATCCAAGAATAAGAGAGGTTTTAACAACAACTCGTTCAAGTTAAAATGTAATCAGTGTAAAAAAAAAGTCACTAGATTACAGTTTTCCTAATCTAAAATAACAAAAATAACCATTTTATAATTCGTCCTAACTGAGAATAAAATTTACCTAAAATTAATATTAATGATTGATTATTATCTGGGCTTTTTCAAATATCCACACTTACAATCAAAATAAATATCGATTTACATGACATATGATTGCAGATTTTATTATTTTTCATAATACCAATATTATGAGTACATTGTGTGAATTTTTACACTATGCACTCTAATTATACGTACGCAAATTGAGTTTTTGTATTATAATTAAAATTTTAATAACTTGTTTACATGTAAATAGGTGAAGAAAGATGTAAAACCTAGTTACAATTTTTAGACGTAACACAGTTAAATAAATGAAGACCCTGTGTATGTACAACATGCCCAATAGTAAAGTCCCCTTGTCGCCATCTTAACTACAAACGTTATTTCCATATCAGGGATGCTCAAACCAATATTTGCCACCCATTATTCAATCATAATTTTCATCACCCCCCACACCTTTTATACAATAAAAAACGTATTGAATTCAATAATAATACTATATACTTTGACGCTAAGCTTCAATGATACCCTTTTAGTTTTTAAGTGACACTGCCGTGTATAAACGTCTCGTTCAACCAAAACGTTAATTGCTCCAGGCGTATATATAATGTGTCTTCCGAAGTATGAGCTTTTCTGTGCACTGCTATCCTTAAAATTATTCCGAAGGCTTTGGAATGCAATAAAAAGAACTTACAGTGTTTGCGAAGGATTTACTTATTTCAGAGGATTTGCCTATTTACTCCTTCCCCCCAATACATCACTTACGTGGTTCTATGTAAACGGAGGCATTGGAAGTGAATTGCCTAACTTTTAATCAGAAGTTAAGGGATTAATTACAAACAGTACAAATTATTAAGATAAGAGTTGATTTTGTATACAATTTCGTACATGACAAGTCCATGGGATCACTGGTAATTATTAAAATTGTCCTTAACTTAGTATTGTTAAATTAATTATAAATTAAATCGAGCAATACTGATACATTTATCAGTGTGTATAATATCAGTGTAAATGTGTATTTTATTTTTATACCGCAATGCATTTTGCTTGTTTCTAATTTCAGTAAACTAACGACTTTTTAAAATATTTTGTTTTCGACTTTTCAATAGCTCAACCCTCCCCCGTAGAATTAATATGCTCCCCCTAGGGTATTTCACACCCTACAGTTTGAGTCATGCATTACTGAATGAATAGTATTACGCGTCCCCTAGTAATGGTAAATGCGCGAACAGCCTTCTATCTCTGAAACGAAAGAGAGAAGGGAAACTCGAGATTTACAAAGTTGTGAGTATCGATTTAGTACGAAACGAAACCATGAGGGCATTAACGCAAAGAATTGAACATTTGTTTTTCCTAATTTTATGACGAAAAAAAAAAATTATGAGAAAGGAAAACAAAACAATTAGTTACAACAATATACCTTTTATTTGATGCACACGTTGGTTATTAGAGCGTGACACTTGGGATCACACATACCTATTGCCTCATTTAAGGTCTTGAAATATTTGTGGTCGCATGTATCTGCTGCCTTAGATATCCCCAAAAGAAAAAATCCAGTGAAGTCAGATCAGGTGAACGCTTAGACCAATCTTCAACATCGCCATACCCAAATATTTGATTCTCGAATTCCTTAACGAGGTACTGCTTCACTGAAGATGCCCTGTGAACAAGAGTGCTGTCATTTTTGCGAAATAATTGGGTATGGTGGTGTCAAAGAATGGTCTCCACTTTCACCTGATCTGGCTCCACTGCACTTTTTCCTGAGGAAAAATCTGAAACAATAGACTAAAAAATAGACTAAAAAAACGCAACTGTGCTGTTACCGGACACCTTGGTTTCTAGGATTGTAGAAAAATAATTTTAATTTTTAAATCTAAAGTAGTATAACCAAAATAAACTCTTTCTTTTTTCAATTTTTTTTTTTCAAAATGTAAAAACATTTTATAACAATTATAAATTTTAAAATTATTTTTTTATTTATTTTTTCATTTCAATAACATAAAATATATTTTCCCCATAGGTAGGTTCCGATTAATTTTAATTAATAATGACACAATCCGATTAATAATGATTTTTTTCGGCTATTTAACTAAGTTATGCTAACCTTAATGTGCGTTCGTATATCTCAAAAATGCTATAGATTAACTTCGTAAAAAGAATTTTCCATTATATACTACTATGCTTAGAAATAAGAACGTATTTGTACCTCTGTTCAGTAAATTTTTCCTACTCCCTGAATCTCAACTCCTATAGGTAAGATCAAGTTTTAATCTGTTCCTTAGTAAATAAAGATTTACGTTATATTTATTCAAGCTAACGTGATCTGAAAAACAAATACTGTGAGGCTACATGGTCCGGATTGATTAATTGACTCTTCGTGTGACCCATCCTGAAGAATGATTAATAGCAAATTCTTAGGGGTGAATGAAAGAGTTGTTAACGATACACATCCACTAGAATAACACGCAATAAAAGAAATTCGGCCGCATGTCCTACTACTGTAATGATATTCTGGTCACATTTTTATACGATTTCAGTGTACAGTAATCATATACAGAAATTTCCGCTGAGTGACTCCAAAGTAAAGTGATAAATATAAAAAAGTCCATTAATGGAACAGAATGCCAACAAAATTACTCGAGATTGGTGCATTATATTTTTCGAAGTAAATTAGATGAGTAAATAGGTAAGGGTTGAAAAAGGATGGAAAGTCATTGTAATGTCGCAAAATAAAGCAACTAATAAGCATGGTATGTGTGGTTTGTCTTGTCAAGCATCAAAGATGTAAGATATCATTGTTATTCATGGGGCACATACATGTAATTTATTTCCTTAGAAACCCGGTCCAAAGACCATAAGTAAGATGGTAAGAGATATACTTGTATGCGGTGACACACGCGATTTGAAGAGAAAGTATTTAAGATTCCTTAAAGCATGTAAAAGATGTAACACGTTGATGCTTGTAGAAGTTTCTTTTAAAAATCTCGAGAGCATTTAAAAAGAAATAATTTTTAAGAACAATATTGGCTAATTATCGTTATTCCTAGACAAGACTGGTTAAATTTTTGCTCACTGTGGGGATCTGGTACTTAAAGCTTGCACCTCAAAAATCTTGCAAAGAAATACCTTGGGGCTCTTACTTTTAAATAATAGTAAAAATCATTTCTATAATCTTAATTATGAAATTGATTAAGTCTTATTGAAGATGGATCACAGTCCTCTCGGATGCCTCGAGCAATCTTTCATCTCTTTTAAACTCTCTTTCTCAATCTGTTTTAATTTTTCCTCCCTTCAATCTAGATTATAATTTTAAATATATGTTAAAAGTTAGTTATTTGATATGGGGGCGAAATTAGTACTGTTATTATCTACTATTTTTATTCTTTTGAAGATTATTTAAAGCAATGATTATTGTATGGTTTAATTTTTACAACACTGCTTTTTGGCATTTAATTTTGCACATTTTATGAACATTGTTGGCTTGCAAACCCACATATTTCTGCTTACACGTGTGCCACAGCTAATATCCGTTTATACGTACATATGTATATATATATATATATTTACGCTAAGTTTGGATAAGGTTGAAAGTGATGTCCTGGGGATACTTATTAGGCTCTATTTGGCTCACGTTCGCTGAAAGACGAACGCGTCAGGGAGTGAACTTGAATTTCTAGATCAGCTGGTGATAAGTCACACAGAGCTCTTCTTTGAAAACACTCCCTCTCCCTCTAAAAAAGAGATGTTCTGGTGTCCCCCTAGGTAAACAACAAATCACATTTCTGACAATTTTGCTAATTGGAAAGTGAATTGTCTCTTTTTGGATTTTAAGTGAGGATGTAAAGCAGCCAGGATGGATACAATGTCAATGTCTCGATTTCATTTACTTCTTGCCCATTTATAGGCCTTGTTTTCATATTGAACATATAGATTAAATTTCCTCAGTTACCCATAAAATTTTGATTAAATAGTTTTAACCAAGGTCACAGCTAAAAAAGGCAACAATCAGATGATGTGCTTCCAGAAACCATGGCCAGCTTTGCATTCACAATCATTTTGTCACCAAAAGCTGTTTCTAGATTCTCCATTTTCTACAAATTCCATATATAATCCCTTATCCTGTCAAGGTTTCTATTTCTGAACCTAACATATGGTGTGTGTTGAAAAGAAATCCGCAATGAGTTTTCTGATCAGATTTTTAATCCAGTTTGTATTAAGAATCACAATAAAAAGATACGATTTTTCTTCTAACCAAGTACTGCTTTGAATTTTAATTCTCGCCCCACATTGACGATTGGCAGTTAAAAGTTAAAGTTACTTAAATTGGCAAATAAGACTATATATGCCTAATCATGAGTTGTGTCAGAGGGTCAAATATTTTACAAATTTAATGTTAGGCAGCCAACGTGCTTTATAACAATGTTTTTGAGCCCTATTAACCTAAGGACCGGTAAACTATTTGACTAAAATAGACTGACTGGAAAATAGTGATCTGGTCTTGGTTCATGAACTGGCAAAACACTTTTCGCACACCAGCGGCTAAGAAACATTGCTTCGAGATGTGCCTTTCCTGGTATCCCAAGCCATGATTTCGTAAACCGGGAGTCGCGGCTGTGTAATAATTGTCTGTAGGTATGTATCTAGTGTGAAATACGTACCACACAATTAGAAAATTTTACAAAACAACAGATTTATGAAATAAAACTAAATAAACTTATGTCTTTTTGTGTGCCTCTAAAAACTTTTAGTTTCCTCTTATGAACACCTCAAAACCTACGTCAATAAGTCGATAGAAAGTAACTCCTATTTCCACGGTCAAACAATATTTAAATATGGCACAAAAAATTATGTCTACTTTGAAAAGTATGATGCCATTATATCCATCCAGTCTCATGACATGCATTTTCCTCAATATATATATAATTTAAGCATTGTCCTCATCAACTCAGGAACACATTTTTTTACCCTTCCTTCTTCATAGTTCGGCTATTTAACTGAATTTCAACAATCACCTCCCATACTTCTTATTGCTTCTTCCATTTCCAAAAATTTTTTCTACTGTGTTACTTCTGTTCTTGTATCAACTCAAATATATTTTAACACAATAATGTCAACATCCATCAAAATAAGAATGTAAGAGAATATTTGTTCAGTGAAAACTTATTTTTCCTTGTATTTATGTAAATAAGTGTCTCTTTTACATGACGTGAATAAAACTGAGGGATTTTTTTCCTCCTCTTTTCTTACATCATTTCCTTTTGATGCAATAGATCTTAAAAATGCTACATATGGGGATTTTATCTCAGCTTTCTACATGAGATTTATTTGTTGGTGCATCTTGGTTTTGTTTAGTTTATTTTTATTTTTATTAGGCAATGTATTGGGCTATCTTTTTCTTGGTAAACCATTTATTAAAGTAGTTCTTTTAATTGTCTTTTAATCTGGATTTTTGAAAACTTGAATATTAGATATTAATTTTCCATTTTTTGTATGTTCTTGAAGTACCCTTATTATTAAATATTTAATCTATACAATGCGAATTATTAACGAAATGTACTACTAGCAAGAATAATTAGTTAATATATTATTGTAATAACCTAAGGATTTACATGTAGGGAGGGGTTTTGAATTCTGCATAATTTAATCCCCTCTTTGAGTGTTAAATAAACTGCGTTAAATAAAAAACACGTAACTAAATTATATTCAAGCTGTACAGTTATATTCTTCCTTCCTCAGTGCGGCACGACAGCTCAGGTTGGGACTTGGCCTTCTCAAGAAGCCTTTTCCAGACCAATCTTCTTCCTGCTAAGTAAATTTCTAGTTCCTCGTTCTCAAAACTAGGAGAACTTTTTTAGCCATCAATCCATCATCTAAGATTTTGCCTACCCTTTCTTTCGTGCTACCGGGTTGAGCATTGAAGACTTTTTAGTGGTACGGTCTTCGTTCATTCTGGTAACGTAACCTCGCCCATTTACCTTTTGTATTTGATGAAGTTAACAATGTCAGGTTCTTTATATGATTGATAGAGCTCTAACGGATCTTCTTCGCCATGTTTCTGTTTTCCTGAATTCCTCCAAAAATCAATCTTTAAAAATCTTTCGTAGATCCCATCATGTTCTCATTTTCCGTTTGGAGACAGTACCCCAAGCTTCATATGCATAATGCATAAGCTAATACTCGAGTGCAGTTATATTGTGGTATATTTATTTATTAAAAGACTTAAATTCATAAAACAACTATGTTTATGTCACAATTAATTTTTTAAATTTGTGTAATATTTTTTGTTAAATGTATTAAATACTAGAATGGAAGTAAATGAATAAAAATTGTTTTAAGAGGAAAATTTTTACCTTTAATGAAGTTTTACCTTTTCGAGTTTTTTAATATAATTATTTTATTTTAAGCATATTAAATTAACTGAATCCTTCCAATTTTTAATATCCTTACAAATATATTGAACTTCCTTTTTAAAAAAAATAATATGTCTGTTTCATATGTCATTTTCAATTAGTATCCAAGCTGTTTTTTGCATATATAATTCCATTTTTAACAATCATTATAATTTATATTGATATTCTTTATATTCATGGACACGTTTTAAAACTCTCGCATTCTACTTAGATATCCTACTCAGAGCATTTTTAATATGCATTTACATTTTCCAATTAAAGAATATTTCAAATTGCCAACATATGCTTAAGAGTTTATAATGCGTTATGAAGAAGTAGTTAAAAAGAATGTTGCAGTATTTTACATTGATTTCCCTTTAATTAACATTTCAACCATGATACAGTATTCATTATGTCATAAAAGAACAGGAAGCAAGCTTTCTTTTAACTAATTTTTAAGATAGAAGTTTTGCTTTTTCTAGCACCATAAGCTTTTAAGTAAAAAGTGATTTCAACAAAAAGGAGAAAAAGATGAAAGGGTTTTTTAAATAATCTTGTTAACAAATTGATGTTTTGTGAGCTAGTGTTAAATTTTTTAAATTCTTCAAATAAGTGTATAAAAGATTAGAAAACCTATTTTCACTTAAATGTTTACGTTGAAGAAGTACATAATTACTTGATACTTTTACAAAAGAAAAATGTCAAGATTTTTTTCCCATTTAAATGTTTGTTATTAACTAACTTTTATTAAGTGTTTCAGCTACTGTAAAGAACACAATATCTTTCGCATATTATTAAGGCTCTATAATTCTAATTTTAAAAAAAATTATGTTTGAAAAACCAATATATGGTTCAAAAAATTAATGCTGTGATAAGTTGCATAATAATACGTTTTCCTAACTTTTTAATATATATTCAATATATATGCGCCTTCAATTGTGCCAAATCCTCTAATTATACGTACGCAAATTGAGTTTTTGTATTATAATTAAAATTTTAATAACTTGTTTACATGTAAATAGGTGAAGAAAGATGTAAAACCTAGTTACAATTTTTAGACGTAACACAGTTAAATAAATGAAGACCCTGTGTATGTACAACATGCCCAATAAAGTCCCTTGTCGCCATCTTAACTACGAAACGGCTATTTCCATATCAGGGATGCTCAAACTTTCAATATTTGCCACCCATTATTCAATCATAATTTTCATCACCCCCACACCTTTATACAATAAAAACGTATTGAATTCAATAATACTATACTTTGACGCTAAGCCTACGATATGACTTTTAGTTTTTAAGTGACACTGCCGTGTATAAACGTCTCGTTCAACCAAAACGTTAATTGCTCCAGGCGTATATATACGTCTTTCCGAAGTATGAGCTTTTCTGTGCACTGCTATCCTTAAAATTATTCCGAAGGCTTTGGAATGCAATAAAAAGACCTTGACAGTGTTTGCGAAGGATTTACTTATTTCAGAGGATTTGCCTATTTACTCCTTCCCCCCAATACATCACTTACGTGGTTCTATGTAAACGGAGGCATTGGGAAGTGAATTGCCTAACTTTTAATCAGCAGTTAAGGGATTAATTACAAACAGTACAAATTATTAAGATAAGAATTGATTTTTGTATACAATTTCGTACATGACAAGTCCATGGGGTCACTGGTAATTATTAAAATTGTCCTTAACTTAGTATTGTTAAATTAATTATAAATTAAATCGAGCAATACTGATACATTTATCAGTGTATAATATCAGTGTAAATGTGTATTTTATTTTTTATAATGTCAGAATGCATTTTGCTTGTTTAATTTCAGTAAACTAACGACTTTTTAAAATAATATTTTGTTTTCGACTTTTCAATAGGCTAAACCCCCGTAGAATTATCATGCTCCCCTAGGAGACACACCCTACAGTTTGAGTCATGCATTACTGAATGAATAGTATTACGCGTCCCCTAGTAATGGTAAACCGCAGAATCAGTCTTCCTATCTCTGAAACGAAAGAGAGAAGGGAAAACTGAGATTTACAAAGTTGTAGAGTATTATCGATTTAGTACGAAACGAAACCATGAGGGCATTAACGCAAAGAATTGAACATTTGTTTTTCCTAATTTTATGACGAAAAAAAAATTATGAGAAAGGAAAACAAAACAATTAGTTACAACAATATACCTTTATTTGATGCACACGTTGGAGCATAGAGCGTGACACTTGGGATCACACATACCTATTGCCTCATTTAAGGTCTTGAAATATTTGTGGTCGCATGTATCTGCTGCCTTAGATTTTCCCCAAAAAAAAAATTAGTAAGTCGGATCGGGGAACGCTTAGCCCAAACCCAACATCGCCATCCCCAAAATATTTGATTCTCAATTTCCCTTAACGGGGGTACTGCTTCACTGAAGATCCCCCCTGTGAACAAGAGTGCTGTCATTTTTGCGAAATAATTGGGTATGGTGGTGTAAAAAGAAGGGCCCCCTTTTTCCACCTGATCTGGCTCCACTGCATTTTTTCCCCGGGGGAAAATCTGAAACAATAGCCCAAAAATAGAAAAAAAAACGCAATTTGGGTTCCCGGGACCCCTTTGGTTTTTGGGATTGAAAGAAAAATAATTTTAAATTTTTTAAATCTAAAGTAGTATAACCAAAATAAACTTTTTTCTTTTTTCTTTTTTTTTTTTTTAAAAAATTGAAAAAACTTTTTTATAACAATTTTTTTTTAAAAAATTTTTTTTTTTTATTTATTTTTTCTTTTTCAATAACATAAAATATTTTTTTCCCCCATAGGTAGGTTCCGATTAATTTTAATTAATAATGAACAATCCGATTAATAATGTTTTTTTCGGCTATTTAACTAAAGTAACCTTAATTTGCGTTCGTATATCCCCAAAAATGCTATAGATTAATTTGAAAAAAGAATTTTCCTTTATTTTTTTTACTATGTTTTAGAAATAAGAACGTATTTGTACCTCTGTTCAGAAAATTTTTTTCCCTACCCCCTGAATCTCAACTCCTATAGGTGCCCCCCAATTTTTAAACCCGTTCCTTGGTAAAAAAAAGATTTACGTTATTTTATTCAAGCTAACGTGATCTAAAAAAAACAAATCCCGTGAGGCTACATGGCCCGGATTGATTAATTGACTTTTCCCGTGTAAACCCATCCTGAAGAATGATTAAAAAGAAAATTTTGGGGGGTGAATAAAAGAGTTGTTAACGATACACATCCACTAGAATAACACGCAAAAAAAAGAAATTCGGCCGCATGTCCTACTACTGTAATGATATTTTTTGGTCACTTTTTTTATACGATTTCAGTGTACAGTAATCATAAAACAGAAATTTCCGCTAAAAGTGACTCCAAAGAAAAGTGATAAATAAAAAAAGTCCATTAATGGAACAGAATGCCAAAAAAAATTCCCTCGAGATTGGTGCATTATATTTTTTCGAAGTAAATTGGGATGAGTAAATGGGTAAGGGTTGAAAAAGGATGGAAAGTCTTTTAAATTTCCAAAAAAAAAGCAACTAATAAGCATGGAAAATGTGGGGTTTTTGTCTTGTCAAGATCAAAGTTTAAGATATCATTGTTATTCAGGGGGCCCAATACATGAAAATTTATTTCCTTAAAAACCCCTTCCGGGGGCCATAAGTAAGATGGAAAGGGAAAATATATTTTATGCGGTGACACCCCGGATTTGAAGAAAAAGTATTTAAGATTCCTTAAAAAGTAAAAGATGTAACACGTTGATGTTTAAAAAAGTTTTTTTAAAAATTTCCTCGAGAGCATTTAAAAAAAAAATTTTTTAAGAACAATTTTTGGCTAATTATCTTTTTATTCCTAGACAAGACGGGTTTAAAATTTTTTTGCTCACTGGGGGGGGATCTGGTACTTAAAGTTTTCCCCTCAAAAATCTTGAAAAAAATCCCTTTGGGGGGCCTTACTTTTAAATAAAAAAATAAAAATCATTTCTATAATCTTAATTAGGGGAAATTGATTGTTTTTATTAAAAGATGGATCACAGTCCTCTGGGGATGCCCGGGGCAATTTTTCATCTTTTTTAAAAACCTCTCTTTTCAATCTTTTTTTTAATTTTTTTTTCCCCCCTTTTTCAATCTAGATTAAAATTTTTTAAATATATTTTAAAAAGTTAGTTATTTGATATGGGGGCAAAATTGTCCCGTTTTTTCCCCTACTATTTTATTTTTTTTTGAAGATTATTTAAAGCAATGATTATTGTTGGTTTTTTTTACAACACTTTTTTTTTTTTTTTTGGCTTTTAAATTTTTGCACATTTTATGAACTTGTTGGCTTCCAAACCCCATTTTTTGCCACGTTTTACACAATATCCGTTTATAGGGCCATATGTATATTATATATATATTTACCCCAAGTTTGGATAAGGTTGAAAGTGATGTCCGGGGGGATACTTTTTTGGGCTCTATTTGGCTCACGTTCGCTAAAAGACGAAGGGTCGGGGGTGAACTTAAATTTTTAAAGATCGGCTGGTGATAAGTCACACAGAGCTCTTTTTTGAAAACACCCCCTCCCCCCTCAAAAAGGGGGAAATGTTCTGGTGCCCCCCAAAGGTAAACAAAAAACCACTTTTCCCCGAAAATTTTTTGCAAATTGGAAAAGTGAATTTCTCTTTTTGGTTTTTTTAATGGGGGATGAAAAAAGCAGCCAGGATGGATACAATGTCAATGTCCCCGATTTCATTTACTTCTTGCCCATTTATAGGCCTTTTTTTTCCATATTGAACAAAAGTTTAAAATTTTCCCCAGACCCATAAAATTTTGAAAAAATATTTTTAACCAAGGTCACAGCAAAAAAAGGCAACAATCAGATGATGTGCTTCCAGAAACCAGGGCCAGCTTTGCATTCACAATCTTTTTTGTCACCAAAAGGTTTCTAGATTCCCCATTTTCTAAAAATTTCCATATATAATCCCAAACCTGCCCAAGGGGTTTCATTTCTGAACCTAACATATGGTGTGTGTTAAAAAAAATCCGCAATGATTTTTCTGACCCAGTTTTTTAATCCATTTTTAAAGAATCACAATAAAAAGATACGTTTTTTTTTAACCAAGAAATTGTTTTTAAATTTTTTAATTTGCCCCACATTGACGATTCCCGTTAAAAGAAAATTACTTAAATTGGCAAATAAGACTATATATGCCCAATCATTTAGTTTTGTCAGAGGGTCAAATATTTTTCAAATTTAATGTTAGGGGAAAACGTGCTTTATAACAATGTTTTTTGAGCCCTATTAACCTAAGGACCGGTAAACTATTTGACTAAAATAGACTGACTGGGAAAATAGTGATCTGGTCTTGGTTCATGAACTGGCAAAAAATTTTTTTTGCACACCAGCGGTTAAAAAACATTGCTTTGAGATTTGCCTTTCCTGGGGATCCCGCCATGGGTTTGTAAACCGGGGGTCGGGTTTTTTAAAAAAATTGTCTGTAGGTATGTATCTAATTTTGAAATTTCGTACCACACAATTAGAAAATTTTTTAAAAAAAACAATTTATGAAATAAAACTAAAAAACTTATGTCTTTTTTTGGTTAAAAAATTTTGGTTTTCTTATGAACACCCCAAAAACCCACGTCAATAACCCATAGAAATTTCCCTATTTCCACGGTCAAACAAATTTAAATATGGCACAAAAAAATTTTGTCTACTTTTTTAAAAGTATGATGCCATTATATCCATCCAGTCTCATGACATTTCATTTTTCCCCAAATATATATAATTTTAACATTGTCCTCATCAACTCAGGAACACATTTTTTTTCCCTTTTCCTTTTTTCATAGTTCGGTATTTAACTGAATTTCAACAATCAATTTCCCCTACTTCTTTTGCTTCTTCCATTTCCAAAAAATTTTTTTTTACTGTGTTACTTCGTTCTTTATCAACTCAAAATATTTTAAACAATAATGTCAACATCCATCAAAATAAGAATGTAAGAGAATATTTGTTCAGTGAAAAAATTTTTCCTTGTATTTTTTGTAAATGGTCTCTTTTTTCATGACGTGAATAAAACTGAGGGATTTTTTTCCCCTCTTTTTTTACATCATTTCCTTTTGATGCAATAAAATCTTAAAAAAGTTTCAAAGGGGATTTTTTTCTCAGCTTTTTTTTTTTACAAAAAGGAAAAATTTATTTGTTTGCATCTTGGGTTTTTTTAGTTTATTTTTTTTTTATTTGGCAATGTATTGGGTTTTTTTTCTTTGGGAAACCATTTATTAAAGTAGTTCTTTTAATTGTCTTTTTTTAAACTGGATTTTTGAAAACTTGAATATTAGATATTAATTTTCCATTTTTTTTTTATGTTCTTGGGAAATACCCCCATTATTAAATATTTAATCTATACAAATTGGGAAATTTTTAACGAAATTAATAGCAAGAATAATTAGTTTTTTTATTGTAATAACCTAAGGATTTACATTAGGGAGGGGTTTTTAATTCTTTCATAATTTAATCCCCCCTTTTAGTGTTAAATAAACTGCGTTAAATAAAAAAAACGTAACTAAATTATATTCAAGCTGTACAGTTATATTCTTCCCCTTTCCCCAGTGGGGACGACAGCCCAGGTTGGGACTTGGCCTTCTCAAAAAAGCCTTTTCCAGACCAATCTTCTTCCTGCTAAATTTTCTGGGTTTCCCCGTTCTCAAAACTAAAGGGAACTTTTTTAAAACCATCAATCCCATCTAAGATTTTTTCCTACCCTTTCTTTTGTGTCCGGGTTGAGCATTGAAGACTTTTTAGTGGTACGGTCTTCGTTCATTCTGGTCGTAACCTGCCCATTTAATTTTTGTATTTTTTATGAAGTTAACAATGTCAGGTTCTTTATATGATTGATAGAGCTCTAAAGGGTCTTCTTCGCCATGTTTCTTTTTCCTGAATTCCTCCAAAAAAACAATCTTTAAAAAACTTTCGTAGATCCCATCATGTTCTCTTTTCCGTTTGGGGACATCCCCAAGTTTTATATGCATAATGCATAAGTTTAAAACTGAGTGCGGGTTTTTTGTGGTTTTTTATTTATTAAAAAACTTAAATTCATAAAAAAAACTATGTTTTTTGTCACAATTAATTTTTAAAATTTTTGTAATATTTTTTTTTAAATGTTTAAATACTAGAATGGAAATAAATGAATAAAAAAATTTTTTTAAAAAGGGGAAAAATTTTTTCCCTTTTAAAGAAAATTTTACCTTTTTTGGTTTTTAATATAATTATTTTATTTTAAGCATATTTAAAATTTAAATGAATCCTTCCCAATTTTTTAAAATCCCCCCCAAATATATTTTAAACTTCCTTTTTTAAAAAAAAATATGTTGTTTTTATATTTTCATTTTTTTTAATTGGGACCAAGCTGTTTTTTTCATATATAATTCCATTTTTTAAAAATCATTATAATTTATATTGATATTCTTTTTTATTCATGGACACGTTTTTAAAAAATCTCGCATTCTATTTTTGATATCCTTTCCGGTTTTTTTTTAAAACATTTACATTTTCCCTTAAAAAGAATATTTCAAATTGCCAACATATGCTTAAGAGTTTATAATGCGTTATGAAGAAGTAGTTAAAAAGAATGTTGCAGCAAACGCATTTACATTGATTTCCCTTTTAATTAACATTTCAACCATGATACAGTATTCATTATGTCATAAAGAACAGGAAGTAAGCTTTCTTAACTAATTTTTAAGATAGAAGTTTTGCTTTTTCTAGCACCATAAGTTTCTTATAAAAAAGGATTTTAACAAAGGAGAAAAAGATGAAAGGGTTTTAAATATCTTGTTAACAAATTGATGTTTTAGAGCTAGCGTTAAATTTAAATTTTCAAATAAGGAGAAGATTAGGAAAACCTATTTTCACTTAAATGTTTACGTTGAAGAAGTACATAATTACTTGATACTTTTTTACAAAAGAAAATGTCAAGATTTTTTCCCATTTAAATGTTTGTTATTAACTAACTTTTATTAAGTGTTTCAGCTACTGTAAAGAACACAATATCTTTCGCATATTATTAAGGCTCTATAATTCTAATTTTAAAAAAAATTATGTTTGAAAAACCACATATATCAAAAATTAATGCTGTGATAAGTTGCATAATAATTACGTTTCCTAACTTTTAATATATATTCAATATATATGCGCCTCACTGTTTTCAACTCTTGCTGTTTAGACAGAAACTTTCTTTTGATAAGTTATAGTTTAAAAAAACTAAAAAATACGCTTTTATGGTTAATCGAACTAAAAAGTAAAAAAAATAATTCTTAATATAAGAATAAAAATGTTTACAAGAAAATTAATGGCATTGGGGTAAAAGCTTGGGGTGCTCTATATCAAATGTTATAATTTCTTACTAGTTCTATTCTGAAATACTAAGTAAATGTAAAAATTTAGTACAAGTCACCTCACGCTTTTACCACAATGACATTAATTTTCTCGTTAATCATTTTATTCTTATATTAAGAATTTTTTTTTAACTTTTCCGTTCGATTAACCTTAAAAGCGTGTTTTTTTAGTTTTTTTAAACTATTTTTCATTTTTTAGTTTGATCTGCAGTAACAAAGCATGAATTTTTAGTTTTTTTTAACTCTCATTTATTAATACACTTTTTTTTTAAACTTTTGGCCCGTCACCGAAAATGTTTGCCCATCCCTGAAATAGAACATTTTTTTTTCAGAAAGACTAGACAATTTTCTTATATTATGATATGAAATTGCTGACGTGAAAAAACGTTTTCGCTTTTAAGGCTTCTCTTAATCTTTTAGTCACCAAATCTTGAAATGGGATCTGGAATTAGTCGACAAATCTGGAAATTTTATATGGAATTAGTCGCCAAATCTGGTAATGGTACATGGAATTAGTCTCCAAATCTGAAATTATCCTGTCTTCTGATTGTCCTGTTCAAGACAATGGAATAAAATTATTGTATTGCCATCGATCCTTGACAAGTGTAAAAAATTTCAAATTAATCTGACCTTTTAAAGAGGGTAAAAATCGAGTTCAAAGATTCCGTTACATACAATTGAAACTTATAAAAGCGTGTTAAAAAATACATTGTTGTTATAAAAATATATACAAGTAATCAAAATGTACTTGAATTAAAAATATCCGTATGGTATAAGCATTTTATTTTGAAAATTTTTTGAAGAATCTTGAACTGTATTTGGATGTTATAAGTATAAATCTAATGTCAGCTTTAACTCCTAAAGCTTCAATTTTTTGCCCAAAATATTCCAAAAAAAAGGCACAATTTTTCTTGCATATAACTGAGCATAATACTCAACAGAATAAGAAAATGAAAGAATTTTACTAAAATTTTCAATTTTAAAGTTTTCACACTATTTTTTTATTGTATAATTGTGGAACACAAAAAACCCTAAATGTTAGCTTTTTATTAGTACACTATATATGCTATGAAGAATGTTTATATCCCTAAAAAAAATTTCTCTCATAATAAAAAAATTTCACTTTTGTACCTCTTTTTCAAATGGTTGAGAATTTTTCATGTGTGTGTATATATGTGCACACACAATTTGAAGTATGGTGTGACTGGTAAGACTTAAGTCACAATGGAGAAATATATAATATCGTCTTTTTAGGGGTTATCTTTCCTTTTTCATTTCTTCTCAAGCAACAAATTGTACATTGCCTTGCCAACCCTTGTTCTTTATCGAATATTTTCAGGAATCTAAATTCCTGCTTTCAATAAAGAATTCCTGCCTTCAACGCAAGAAAAATATGGGATGAGACGTATTTCAGTACAAACTGCATCACTTAAAGACACTAGCACTAATAATCTTAACATATGAATTAAAAATATGTGCAAATCAAAGATAGAAAAATATATCAGTGATCATACAACGTATTTGGGCAAACCGGTTGTGGCTAGCTTTCGAGTGCCCATACCGGTGTACCGACAAACCAGTTAAGGCAGTGTTTCTCAAACTGTGGGGCGGGCCGGGGAGGATCGCGATACCCTTACGAGGGGGGCGCGAGCATATCGAAAATAAAAGATTTAAAAAATAATTAATTTACTCTGGAATGAATTAAAACAAAATACTTTCAGACATAATAAGAAATGCACTTTTACTCTGATATAATTTATAGGCGATGTAAGAGTCATCTCTCTCTCTCAAAAATAAAAACTTCTTCAATACCTAATTAGCTATCTTTGATCCAAAAAAACCAAAAAAAATATTGATTTGCTGTAATCTCATCATGAATGATTTTTACTACATTTTCGGAGAAAAAACAAATCCCAGACCCAGAATCGAAAAAATTTAGGAACATAAAAAATTCATCACTGAGATTATTTTTGAAATACTGCACATTATAGCTGTAATCAGTTTTTGCTGATAATCTGTTTGTCCTTCTAAGTTATTGGTACAGTTAGTTAGGATCCCTCTCTTATGTGTTTGTTTCTCATTTAGGGAAGTTGTAAGTAGTGTATTTCTCTGTTGCGCTTTTTTCCATGCAAAAGAGTTTTATGATATTTGGAAAACCACGGAGAGCACTTTGAAGGATTACTTGGCCAAGACCTATTTTTATAAGTATTATCAAACATATAAAGCATAATGAAAAACGTTTTACACAATTCTTTTAGCAGAAACATAAATATGATCATAACCCGGAAGTGGTCGCGTGGGACACACAGATCACAAAATCGTTAATTCTGGCAAAACTGTTTATTTGTTACCAAAGAAAATTGAAAAGTTCTTGAAAGTAGGTAAGTTTACTTTCTCTTAATTAAATTATTCACTGGAATCACGATTTGTATCGTGTACAATAAAATAATTGTTAAAAAAAGTTGGGTTGACTCAATCACCCCGCCTGACCATTAACCCTAGTATCGAGTGTGTGTCTGCTCCCGGGATAAAACATTTTGTAGCCTTCTCGATTTAAATATTAAAAATAACACTATTATTCTTCATTGGAATTTTATATTATTTTTCATTGTTTAACATTAATTGTAATGCTAATTCCGTGAGGCTTAAAATTACAGTTCGCTTAAAGCAAATTATAATATGAGCATTCATTTTAAAATATCATTTTACATTTTCGTAAACATTGTCGCGCATTTGGGTTTACTCTCCTGACAATTCAGCTATTTATCAAGAATGTTTTAGTTTTTAAAAAAATGAACTCGTTCGAAGAGCGGGTATTTCAGACAGTATAATTTTAATGTATCAGTGCTGCACAAGGTATTTTATAACTAATTTATTAATATTAAATTAAGAGCAAGTTTAATAAGTATTAGCGAGTTCCATGGGCTTGTCTTGCAGAGGAAAGTTTTTCAAAGGAAGGTTTACGATTAGAAATTGACACTCTGAGTACATTTTCTATATTTGGCTGAGATCTATATTTTGTCTTGATAGCAGCCACCGCATTTTACAATCTGTTCCAATTTAAAAATTCGAGAAAAAAATTAAAATATATATTATTTAAAAGTTACATATATAAAATACATATATAAAATTTAATATACTTATCTTACTAATTTGTAGGGTTTATAATTAAGATCGTTTTGTAGCTTTATCATCTAAGTGCATTATTATTGTATTCAATATATTATTATTGTATAAGGGGGGCGCGATAAAAATTATGATTGAAAAGGGGGGTGCCAGTATTGAAAGTTTGAGAAGCACTGAGTTAAGGGGTTTAACTTAGTCAAAGATCCGACCTCAATAAAAGTAACAAAATATACATTTCGTATTTTACACTATATTTAAGTAGTAAGGAGAAAATTACATTGAACTGATTTTTTTTAAGAAAAAGGGCAGTTCACAGCAGTTTGTATTTTTGTTTTTACTTTTATTTATTGGTAATCACAAAAGATCTCTGTACCCAAACTTTCTGATATTAAAGGAAGTTATTAGTGAGTTTTGAATTCTGTTTGTTTCCAGAGCAATTTTATTTCAGTAGCAATTATCCAATTCAACTGCACATTACCGCATAGAAACACAGCTACGAGTATGCATATTACTGCAGAGCTGTTCCAAAAAAAATGTTCACGATTTCGATACTGAAACTAAAATCCTCAACTTTAAGATACATTCATATTAGGTACTCAAACTTTTAATGGCAGTTCTTGTTGTAAATGATGTAAGTAATAATAATCATAAACATAATAATTATATCCGGTATAAACAACAATCAAATATTTAGAAATTCGTTTATCAATATATATATAATGATTCAGTACTCGGAGAATTACTTATTGCACTCAGTTTAAAAAGACACAAACACACACATTGTAATATTTTGAGGGAAAAATCATGTTTATTTCAAAATAATTTTAGAAAAAACACTTATTATTTAAAGTATAAAATACTATTCAAATCCTAGAAGTTACGTGAAGAATAAGTCAAGTATATTAAGAAATTTTTTATATCATAATCTAAATGAAATGATTTAAATGACATAGAAAAATATGGAACTATTAAAATAAGAACTGCTTCCAAAAAAGGAAGTTCTTTGAAATAGTAGAAAATAAATGGATATTAAGTATTCAAATGTCTCTCTCTATATGTATGCATATGTATATATGAGAAAAAATTTAGAAAAAGATATTTCCTATTGCATTAACATCAATTATTTATAGAATTTTTCTCTACATCAGAACAAATTTAAACAAATTTATTAAAAAAATATGAAATGGTTGCAATTTTATAAATTTTAATTATATTAATATCTGTCCATTGAAAATAATTGGTAATTACGTACTATGGCAACAATGACAACATTCAAGATAACTCGCCAAGTTGGTAACCCGATAACGCATGTGTCGTAGGCGCTGAACTAGCAACCATGTGCTTCGTTTCCCATAATGTCGTTAGTATGGTTGTGATAATACGTAAGTACCGAATAATTTTAATGGATGTGATTGTGTATGTGATCCTATCACAAATATCATTTTATTTATTTTCGAACAAGTTACCATGTTACTTATTCCTTTCTTTGTTTATAATATTTGCTATATTTTTGAAAAATATTTATTCGTGACATCTCTTTAGAAAGCAATACATAATTTCATGCGTTATTCTTTTCATATGACTTTTGTAAAGTTCTCTGTAATAAAATTTTTGAATACTGCATAAGATTTTTAAATATTGCATTTGACCAACAAATACATTATAGATAACTTAGGATTTTTAAAAATATATCATAAATCTGTGACACAAACAGATAATAAATAAGTAGATTCTAATAGAATTTTGTATGTCAGCATTAAGTCTCAAATCTTATAAAACGATCTTAAACAAAAAAGAAATGTTAACTGAACCAATGAAAAAAAGCTAGACTTCGGATGAAGATAGATGTGTCTGGAAGAAATGTTTGTCTGGAGATTTCAAAAGAAAGTATTTTTCGACTTTCAAATATTTTAGAACTGAATAGAATATCAGGCAAAAAACTGAAAGGTAATGGAAATTTCAAATTGGGCAAGGAACAGTGTTTTATTTATTTCAATTTTCATGAATTTCTCTATTGAACTATTTTTAGATACAAATGTGTAATAATGTGGTATATTTTTCTACTTAATTATATATATATATATATATATATATTTAGTTTTGGTTAAGGTTTAATAAGATAAGGTTCAGAGTTACTGTAATAAAAAAAGGATTTAAAAAAATCTGAATTATAATTAAGGTATCCGACTACGTTCGAAACCGTGATTTTACAAAAGCGTATAAATGGATAATATTTATGATATTTAGTGTCACTTAGAATAGAAAATGTATATAAAATTGTTCTAAGAATAGTTTTACAGTAAGAAATTATTTAAGTACAATATTTTGACAAAAAATGAACATAGTATGACCTATTTTCAAAATATTCTCCTTTTGTGACAAATGCTTCTATTATAATAATATTTTGCTTGAATAAAGCATAGACCTCTGTACAGAGACTCAACTAGAATTTTTGAAATATATAACTTAGAAGTGGGTTTATCTATGTTTTACGACAACAGAGGAGAGAAAATTTAAGAAAAAAACGCCGATAATTATTTCAATTGGTTGTAACTCTGAAAATAATGTGAATGTTTCAAAAAACGTAGTTGAGCCTCTGTACAGAGGTCTGAGCTATATACAGGCAAAATATTATTATAATAGAAGCCTTTCACACAAAAGGAGAACATTTTGAAAAACGGTTTTTCTAAGTAATGTTTTTGCTAAAATATTGTATTTAAATTATTTTTTTGTCAAAATGTCCTTAAAACAATTTTATAAATATATTCTAATCTAAATGACACTAAATATCATGAAAATTATCCATTTATGCGTTTTCTTAAAATCACGGTTCCGAACGTAGTCGGATACCTTAAGTAATGTAAAATGTTTAAAATCCCTTTCAAAAATGTATGAGATAAAAGATTTTTTTTATAAGTCAAAATATTAAAAATTTAGTATATTTTTCACAAATAAGGTTTTATTAGTCAAAATATTTCTTGATAATGATTCAATATTTAAGCAAATTGATTATTTCTATTAAAGATTATTTAATTTTTTTTTCAATTTATTAAGTGAATATTTGTAAGATTCAAGTCTAAAAGACAGCATTGAAATTCTTGCTGCTATTTCTTGCGTATACTATCTATTATTTATTTTCTTGCAATATTTAAATATATTTATATATCAAACTTTATAAAATTTCTTGGGTTACTACCAAAATAGTTGTTTTTGGAAGGTTATGTATTTTTTTAAAAAAATAGCTTCTAAAGAAACTCATGTATATAAATTTTTTTATTACTATTTAAAGGTACGCTGTCTAGATTTTTTTGAAAAAAGTTGTACTTCCTTCTAAACGTTGAGAAAAATAAAGCCAATTTTAGAAAATCAACATTTATACATTTTAAAAATTCTGTAAAAAACATTTTACGCTACCTGAAATTTCTGTTTCTATCGAAGAATCTTTAAAATATTATATATTATAGAAATGAAGGACTAATTAATCCGACTGCCACATGTTTCATTCAGGAAAATATCATTTCTTATAATTTTAATAGAACAGCACAATTTATCTAATAAATACTATTTTTTTTATTTATGTATTAAATAAATCTTCATATGAATTCTTTTTTTTTCAAGGAAAGAGACTGTTCGCTTCAGTTTATTTTCTCGTCAAGTAGATTTTATGAAAGTATAATTTATATGGTGATGAAATAATTGGCACTCTGTATTAAATTACCAGCTGTAGCATCCATTCTTCAGTTGAGTCGAGTTTTTAAAAATAAAATTCATCAAGCAAATGGGACATTTCTATTGTTAGCTGAATTTATCGATCTCTGCACATAACTTCAAATTCAATTCAAAACGACATTTGCAAAAATTTAAAATAAAATTTTAAATTATTGTCCTCTCTTTAATAATCTTCTAAAAATGTTTACAAAATTTCTGAAAGGATATTTTTATGTGATGATTTTTTCGAAAAAGAATTGTAGTTCTGTTACAAAGAATAAACGCATAAAAATATAGATGTCTCAAAATGGACCACGACGTCGACTAAAAATCATACGAAGCGTTTCGCATTTTCCTTCTCCGTTAAAAAATGAAATGAAAATATACTATAGTGATTGTGGTAAATTTTCTGGTTTAGGATTGGTTTTTTTAAAAAAAAAATTTAAACAAATTTTGAAAATTTGCTTTCACATTCTCGTCGTTATTATCCATAGCTTCAGTGTACTAAATTTTGTATACCTCGATTTTCTGTTTTTTCACTTTGTCGTTTCTTCTCAAAAATTCTTCTTTTTTATTGATATATATAAACTAAACAACCCATATAATCATTTGATAAACATTCACTGCTACAAACATAATATTAAGTAACAGTGCAGTTAATTATATTATCATCATCGTTGTTGTTGTTGCATGGTCCTTCCGAAAGGAAGGAAAGCTTGCAGAACCTGAGACAGGTTGAATTTCTAGATGTACGCCTGTTCTAGATGTAGCCTATGATCATCATTTATTAATAAATATGAGGCAACTCTAAACTGAAAAAGAAATTTAAACATTACTTCAATCAAAAACTATCTAACACGGATAAAATAGGGCACTTATCGATTAGGAAGCTCAAGCAAAATATGTAAGAAACGCACCAAAACCTGTTCCGTAGTTTCATTTGTATATAGTATAAATGTATTTTATCGGATAATATTACCAATGTTCCTCTTGCTGACATCTTGAAAAAACAGTCACTAACCCATATTTCTTATAACCTACAAGTATTTTTAAAAAAAGTATAGTTTTGAATTAAATTATGCCATGAACCGTTCTAGCTAAAACTCCTTGCTTAGCTTAGTTTTTGGCGACGGAGAACAATTTATATCAAATTGCGACATAGTTCATTCTTCTGTATTGATCTTATATTCGTTATCACGAGAGTTATTCGTAAAGTTGGCTACATATAAACAAACAGAATAAAAAAAGTAATTTCCAAACTCACAAAATGATGTACATCAGAATTTGTTTTAACTAGAAACGAAGTTAGCATCAACAACAGTTAAAAATTATCTAAAAGACTTTTAGGTCATTTTGCCTTAAGAATAATCTGAAAAAATAACATTCACATTAGTTAAAGTTAAAAACTATTTAAAACATATAAAATTGAGTTAGCTCTGATCAAACAATCATTAACAGTGCGAGGTCATGAGATGAAAAAGAAATTGTGATATCAATATTTATTTGAATTAAAAACTTCATAAGAGAAATAAATCAAACCAACGTTTAGCTTAGGAATACTTAAAATATAAAATAGGCTTAATTTTCACTAGGCCATGCCCAAATTATAGAAACAGAACTGTTAACGAGGCCCATCCCCAACTAAAATGAAACATCTTTTTTTTTTACGAATAGATGAATAAACATCGTGATAATTAAATATATTATGTTTAAAAATACGTAAGTTTCTGAAAGCATATAAAAATAATTAATCGCACTTAAAGATAGGCATAACGCTCTATTTGCGGATCTGTAAAAACAACAATTAAAAATAGAATACTTAAAAATTCCAATAGTTACAAACCATCATCATCCATAGCTTAAGACCATCAAATTTAACACGAGTTCCCTTTTCTTAATTTGTGTCACATAGCAGATACATACATATATTCTTTGGTATAGATACTGTAGTAACAATACTTCACAAAATAGTAGTGTAAAGTACGTATAAGAATCAATTCATAAGTTCGTTTAATGGATTCAAATAGATTTCTTTCCAAGCTTAAATAACGTTTTCTTTTCAATACCATTTTTAATTTAAAAGACTTCATATACATGAAGGGATTTACACACACATTTAACAAATTAAGTATTCTATGAATAAAAATTATAAAAATCGAATGAGAGAGAGAGAAACTTCAGTACTGAGGTCTGTCATATCGTTTCATTTAATGAACTACAAGATCCAAACATAAAACAACAAGATCCAATAGTGTGCATTGGAATTATTTAGTAAAAAATATATTCAATCTATAAAACTTCTATAAAAACTATTCAATTTAAAAAAACATTTTAATTAAACTTATTTAATCCCTAGAAATGTCTACTTCCTATAATGGAATTCTATTGTGTATAAATCCGTACTTTGTAAAATTTCTGGTTCTTTATAAAATTGTTGTGAAATATGTGTAGTAAATTAGATTTACAATTCAAATTAAGTTCAGGCAAATTTCACAATGAAATTTAAATTAAAAAGCAATAACTTTTGAATTTTAAATAGATTGACTAAATAAATAAAACTTAACTAAATGTAAAATCGTGAAATTTAAATTGATGGTTAAGTTCAACACAGAATACGAAATTAAACTAAATTTCAATGCAGTTTGGTTGAGAAATATTTAATAGCTTTCTTGAATAACAATCCACATATATCTTCACACTTTAATAATACTGCATACTTGACTTCTCTTAGTTCTATTTTTAATTTAATAAGATTTATATTCTTTTTATTAATAATTATTTATTTCTACGTATGTTCATCATAATTGTACAAATGACTCCTAAAATGGATACAAATATTACACATGAATAAAAGTACAATGAGTTATCTAGTGTTTACAAAAAACTTTTTAATGGTCTTTCAAGATGTGATCTAATTTGGAATATACATTTAATCAATATCTTTAAACTGAAGCATTAATTAATTCAGAGTATATAATAAAAATAACTGTATTTTTACGTTTGTCTTATAAAATCGTTTGCTTTCAGAATAAAATTCTTTATTAAAGATATTTTTAATTCATTTAAAACTTAGCAATTTTAAATCTTTTTAATTGATGCAATACTTTAACATGTTTCTCTGATATATTATTTAATTAATGTATAAACAAACGTGTTAGTTATAAGCCAAAAATTTATCAAAAAAATTAATATTTAAACAAGAATATTGAGATTTAGTAATTTCTCTTTCAAATGGACTGCATTTTGGTAGCTAAGCCGTTGAATACATGGCAAGTCCGCAAATATGAGAGCCATTTCAATGGTGGCATCATCTAGCAGCGGCTTTCTGTGCCAAATTCTTCATGCTTAAATTTATTCATTACAAGCTCTCATCGGATGTTTTTATCTCAAAACCTTTGATTGATACTCAAGGAATCTTTTACATTCCACAAAATCATGTGGCATGATTTCCTATGATTTCACATCCAGAAAATCTATCGCCTTCAGCCAGGATCGAACCCGCAACCTTTGGCTTACGAGGCAGGCTAGCTACCTCAAAATCCCCGAGTCGCAACAGTTTTAGTAATTAAGATTCAAGAACATTAAGTTTAAAAAAAAACAGCGTCGTAATCACGTTATTACAGAAAAACTCAAAACACTTTTTCATTCTCTTTACCCTGTATATATTTTTATACGTTTTTATAAAGAAAATATCCCAAATTTTGGTTTTATGTTTCGTCGAAATTTATTTCATGTTACACGAAAAAGTTACTGAAAATTTTATGTGAATATAGTTTTACAATATTTATTATAAAGATAAGCATTGCATTTACTATGCATATGTAGTTATAAATTATATCGAATAACATTAAATCGTCGAAAACAGTGAATTTGTAGTATATTACGATATTTTACCCAAAAAGGGAAACTTTCTGTCCTTTTTTAATTATGTATATAGGTATCGAGTAATACTGGATCGCCTTAAATGGGTCATTCAACGCAAAACTTTATCCATAAATCAAGAACGTAGCATAAAATATATCCGGTGCTTTCCTTTTGCGACTGCAATCGTATAGCAGATGTCGGCATTACTATAACAATCGATCTTTCTTCCATTTGTAATGGAATGCAATTCATTTTACATTCGCCCAAACGTAGCCATCCATCAACCTTAGGTATAATTACAGTTTGCCAAAACGCAAAGACAATCACTGTAGCATACACCATTCGTTCCCAGAATCCTGTCTCCATCGAAGATATTTCTTTTCGATTTTGGAAAAGTAGCTAGCTTTTCAGAAATGGAATTCTCTCCCAGTGTTCTCTATCTATTTTAGAATAAAAGATAACAAACACTTATGGGTTTTCTAAATTGATATTATGTGTTCTTAGAGGGGGTAGATATTTATTTATAACTAGTAAGGAAATAAGTGTTGAGTGCTAGAATCTTGCTAGTGATTGTAAATAAAAATACTTTATTGTAATGGGATTGGAAAAGGTTTATAAATAACAACTTAGAAACACAATTTTAATGCATTTGGAATGTATTTTATATGGAAAAAGTAGCCACGGTAGCCAAGTGATTAAGCAGAGTGGGCTAGGAGCAGGTGTTGTTTCATTCGAGTTATGAACTTGAATCTTAATTGCAGTTAAACTCACCATGTGGCGAGGCTGATACACAGTAAATATGTCAGGACTCTAAATCTTTACGACGGCATGGAGTGAAAATTAGCAGACAAAAGCACCCATTCAGCTGTCTTTCTCGTCACCTTAACCCCTTGCTTCTCGCTCCCGTCAATATCACGGGGTGAAATTCCCCTCTATTTCTAGTGTCCGTGATATTTCCGGGCTAGAGTGTTCAAAAGTAATGCTAAAAAGATTAAAACTATCTATTTCTTATGCCCGAAATCATGTTTATTTCTCACCAGATGGCAGTACCAGATTATTAGTAACTTGCTTAGACATAGTTATTTTATTTTAAATTAGATAATACCACAATTAAACATATATATTAGCGATATATTTTTGTAACCTTAGCTCAGTTACTTAGTTTCACTTTTCGTGAATACACGTGGGATGCGTTCTGTGATAATATATATATATATATATTAATATTTTATTCATGATGGAATTAATCAGGACGGAGATTCTATTTTAACTATAAATGGATCTGAGAGTGATTTGGAAACAACTGATTGTTTTGAAAGTTCGATTAGTGAACCTGAGAGCGGTGATGATGAATATGTACTGTTCCGTGTGATGTTGGCTTTTTCATCTCATGCTTTGAAATTTATCTCACAAGTAAAAACTACTATATAATGTGTTTTACATTGTGCATAAGTGTAATAACATTCTCCTTCAATGTTTAAAACACATGTTTTCAATTATTTTCCCTTACCGAAAATTCAACTTTCAGTCATAATACCCCTAAATGTTGACGTTTTCTTAAAAAATTAATTTTGCAATTCAAGTTAAAAATTTATCCAAAATTAAAAAATAAATACATATATTTAACATACATTTAGTTTTATAAAATTTTCTTTAATAAAAAAATAGACACTTTTACGACCGTTTTCTTCAAAACTACGCGACGGTTAAGGGGTTAACATCTTTTTCAACAGCCATTTTTACTTTGCCATACTCGATTAAGAAAAAATAGTGTGAGCAGAGTAATCGTATGTAATTCTTGAGCAAACAAATATCTGAAAAAACAATTTTTATGGAGCTAACAGTAAAAATGAAATAAAAATATATCAAAGGTACAACTTTATAAAAACTTTATAAGAACAGAAAACTTTATAAAAATATTATCACTATAATATTTTTAAAATTTCACAAATTAATCCTCCTTATGAATTAATATAGGGCATAGTTCTCAAAAACATTTTCCACATCTCTGGAACAAATAATCAGATTCGACAAAATTTTAAGAATTATAGTTTACTTCGAACATTTATTACTTATTTCATCCGAATAAAGATTTCTTCGAAAAAATTTATTAGAATTTAATTAATTATGTTTTTGAACTAATTGAGTAATCAGTTATAACCAGTGAATTTTATCCAACTTCGATAAGAATTAGGAAAAGTTATGAATATAATTCATTTTTTCAGCTCTGCAATGATTAGAGCATTTAAAAAATATTGCAACATAGTGAAACAAAAGATTAAAAATAATTTTACATGAAGTATATTTAAGTTTTTATGAATTCTGTTAGCTCACTATTTGCATAAATACTAGTATAGGAAAAATTCAATATAGTAATGTATCAACATCTGAGCATCAATGAATTAATAATCTGTCAACAAATTCCTAAGATTTCAAGTTTATTTATATAAAAATAATAAGTAATAGCAATAATGTATGAATTGATCACTGGTATTCAAATTTTTCATGTCAATCATCAAGCTATTTATGTAATAAAAATAAATATTAATATATCTTTTTTAAATTCATTGTTGAAATTTTCTTTTAGAATTTTTGAACATAAATGACTTTGTTCATGTTCATTTACTCACGAAAGTGTTTAATTCCCCAAGGAATGTAAAATATATCTTAAAAAGGAAGAAATCGAAAGAATCATGCTCAAATGAAAAATTCTACAAACCTTGCGTGCAATCTAACTGCGTAGTAAGAAAGAGAAGAAAATTATACCCCTTACACGAGCCTAAAACATCAATCATATTTTACCTTAAAAAAAGAAATAAAATCCCCAAAAAAATTGAGATTTTATATTATGTTTGATTGCCGATATATATACTTTAGTAAAAAAATGCCGTTTCATTCATATAAATAAATTTAAATATTTAATAAATATTGTAAACGTTTTGACTTCTTAGTATTTCAGTATGTTGTAGAAAAACAAAAAGAGATACATTTCGCGAGTAGAAAAATTTACTTGTGTCTTTGATATCCACTTTTAGAGAAAACTGATAGTGTATTCTATGTTTTTGAAAAAATTGATGCATTTCAAATGTTTTGTATCAATATAAATATTTATGAAATTACTATATATCATGTTTTTAAAATGCTTATTTTATAAATAATTAAACTGAAATTTTGGAAAAGAAAAATTAGTAATTTTGTAAAATATTATTAGTTTTGTTTCTTTTCAAAGAATAATTAAAATTCTACAGTTATTTTTTAACTTAATCCACTTCCGTATCTATGTTCTTAAGGAGTAAAAATATACCTAAATTTTTTTAATGTACCTTTATAATACAAAGCCGATGACTAACATGGAAAAATATATATTATAAGTACATTCATTTAAGCTAGGGAATAGATGACAGAGTTCTTTTGATTCTTTTTATGTTGTATTAATTTTATAAATAACTTAAAAAATATATAAATGACATTATTTTTGCCTTTTGTTTGTGTTTCTAAGTTTGTAAGAATTTAAAAAAAAAATGGAAATAAAAGTAAAATAATTACAGTTGTAATGAATGGTCTTAAGGAAACTTTTGAATTTTATTTTGATTTTTCTTTTATTGTTTAGAAAAGATTTAAAATTCTCGAGGATAAAACAAATAACTCTTTTTGTTTTGTTTTAGAATGATTATTTTCTGAACTTTTACATATTAAAAAACATGAAAAATGATGCTCAATATCAGCCACTGCCTTGTTTTTTGTTGTTGTTGTTACATAAAAATACAAATACTAAACATATAATCATTGCATTTAAAGTAAATAAATTAATCTCACTTCTTTTAAACAAAGAAGGGTAAAAACTTATTTCTCATTAGAAACTCTAGTGTTAAATTCCTTAAAATAGAATTCTTAAATTTTGAAGCATCTTATTCAATTGCATTATTTTATTTATTTTCAAGCCTTTTATGCATTAAAAGATTAAAAAAATACGTGAATTATAACTCAGAACGATAAATTATGTTTAACAGCAAATTAATATTTTAAGAAAAAAATGAAATTAATATTTTTGTCTCACGTTTCTTTTTTATATCCACCGAATCAAAAAAAAAATTCCAATTTAATGGATTTTAACTTTGAACAGTCGTTTATCTGCATATTCATTTTCACCATGCAAAAAATGTAAGTTTGGAATTCCCTTCAGTTTTTTTAGCATCAAATTAAACCCAAACTGAATGCTAACATAATTTATTGTTCTCAAACCAAGCTGCATAAGAAATTACGGAATTTTTCTAATTTTCAAAAACGAAAATACAACCATTTTTTTTTTTTTTTGGCAGTTTGCAGAAGTAATCATTGGGTAAAATGCGCGTGCCAGTCGTAAGTATCTGTGAAAGTAAAAGCTTTAAATGGTATTTCGGAAAATAATTCTAAATAAGAAAAAAGAACAAATTGAAGTAGCATGCTGTATTTATTCAATCTTTGTGTAATACACGAAGTGGAAACTACAGTTCGTGCGCTTCTAAAAGTGGAAAATGTAAGATGGTATTCGTGCCACAAAATTGTGAGGCAAGAATAAACGAATTTAAACTCCGTTAGTTATACACAGATTATATCAAAAGAGATTTTTGAGAGAATGTAATACATTGTTTGTTTATTTAAAATATCAGACAGCTATTATCTGTGCCATGCTTCAAACACTATTTTAAGGCACTGCGATCCATTACTTTAGGAGAGCTTTTTAAGAGTTAGAAATTTAAATATGATTTATTCATATCAATAGTAAAATTTGGATTGAAGATGCAATTTTCCACTTACGAAAAAGAAAAAACATGAAACAATTAAGACATGAAACAATGTCTGATTTATTGAAATGCTTGTAAAACTGATGTGAAATATTGTATGTATTACTCCTCTTTTTAAGAAAATTGATAAATTGTTAAAATCAAAATGTGATTGGTATTTACCTGTTCTTTCTTTAGTTCGCTATTTTTTAAGTTATAAATAACAAATCTAGTTGTCTTCTCTTTTATTTTCACGAAATAACTTAAACGTTGTGTCTTTTAATATTTATATTTTCAAAACAAAAGCATATTATTTTTTAAATAATGTTCATTTGTAAATTAATAGGATTTTTAGTTCTTCAAAGCAAGCACCGAGTTTTTATAAATTATAAATAATAAGAAAAGTGGTAATTCGTATTCACTTATATGGCTGCACACTAAAAAAGAAACTAGCTCCTGAGGAATACATGAATGTACTAGGTTTGCAAAGGTAATTAATAGTCTGCATTCACATTTGAAAGAGAATAAAAAATAGTAAAACAAAACAAAATTAAAAGTGTGTGTGTGTGTGTGTGTGTGTGTGTGTGTGTGTGTGTGTGTGTGTGTGTGTGTGTGTGTGTGTGTGTGTGTGTGTGTGTGTGTGTGTGTGTGTGTGTGTGTGTGTGTGTGTGTGTGTGTGTGTGTGTGTGTGTGTGTGTGTGTGTGTGTGTGTGTGTGTGTGTGTGTGTGTGTGTGTGTGTGTGTGTGTGTGTGTGTGTGTGTGTGTGTGTGTGTGTGTGTGTGTGTGTGTGTGTGTGTGTGTGTGTGTGTGTGTGTGTGTGTGTGTGTGTGTGTGTGTGTGTGTGTGTGTGTGTGTGTGTGTGATCTTTAGAAAAAATAGACTTCCCATATTTTTATGTATGTCAAAAAGAATATAAAATGTAATTATTCTAAAACACGAAACATGTAACATGATGACATTTAAAATCAACAAATTTTAAAAATTATGCTTTTTTTGTGGAATAACACTATTGTATTCATTATAACAATCAACATAATTTGAAAATTGTACCTTTATCTATTCTGTAATTACTAATCGATGTTTTATATGCTACAAAAATAAATTGATTATGAAAAATTTGTGCCCTTGTAATCTATTTAATATTACAGTTACTTTTACCACATACCAATATTTATCTTTTTTTCGAATTCCAAATTAAAGGCACGATCTTGACTTAAACTAAGTTTCAAAACGGGAACTTTTCATTTAACGTAATTTATTACAAATTAATAAAATTCTATACCAAAACGGCATCTCATGGGGGAAACATTGCTAGAAAGCAATATTTCTTGCTTTTTTGTCTGATATTTGATTTGATTTTTGTTTAGCCAATAAAAAAGGATTCAACCAACATTAGGTTGACAGTCTTTAGTTACCAATACAGAACACAACACTCAAGCGGGTCAATTCAAACGTACAAAATCAATACTGACCACCCTAATCATTTCGCTCTAGTTCCACAAGTGCTATTTTTTTATTTAGTTTTTATAGACGATCCATGATCACGCTGGGTACCTTTGACTGCCTCACAATTCAATCTTACCTCTCAACCGAGGGGGTCTAGTATTTAATGATTTCCGATACACTCCATTACAGGTAAATGTACCCAATGCGAAGTAAAAAAAAGGGTAGTAGTCACAAGAAAAGAAAGAAGAGAAAGATATAGAGTAGTAGATATCGTCATTGACTTGCCATTGAATTCGGTGAAGCATAAACCAATCCTTCTAGCTGAAACCAAGGAAAAAAACAATCGATATTGTTTCATAAATCAATGTGATACGGGAAGGCTATGCTTCCTTCTATCAAAAAACTCTTTCTATTAAACATTTAGGTTTGATTTATGCAATAAAGAATAAAATGAACAATTTAAGGGGATTGAATACGTTCGGAACTATGATTTTGAAAAAGGGCACAAATAAATAATTTTTATAGTATTTAGTGTCAGTTGAATTAGAATATATATAAAAAATTTATTTAATGACATTATTATAAGAAAAAAAAACTTTTTGAATTCAATGTTTTGGCAAAACAAGTAATATACAAAAAAAAATTAAGACAATTCCTACTTAGGTCAACAAAGAAACATTTTATTTTAGTTACTTTTTATTAAATAGGTACAATTAATATAAATATGTATATACATATGACAGAATCACACTATTGAGTGACAAAATAGGAAGTGATTTTCCTTGCAATTTTCCATTTTTTTTTCTAAATATGGTGTTTAATTTTTTTGTGTGTGTGTTTAATACTATTTGTTCATTAATAAAATTTAATTATTCTAATAAAATATTATAGTAAAAAAGAAATCAGATGCTCAGAAATTAGGCCAACTCAGGTAGGATTCGAACCCCCGACCTTAAATTTGGAAGTCCAACGCGCTATCCATAGCGCTACAGGAACACAACGAACGATATTCCTTTCTATATATGCTGTTGAACTATTGTTTTTGTTTGTTACTATTTATTCATTTTTTAATCTAATTAATGAAATAAATATTTGAAATAATGTATTAACATCAAGTGACATCCACTACAAGTTTTAAAAAATGTATTTTAACTTGAATGGATGATTAGATAGTATTTTATTAAATATGGAAAATTTGAACAAGATATATACATAGAGAGAGAGTGAACTAATAGTAGGAATCAAAGAACTGTTTGAATTCAATGATTGGGCAAAAAAAAAAAAGAAGAAGACAGAGTAAAATATTTTGAAAATATTCTGCCTTTACGAAAAATGTTTCTACAGTAATAATATTATGTGCCTATTGATGGATAATACTTCTGTACAGAACCTGAACAAAAATTTTTGAAATATATAATTTAGAAATGGATGCATTCATATTGTTACGTTGTTCGAAGATTTTATGCAAATCAGTCGCAAAGAGCAAGACAGTTCTTCAGGAACAATGGAAATTTATTCTAGAAAAATAATCCTTGAAATACAGGATACACAGAAAAACTCGTAGAGTAAATATCAGAAGGTCTTCACACCTTCAACTATCAGTGTCGGAAATACAAGTATGTAAAAGATTATTCACAAGCACTCGTTCGTTCTACTCAATAGCCTCAGTAATCACTAATTGCTGGTTGACTCTTCTATGGTCAAGGCAATACCACTAATCGCTATTCAAAACAATACTAACTCAGTTTAGTCGAGCGTCTCCCTATTTATAGGGCTGAAGGATACTTCAAGAAAGATCCGCTTGCGTCATAAATTGTGAAATTAGTGTATTTCTCAACTAATTTCCAGAGGAATCCATAGGGTCCCGAACTCTCCAGCAATAAGGCCAACTTGGTTCTATCGCCGATATTTCACCAAGATTCTATTGAATTGCCATTATTATACAAGGAACGGCGTGGTTTGCGAATATTAAATTTTAGCATAAAATAAATACCATATAGATTAATTTTACGGTATTATATATCCAAATATAAATTATTTACACAATTTTAAGTATTCTTTACACAAAATTGCGCACAATATTTTAATAAATTAGAAAGTAGATAAATGTTTTCAGAAAACAGATTATTTTTTTAATTATTCGTTACTTCAAAATAATGTGAACTTTCAAAAATCCTAGTATACGTACTGTATAGAACTCCTAGTTATATGTATCCAAAATATTATATATATATATATATATATTATTATAATATATATATATATTATTAAGAAGAATTTCTTATAAAATGGCTGCTTTGAAACTATATCATTAATTCTTCATTTTTGCCAGAGAATTGTATTTAAATTAAATTTTCCTGTAATAATATTCTTAAAACATTTTTTATGTATATTCTAATTTAACTGATACTAAATATCAATAATTTGTTTAATTTATACGCTTTTGCAAAGTCACGGTTCCTAAAGTAATCAATCACTTCTAGCATAATATTGGTCAATGATTTTTGTAATCGATGAAAAGAGTTAAAAACACTTAGAGACATAAAACCAGTTGTTTAAGTAAACGTAATGAAATTTCTAATTCAATAAAAATATTTGAAATTAATGTTTTGTGATTTATTCTGTTATAACGATACAAGAATTTACTATTGTAATTTTTCAAGTCTTCTTAAACTTGACTGTGTATTGATTATAAAGTAAGCCTGAATTAATTTCAATATTTCTACAACAGAAACCCTTTTTTAAACAGCAGACTTCGAAAGAAATCCCTGATTCTACAAACAGCATCTATAAGCCCGTTTCTGTTATTCAAATACTTTGATTTCATATTCTACAAGAAATTAAATGATGCAGTGTTACGTTCCTTTTAAAGTTTATGAAGACAAAAGAGAATTACTATAGGTCAAATATCATGATAACAATATGCTTTTATTATTTTTTAAAACAAAATATATCATTTGAAAATAATTCTATAAGCCAATGATTCTCACATTGTGAGGCGCATCCCCTAGGGGGGCGAAATAGCGCTGTGTGGAGGGGCATGATCATATCAAAAAGTCGAAAATGAAATATTATTTTAAAAATTATTATTTAAAACTAATTTAATTAAAATATAAATTGCTTAAAAGTATCATATACAAAATATAATACTTATCTTGATAATTTATAATGTATAAGTAAGGTCGTATTGCCACTTTAGCATCAAAGTACCTTATTATTACATTCGATACATTGTTATTGTATGGGGAGGCGCGATGAAAACTATGATTGAAAATTGGGTCCCAAATACAAGAAGTTTGAGGATAACTGCTGTAAGCTGTAAATTGCTTAGAAGCACTTGATAAATGTATATTCGTATATTTATCTATCAGTTTTTTATGTTTCAAAGATTTTAAAATGATACACTAATTTTTATAAATCGATGCATCACCGTGGAAGTTTTTTAACTGTAGCAGCTTTGGACGCATTTGATTGACGAATTCAAAAGAAACGATTACCATTTCAGAACACTGGAGAATTTATAACTGACATTATAAAATGAAAAAATCAATACGGCATTTGTCCACAATTGGCTTAGATGCAAGGTATCAAGTGTAAAAGCACAAGTTAATATTGCTTCTAGATGATGTCTTGCAAAATTTTCACTAACGTTGGGATAAACCGGTGACACTCTTGAAGATTATTGATTAAAAGCAAATCCTATATATTTTAGTGACGTATTCCGTTACCAACTGTGCCCTGATGTTCCGCAGAAACGTCTCTATAGAGATATAGGACAGGAAAGGGATTCTATTTTTACTATCATATACCACATGGACCTATAACTGGACGTAATGGTCTGAGTGTATTCTCTCTTTCCTTTGATAGCCAACTCTCCCTGCTACAATAGTGGCATACTCTCCAAGGAGCGATAGTACATGGTGGGGCACGAGAACTTCCTATTTTAAACTTGTCCAAGTGATGTTCGTAGGGAGAGGTTCGGTGGAAGGGATGAAGTGGAATATTTGTATTCCCGCTCGTCTCAGTCTCAAACATGTTGTGGTCAAGGCAGCAGCGCGCTTTTGCCATGGAGGAATATTTCTTTAACGGTCGGTCGGTGATTGCAGTGCAACGTGCCTTTCGTCGTCACTTCGATATTCATATTCCACCACGAGGTCGTGTTCCTGATTGGAAATGTGTTTTAATGGGAATGGATGTTTTTAGAGTAACGGGGCACGTGTCTTTAAAGACCGTTAGAGTGTTTAAAAATGGAGAACGAGTTCGTGTGTCAATTCAAACCGGTATGTGGTAATAATACAACATTTCTTCTTACCACTCTCCGAGAAAGGGATCTTGACAATGTGTGGTTACAACAAGATGGGACCACAGTCCATACCAGGGTTTCCATGGGTATTTTAAGAGCAACCTTCCCCGAATGATTAATCTCCTTCCAAGGGGACGTAAACTGTCCTGATGTATCACATTTTGATTACTTCCTGTGGGCTTATCTCAAATCCCTGATTTACAAAGATCGCTCCAAGACCCTGTAAAACCTAAAGAACAACATCAAAACCGAAATTGACAATATCCCAATCGATATGCTTGAAAGAGTGACTCAAAGTTTTCGAAATTGACTGCATCAATACATTGATAATGGAGGGTGACATTTAACAGACTTTGTGTTTAAAACTGTGTAAATTCGAATTTGTAATGTTGTGTGGTAGGCGGAAAATAAAAATAAAGTCAAATGAAACATGTAGTGTTCTTTATTGCATTTTCAAAAAAAGAAGTTCCCAAGCCCCATCCTGTACAAAGGTGAATTCCACAACCCATGGCGTTGTAGTTTCTTTCATACCACCACAAACTAATTTTTTCAACAATATAATACCCAATTCGTTATACACAGCAGACCCTGTTATGAATTATTTGTAAGTTTTCCTCATATTTTACTTGGCTAACTAGGTCACTTGATTTTTATCCTTAAGAGTACAGTTGAGACATGATGGGAAGGCTCGAGCAACTATTCCAGAATGTGACCAATTTAGCCAGATAGTTGGAGAAACTTTTGTAAGAAATTCAGTCGAACATCATTCCGGTAATTGATCAGTTTCTTCCAAACCGAGTGACTGATTGCTAACAGGACAAAGGTGAACCAACGACTAGTTGACTTCTTTTCTTTGTTAAACGATCGAACTTCGATAGGACTTCTCTTTTATGGCGTGTTATCTTCATCACGGCTTAGATCGTACGTGTGCATATGCTGCGTCCAATTTGTTTTAATTTCTAATAGCCAAATGAAAATGTAAAAAATTTACATTGAATTTTAAAAAGGATTAATAAAATATCACAAAAAGTATTTATTGTGAGAAATAAGTTACTCAGAAAAAAGATTCTGCTGATTTACAAGCAAAAATGTAATAAATCAGATAAAATGAAAATAAGCTCTAATAAATTTAACTAAAATGAATATTTAAACACTTCATTTATGTAGAAATATATTTCTTTTCATAATACATTGGGAATATGCTTAAAATACCCTGAAGTATTAACCTTTTCTCAAAAGGAAATGTTGTTTCGATATATTTAAAGTATTACTTCATTTTGAAGGAAGCAAATTTGAGTTAAAAAAGAAAACGACCGAAATTTTCAGGTGAAACTATCCGATGTAGGGAAAAAACCCTAGCATTTATAGGGTTTCAAACAGGTCTTAGAAGTTGGAAGAAAAAATCCTTTTTTAATCAATCTGAATTAAAATTTAATCATAGCAGTATTCTACATAATGCTTTAAACTCAATGAAAGCATAAGCACTAGATGTGATGCTTCGAAAATCCATTTTTTTCCCCTTGCACATAATTCCTCTTATGCATCGATTTTAAAGATCTTTTTATTTATTACTGACAAAATTCTGGCAAAGCTTCTCATAAAGAACAGATTTTTTATCCTCATAAAAAAAGGACTTCCAATTAGTGGCAACGAAGAATTTTGTCCTTGTTATTAGAGGCTGCTTTCTTTTGAGACATTTTTTTTTTTTTGATATTTTGATCTTTGCTTCAAAAAAAGAATCATTTATAAAAGCTATAAAAATTATTTGAACAATATAACATCAATTTGTTTTTCAGCATTAGAATAAATTTTTAACTCTATTTTTTATCACTATGCAGGTGTATTATTTCAACAAATTCGACAGCCGGTCTGCTTTAAAAAATTTTAAACTGTGGAAAAAATTACCGTAAGAAACTCTTTTCTTTTTAAAACACCACAATATTTTACCAAATGACATTGAAATCATATTCTGTCTGTCAATTTGATTATATTTTGTTATATTTCAAATTTATATTCAGGATTAAAGATTCAGCAAAGTATATTTTTGAACATTTACACATTTTATTGTTATTTCACCAATCCGTTAGTTTTGCAGTAGCATATTGATGTAAAACATAATTTTGGATTTAAGCAGAGGCGTAATATCTTACTTTTGTAATATTATTAATTTTCATACGTTTATCAAGTACAATTATTCTATATGATCTATTAAGTCGCTCTTCTTAAATTCCAATGAAGTTTTAATCTTTTTATAATGAGTAATTATATTTCTGAGAATTATGTATGTAGATATTGTTAGAGTAAAATTGTACTAAATTTGAAAATTTAAAATTCCATATACCTACTTTTAATGTAACTACAAATTAGGAAGTAAAAGCTGTTTAAAAGTACAATGACAAATATTTTTTTGCTTCTATTGCTATAGAATTATTTTATAAAATTTACCTATTCATTGTCTGTATCGATAATAACAACTACAACAAATATTTTTCTTTTTTTGTTCTAATCACATCTTTAATTTGATACAATTATATTTACAATGTAGAAACATTAACAAAAGAAAAATTAAAGTAATAGAAGAAACATAGTGGATAAAAATAAACTAAATACTATGTTTCGTGAGAAAAATGATACGAAGTATCGTGGAAAATACTATCGATATAAGTAATAATTAATACCTCACAGATTGGAATGAAACGCAATGTTTCAATGTCAGGTCTCTCATGAGGTCAACTAATGATCCTTGACGGAATGTTAAACGGCAAATCATCTTTTAACTGCTGAATTATTAACACTGGTAATCTGAACAAAAATCTTAAATAATGGAGTTTCAATATTAAAGAAATACAAAATGATGCGAGTCTTTTTTTCAAATTTTTGACTAAGTTATGCGTTTATGCACACAATTTATTTTTAAGATCATCTTTTAGAATATTAAAAATGTTTTGATATTCTATAAAAGCTCTTTTTTAAATATATTATTAAATGGATAACGTAAAGTAAAACATAATTAAATTATCTTTGAAGTTTAAATAAAACATTTAAACATAAATTAAGGTTTCTGACAACTTTCGGAACCATGATTTAGCAAAAGCATATACAGTGGACCACAAAAGTGTTCGTACACATAAATTTCTATAAAATTTGATGTTTTCGACTAGTAAAAATTAATATATCAGAATTATAATTTTTATAAGATATTTGCAACTTGTTCTTAGTGGAGTAACATAATCAATTTTTAAAACATAACTTAATTATTATTTTCAAAAGTAAATAATCAAAAAACTTCTAAACATTTACGCCACAAAAGTCTTTGCACACTTCAAAAAAATCTCAATATGGCTTTAAATATTGTATTTTTTTTTCTTAATTCAATAGTAGGATTTATTGTAGATTCCACAATAACTTTTAAAAGTCTTGGTATAAATTTCATTAGTTTCTTATAATTTCTGCATCGATGTTCCTCCATTCTTCTGTGATTATTGTTTTTACTTCAGATTTTGTTTTTATATGTCATGATTTTTTTTAAATCAGATTCTCCGAACCATGTTATACTAAACATAAATCATGTGACTTAGGTGGTTTTTAAGAATTTGGGACAGTTATAGAGACACCAACGGTGCACATGGGGCATCAGTGCGCTTGGTGTCATTATCTTGTTAAAAAATAAAATCGTCTACAATATCCAAATTTTGGTGCAATAATTTCAAATTGTTCCTTAAAATATTTAAACAGATTTCATAATTCCCAATATCATCAAAAAATACCAAATTACTTAACCCTGAAACTGATTTACAACCCCATGCAAGAATTCCTCCACCTCCTTGCTTCAATGTTCCAACTAGATTCTTGGGATTAAGTTTCAGAAAAATTCAACATTGAAAGCCAATTGGTAGTGATGAGAGAAAATTTAGCATTGTTGGTTTCTACGGGCGTATAATAGTTTGTAAAAGAAAAAAGCGAGGAACTTAATCCCAAGAATTTAGTTGGAACAATAACACGTCCACACCTACATGTTTCAGCATGGAAATGGAGATGTGTGGGGGTGTAAATCGACTTCAGGGTTGGATAATTTGGTATTTTTCATGGTATTGCGAATCATGACCCCTATTTAAATATTTTAAAGAACAATTTGAAATTATCCGGCAAAGATTTGGACATTGTAGACGACTTCATTTTTTAACAAGATAATGACATCAAGCTCGTTGATCTCAATGTACGGCGCTGGAGTCTCTACAACTGTCCTAAATTCTAAGAAATTTTCCTAAATCACCTGGTTTATGCCTAGTATAACATATTTAGCGAGAATGTGATTTTAAATAAAGAAAGCCTGACACACGTACGAAAAACAAAATGGGAAGTAAAAACAATAATCACAAAAGAATTGAGAAACATCGATGCAGAAATTACAAAACACTAATGAAATCTATACCAAGACGTTTAAAAGTTATTGTGGACTCTAAAATATATCCTACCAAGTATTAAATTAAGAAAAAAATACAATATTTAAAGCTATGTTGAGATTTTTTTTTTGAGTGTAGGAAGACTTTTGCGGCGTAATTTTTTAGTAGTTTTAAGATTATTAATTTCTTTTAATAATAATAATATTATATTTTAAAAATTGGTTGTGTTACTTTATTAAGAACAAGTTGTAGATATCATGTAAAAATTATAATTCTGATATTTTAATTTTCATTAGTCGAAAATATTAAATTTTATAAAAATTGCAAATGTGCGAAAACTTGTGTGGTCCACTGTAAATGAATAATATATATATATATTTTATATTTAATGTCACTTAAATTAGAATTACATACAAAGTTCTTTTAAGAATGAGATTAGGAATATTGTTTAAATACAAACTTTTGGCAAAAATTGTAGGAAATTTACATGTTTTCAAAACATTCTCCTTTTACGGAAAATAATTCTACAATAACAATACTGTGCTTATTTGTAGCTAAGATTTCTCTACAGAGCCTGAAGTAGGATTTTTGAAAAATTCACATTATTTTCGGAGTTATTACTAATTGAAATACTAACTAGGGATTTTTGCTATAATTTTTCTCTACTCTAATTTATTAAAATATGAATATATCCACTTGTAAAAAATATATATTTCAAAAATCAAGTTCTAGGTCTACAGATAAGTCTTAGCTATATGTAGACGTAATATTATTGTTATAGATGAATTTCCCATAAAAAATGAATGTTCCTTTTTTTTTCATATGTAAGCGAAAACGTTAATTTAAATAAGTTTTATTGATATAGTATCCGTAAAACATTTTACATGCATGCTCACAAATTCAAGTGACACTAAATATACAAAAAGCTACTTATTTATATGCTTTGCGGAGCCATGGTTCCGAACGTTGTAAGCTACCTTAATTGTCTTTTCTAACTGATCGTCTGTTGACGGAAAACCTTAAAATAATGATTTATACTACTCTAATTCTAAGGAAAGTTGATAATTTAAAGTAGGATTATCTCTTATAAATTCTTTCACTGATACTATTTTCAAAAAACTGTGAATTTTATTTTTTTACATGTATGTCAAGACATTTCCAAGCATTCTTTTATACCTTTCAATAGATTAGATATTTTATATGTCAGTTTTCAAAAAAGTACTTCCTGAGGACATTACTCCCAATGGTATCTTTTAAATATTTAATATTATGAATATTATTCGAATACCTCTTAAGGTATCCGACTACGTTCGGTGCCATGATTTTGCAAAAGCTTGTAAGTGGATAATATTTATGATATTTAGTGTCAATTAGATTTGAAAACGTATATAAAATTGTTTTAAGAATATTATAACAATAAAAAAATTATTTAAATACAATATTTTGACAAAAAATGAACATAGAATGCCCAATTTTCAAAATATTCTCCTTTTATGAAAAATGCTTCTATTATAATAATATTTTGCCTGTATACAGCTCAGACCTCTGTACAAAGGCTGAACTAGAATTTTTGAAATACATAGCTTAGAAGTGGATTTATTCATATTTTAAAAAACAGAGGGTAGAAATTTTTAGAAAAAAAACGCCGATAATTATTTCAATTGGTAGAAACTCTGAAAGTAATGTGAATTTTTCAAAAAAAAAAAAATAATTCAGACTCTTTGGGGAAGTCTTTACTTTATATAGGCAAAATATTATTATTATAGAAGCATTTTTTATTAAAGGAAAACGTTTTGAAAAAATGTTATTCTAAATTAATTTTTTTGCCAAAATATTGTATTTAAATAATTTTTTTGTCATAATGTCCTTAAAAGAATTTTTTATTCATGCATTCTAATCTTAGAGACACTAAATGTTATAAAAATTATCCATTCATGCGCTTTTTTAAAATCACAGTTCCGAACGTAGTCGGATACCTTAAATAATTTTGGTATACAACAAGGTAAAAAAAGGTTCAATCAAAGGTTTCTGAGGGAAACTAGTAACCGAGTTCTAATGGTTTCAAACTCATGTTCGAGACTTTTTTTGGTCGAAATGGAATTGGATATTAGCATCACGAAAGACTAGTGCTGAGTAGATGATGCATGCTAAATCTTTTCCTCCAATGGGGCTGCATATTGGTATTTTTTACCTTTGCAGACCTAGTACATTCCCCAGTAGCTGGTATCACTTTTTAATGCGGCTCCATATAGGCGATACCAATTGTTGCAATTAAGTTTGACGCCCAGTTTTCTCCATTGAGGGAGGTACCTGAGCTCTGACGATGTGCTAAATCTTCAGAGGCTCGAATTCTTTATGCTGGCCCGGCATGAAAGTCTGGAGAGAGGGGTTCTAGCTTAGTTGTCATCCATATGACTTGACTGTGGTTTAAAATTATCCTTGTATTTCTTCGAAATACGACATTAGTGTATTATCAGTTTTAGAGAAACAATTACGAATAATTTGAATTAGCTTACCATTTTCTGTATTACTCCAAGCAAATCTCACCACGCAGCAGAGAAAAATGGGAATAAGCAATTTATTTTTCATCGTCTTCTCCATTTTAGTAATACAGGTTCATCACTAAATTGTCCATATTTTGAATCTAAAAGGGTACAATATTTAATTAAAACAAGTTATATCTGTATGATGTAATAATAAAAAAAAGCTATAGCTGTAATTCAAGAAAATTTATAGTAAAAATACCAAAAACATGTCTAATATTCTATAATTTAACAAATCAAAGTTCTTTTTTAATAATTGATTTAAGAAGGTTAAAAATAAAGGTGTATACTTATTCTTTCCTTTTCAAATGCTATTGATAATATATAAGAGAGAGAGAATACTTTTTATGCACCTTTTCTAGTTCTATATTAAAAACTGAATCCTAGAAATTTAATTCTGATCACATTGTTCAAATTTTCGATGAAGTAAAATCGTACTATAAATTATCTTTCACCAAAAAATTATGGAACAGAATATTACTACCTTTTCAACTTATTAAAATCCCATTTATGGATATTCATACTTAAGAAAAATAAAGCGCATTCCCATTGGTCCAGCCATAAATTATAATACAATTTAAAAAAAGTTAAAGTAAAAACCTTTGTAACGAAATATAAAACTAAATCTTCGTCAAATTTCGTTTTGTCTTCCAATTTAATATTTAAGCTCAACACCTTTTGACACTTCAAACATACCTTCAATCTCTTTGACCAATCATACTATACTGTTCGAATTAATTGGGACAAATTGGAAAAAATGAGTTTTTCTAAAACCTTAGCTTTTTATCATTATATACCTTAAAAGGACTAAAAAATCTGTATATAAGCTGGATACAGTAGCATCGAATCTGAAGCCGTTGGAAAGTACAATTAATCGAATATAGTCTCACATTCCTCACATCACCTACTAACAATTCATAGAGCTCATGCCAAGAAGAACCCGTAGAGTATTATGATCAAAAAGTGGTCCAATATTGTATTGAAGGGGTAGTCATATATAATATATATATATATATATATGTGTGTGTGTGTGTTTTGTGTGTGTGTGTGTGTGTGTGTGTGTGTGTGTGTGTGTGTGTGTGTGTGTGTGTGTGTGTGTGTGTTGTGTGGTGTGTGTGGGGGTTGGTGGTGTGTGTGTGTGTGTGTGTGTGTGTGTGTGTGGTGTGTGTTTGTGTGTGTGTGTGTTTGTGTGTGTGTGTGTGTGTGTGTGTGTGTGTGTGTGTGTGTGTGTGTGTGTGTGTGTGTGTGTGTGTGTGGGGTGTGTGTGTGTGTGTGTGTGTGTGTGTGTGTGTGTGTGTGTGTGTGTGTGTGTGTGTGTGTGTGTGTGTGTGTGTTTAAAATACATCAATTCGTTTTTTATTCTGCTAAATACAAAACAAAGGTTTAAACTGACATTTACTTTAAAACTGATTTAAAATAAAAAAATATTGTCAAATAATAGATGTGCTTAGCCAAAAGAAAAAAAAAAAAACTTCAAGAAATAAATACTACTGATAAATTATTGGCAAGAAGGAACTTCCGCAAATATTTAAATACCTCTATATGTTACACTAATTAAATATTACTTAATCTGCATCTAAAATAAAAAAAATAGATTTATGAATAGCATCGAAAAGTTATAGTTCATGAATAAGAGTTTACCATGAGTTTTACAGCGATTCATTTGAAAATATACACTTTAAGATAAACTCCGAAATAAATTTCAAAAAAATTATATTTATAATTATTTATTGCATCGTCTGCCTCATCCTCTGATTTGATGGCGGTGCTTTCGTAGATGCCTAGACAACGCATGTCAAAGTGAAAGCACACATGTTTTCAACATGGAGGGGCTCCCGATTATTTGGGATCACGTGCTTTTTGCGGAAATTGGTCCCTCCCCCGGGAAAGTGACGACCCCCCTCTATGGATGGCTCCCCCACAATATAAGACCGAAACTTTAACCCAAGAAACTCGCAGGCATACATAATTTAAAAAAAGGAATCAAAACATTTCTGATTACAAAAAGTACAATAATGCATGATAAATTACAAAATTATTTTTATCCACATTGCCATCATTAAATGCAACAATATTAAGTATAGATGATACAAAATTCTAATTCACATGAAAAGAATAAGATACTAGGATATCCAAATTTCTAGTTATTAAGTGTTATTGAAGAAAAAAAAGAATGAAAAACAGCATCTCAAACTCTGTATAAAAGGAGAGCGAAGCAATTAGGTTTCATTCGGAAATAACATTTAAAAGTTGGTTGTTTCGGAGAAAATAATGTTGTACTCACATTGTGACGTCTCTCGCGTTTCTGCTAACCCCCTATATGTTCTTTGAGGGCCCCGATTAATGGAAAAAACCTTTTTCCAACCCAATACCAAGAAGAAAAACGGAATATAATATGTAAATGAGATATACTTTAAAAGGATAAAACTTTGATAAAGCGCGGCAAGCTTAGAGATAGTTTAGTGTGGAATTTTTCCCAGACCCAAGAGTTAGCTGTCTATAGTTTTTGGAAAAAAGAAATAGAAGTTCATTATAAAGAATTTGGGAAACCCTCGCATATTCAATTACATTATAGATATCACTCAATCACTAAAGGGAAAGGGAATCTGCAAAAGGTAATATTTTTTGGGATAGGAATTGGGTGAATCCCGGTTTTTTTTATTATAATTAAGATAAATGTTCTAGTTGCGTGATCTGGAACTTGAATAAAAGGGTTTAATTTGGGGGTTAACTCTCCTTTAAATAAAGTTGTCAAAAAGGGGAAAATAATATAAATTATTCTTAATAAAAATTGTATTAAGAACCAATATGTCTCATCATTTTGATAATCCCCCACCTCTAGCTTAGGGGTCCCGGGAAAAATTTTTGTCATCATAGGATGGTTTAAAGCCAACATAAAAAAAGGGAAAAATGGTTAACAATGTGTGCCAGAATTCGATATTGCCAGAAACGGGGAGTATTGAGAGTGCAGTTTATCGTCACACGATATTACTACTCTCGGTGATCGAAATCCAACGACTGTTGTAAATATGAAATTGATGGGCTCAGGAAGGCCATACTATAAAAGATACTCCATGAAGGATCTGAATGGCGTACCGCCACCAACACCCAAGAGGATTGGCATGTTGTCATGTAGGTCTTGTGGGAACTTAAAGCCTCATTACGAACCTTCAATCAAAGTGGGCGTTTTTGCTGCACAGGTATCTGCAGAGGCTATTCGATGTCATCTGGAGAAATAAGGACAGTCTACATGGAGATTATTACTGTGGTTTTCCTTGAAATGGAATGTAGCATACAGATGCATGGTAAAAGTGGTTGGTTCAAAGACAAAACTGGATACAGCAGTGGCATCACGTAGTTTATTTAAACAAGTCTCAGTTCTCTGCACATCATCATTATAGACGTATCTGGATCTGGAGGCCCCCAAGAAATTTTCTTTGTGGCCCCCGCTTGCATTCCCACATCATCATATGGGGCCCCGAATCTGGGGGGTGATGGGGATGACCGGGCATTTAGCATGTGTCTTGTTCATGTCATCAGCAATTTGAGCAGCGTTGCAATTCTCAGATCTGAAGGTCAGTCGCTGTGCCCTATTTTTGAAGGCTCAAAGACGTCAACTTTCTCAAATATAACCGCATGCTACCATTTAAATCCTGACAAAGAAGGTATTCGATTGTTGCCTTTACCAAAGCACGTTTTCCAAATCCCTCGGCCATTGTAAACATCGGGTCATGGGATGCTGAAAGACTGGGGAGCCACCTATCCAACACCTTACGAATGATGACGTGTACGCTTGAAGCCACTCAGAATGAATATGCCATATTTGTTAGCCAAGCCATATAATGCTAAACCGGGTTGGAGCCATTTTATCTCCCAAAGGGGCAACTGGGTGCTAATTTTGATTCCAAATGGCCAACAAATTTTATTATGTTTCATCCTACTGTACTGTATGGGTGAAATAAGTAAAAGTTTTGTTATTTGTTTTTCTTCTTGATGTGGTAGTTTTAATGTTTAGTAGTATTAATTCAAAAAAATTCAGGTACTGAAGAATAGTTTTAACAATTTATAAATGGATAAAATAATATATTTATAGTTTTTGTCTTGAATTGTATTGATAAGTAGAAACGGGAAAAACAGTTAGATCAGAAAAGGTACATCATTCTTGTATGATGTTTCATTTCAATTTAGCATCACATAAAAGAGAGTAATTAACCAATTTCATTCAAAGAATATTAACTAATTATATTTTAAAGTGTAGAAGGGGTGGCTTCCAGTACCAAATTGGTCTTTCTTCTGATGCTGAATAAAAGAATAAAAATAAACAGATTTTTATTACAGTCAAAAATTGTCTTTTAATCAGTAGAAGTAATACATATCAGTACCCTAATACAGAATAATATAAGGGTACTTACATATTATACCATCGACCAATTTCGTAAAATCAAGAAACATAACCAAATATAGCAATATACATCCAATAAAAGAAACGGTTCTCATCCTCACTCAAAAACGGTAATAACAACAAAAACAGAATTTGGTGGCATTTTTTAATATTGGTAATGTGTTTCCGTTTGTTGAAATTGGTCAACTGTATAATATGTGCGTCCCAATATAATTTGATATCGAGTAATAATTGACAAAATACGTAAAAGACATTTTACTGATACTTGAATTTGATTTTAATATAAAATACAATGATAAAAAGACAGAATTTTCCTTTGATATGTATGAAAAATATAACTCAGTCAAATACAGTTCCCTTACTGCATAGTATTTATTTTAGTTCATTATCCGGAATAGATCTTGAATATGTTTAACACAGGATCCATTCAAAAACAAACCGAAAGTTATTGATTATCTATCTTAATGTTTGGAATTTTAAAAGCAATGAATTTACAAAGAAAATATTTTGTCCATTTAAGTTCTCATTCGTGTTGTTAAGATGTTAAGTCTAAGAAAGATCTAAGTTGAAAAGCCGAAAATCCTCGTCACGCAAAGGTTTCCGAAATTTCACACGATCAAAGTAAAACTAGCTTCAATGAGAAAACCTTCTTCATTTCACGGAGTTGAAATTGTTACATCTTTGCGTGCTTCTAATAACATATTTGCACGAAACCTCTTAATTAATTATTTTATCTAATAACGTATTAAATATAAGCAAACTATTTTTACTTGATCTCAAGGTAAATTTCTGAAGTCAATAATGAAGCTATTTTGCAACACTAAAATATCATGTTCTGAATAGTAACCCAAACCAAATTGATTCAAGATATATAGTTTGCTAGTTTCATTTTAATTTTTATGTTATAATAGACAAATTACGCAAAAATAAAAAAAAGGAAATGTACAAAGCTATAGAAAGACCAAATGTTGAAAATTAAATTTAGGCAGTATATACATTTTTGAATCGAAAGCGAAGGCGAACTATTTTAAAATCAAAAAGAAATTTGTTTCGAAAATTTCAATGCTATTTGATAATTACCGCTCTTTTTGCATATATAAAATGCTGAGAAAAGTGCATATATGCTGAGAAAAGTAAATCTCAATTTTTTACCATACAGAAAAAATACAAATTCATTAAATGTAAAATCAACTTCCCTAATTGTATAAAATTTTATATGAAATTTAAAGAGAGATCAGGATACTCATTATTAATTGAAATAATTTAAGAAAAGATTCTTAACAAATTTACACCGTATTTTTTTCAACTAACCCTTCCTTGTTTCATGATTTTTTTAATATATTAGATGACGTTGTTAATGTATTTTTGTTCAATGAAAATAAATAAAGCTTCTGCATTTTCATTTTTCAGATATTGAAAGTAGTCTAAATATAAAATAAGCAAACTCTAAATTTTCGTTTTATCACTATCACCTGTTTGTCTCATATTGTAAATAATATATTCATCTCTCTCTCTCTCTTTCTTTCTTTCTTTCTTTTACACAAATATACAGATATGCTCACACGTCAAATTTTACATCCGAATTTACTCGATTATCATGTATAGAAAATGTATTGAGAACTTTTAAAGAAAATCATAAATTAACCTTTCAAAAACAACTTATGAATTTTTGAGTTAGAGATTTTTAAATGATTCGTTTTTCTTAAAATTAGATTTGTTTACTAAATACAGAACAAATTGAATTCAATAATAATATAAAATATCTATTCTGTAAATTGCTAAAAATTATGATTTTTATCTTCAAGATTTACGCATTCATCAGATACTGCGTAACTGTCACAATAAAAACAACAATATTCTCATTGATTACAAATATTTTCACTGCAATACTTTAAATGCCAGGTGATCCAAAAGTCAAGATGAATTTTAAAAATGAATAATTCGAAAACGAATCAAGATACAAAGATATTGTTTGCATCAAAGGAATGGAAAAGAAACCAGGTTTTGTGTGTCAACGAATAAAATAGTTCTGTTTGCGACCAACAGATGGTGCTATAGGATTTCTGATGTAGGATTATGCAAAGCAGCAAACGATATAAAAAGGGAGCAACTACAGCAATAGCCATATCAATATCTTCGAGATGTCAAGATCCATTTCTCGAAGCCCCGCCTACTGGCCAGCTGCCGCTCGTCCAATCGCAAAGCACAACTTCTCAGCATGACAACACAACGATATGCCATGCCCGTAAAAAGACTTTTGCCAGACACGGGATTGAGGGTTCTTTTAAACTCAGACGCCCGAACAAATTCCCGCAGATTCAGTAGCTGCTTTCGTTTAATCTGCAGCAGCACAGAGCACGGTCAATGCGGAAGAGGGTGACCGCCTTGCAAACGCGCCGGTTGCCTGTTTAGATATTTCTCTTTTTCGACCCTGCTGGACATTGTCACAATACTTTACCCATACTCAAGCCCTTTCCCACCCTAGGCAGCCATTTTTGGGCATTGTCCTTACTTCACAGCAACTAATAGGAAGACTCTCTCTTCGAATAAATCCTTTCTCCAGAAAACTTCCAGAAGTCAAGTTCCAAGCATTAAAGCCCGCCTACTGGCCCGCCACCACTCGTCCAATAACCATGCAGAACATTTTCAGCATGAAAATTTTACAATCGTCATTTTTTTATAACATACTTTTTTGCAAGATACGGGATTAAGGTTCCCAGAAAGTCAGATGCCTGCAGAAATTTCCGTAGATTCCGTAGGTAATGGTAGTCGAAGTTTGTATGCACCGAAATGCTGTCCATATAGTTGAGAAAGCCCTCAATCTCCCCAGCATACCACTACTTGAAGGTATGCGAGATAGCAAAGGATCAATAATGTCTTCTACATTGAACAAAATGATGGAGAAATTTGAAGCTGCAGTTTCTTTGGCGTCACGTCAAAGAAATGGACGTCCCTCAGCAGCCACTTCTGTTCCCACAAAATGGAGGACTGCAACCAGTCGGTGGTGAAATGGAGTGCAGTGCCGAAGTTTGAGGAGACAGGGTGCCGTAGGGAAAGTGTTAAAACGTGAATAACTTTGAGACGATATCCTTACAACATGACCAAGAACTAAAACCTCTTGACTTCGACTCTCATCGGTATTTTGCAAATTTGTTATTCATTAAGATGGGCAAAGACGGCTTTAACTGTGTGAACAATTAAGCACACTCCTGGTGCGTAAACCCCCTAATTGTGAGTGTGGACCACAGAAAATCCACATGCATTAGTTGAGGTACCCTTGTAACAGCCTAAGTAGACAGTCTAGTGTGGCTTCACTGCTTATTTCATAATTGGCCATTTTTTTCGAGGAAGTTACACAGATGGGTTACAAAACAGTTTCTGTCACTGGTCAGGTGTAGCACTGTTACAGAACAACATTATTTCTGAATTGCAAGCGCGACAGGCACTTCAAACAGTCACCTTTATGCAAAGTGGAGCCCCCCCATATTGTTTTTGCCTTCCCCCTGCACGCTCAACTTTTGGGGAAAGGGTTGCTTATCAGTCGCTGTTTTAATCACGAATGGCCTCCAAGATTTCCCGATCTGACACCCCGTGAATTTTGGTTGTGGGGATTCTTAAAGTCAAAAGTGTACTGCTACCAACCGGCATCACTAGCAGCACTGAAAGATACCATTCGCCAAAATGTGTCTGCCATGACGCAAGAAATGCTACTAAATGAACGGCGTGGTGACTCGTCTCACAGCTGTACTTCTAAATGATGGATAGCACATTGAACATTTACTGTTGTTCTAATTATCTGTAAATAAGCTGAATCGTAAGTTATCAACATTTTTTTTCATTCGTAAATAATCTTTGTGCGGAAAAACACTACAGCGCCATCTGTTGGTCGCCAACAGAACTATTTTTTCGTTGTCACACAAAACCCGTTTTCTTTTCCATCCGTTTGATGCAAACCGTATAATTGTATCTCGATTCATTTTCGAATTATTTATTTTTAAAATTCTTCCTGACTTTTGGATCACCTGGTATATAAACAGCATAACAATATGCTTATTGAAAAATGAACATATAGAGATATCGTAAACATTCTCAAACTCTTTCTAAAGCATGTGCTTAAAATTATCAGTTTTAGGGAATACAAGCCTACACAAATCACGTAAATATAATCCTATAATTCCCAAAGTTTAAAAAATAAACTATAATTCGCAAGGATTTTGTATGCATTTTTATAATCAAACAAGATTTACAATTCTATTTTCTCCTTAATAATAATAATTGAAAATGTATTTTTAAACTTTCTTAACATTATTCTTCTTTGAAACTAATACATTTTAACTTTTTAAGACATTCCACAATAATTTATTGTAATAGAATCGACTTCTAGGTTATTTGCAACGTTTCATTTTAAAAGCAATATGCTGCATTTTTCTTTTAAGGTATGTAAAAAGACAGAGCATACTTAGAATTCCGATTAATTTCTTTTAGCATATTCTAGCACCTAGTTTATCATTTTTTCTATTAATATAATGAAAAACCCATTAACACCAACTTTTCTGTTCTTAAAAAAATATTCATTAAATTTCTCAACAGAAAGGAGGGCTGGTTTAAATATTTATTGTCACGAAAATTTGTCTTCACGCAAACTAAGCTGCATTTTTTAGCTTTTATACGGTACCCATTTAATAATGAAAAATGAAGAATATAATCCTTGTTTCCTATAAACTATTTTTATAAGTAATCAGAAAAAAACACCTTAAAACAAGGAGAGGGAACAAAAAGATGGAATTCCCATGAACAAAAATGCAAGAAATTTATAATCCATTGAATATTAGAATTTTAGAAAGAATAATTACCTCACGCTCTCTTAACTCGAACTGCTTAGAGCTTAATTTGCATGATTATTTGAAACTCAGGAATGCAAAGAATTTGGGAGGAAAAACAAATGAAAAAATGCTCTAATAAACGCTAAGAGGTAATAGTTGTTGAAATCTTTAATCATAGAACAGAGTATAAATAGAAGTCATGTTGTTTATCAAAGAATTTTTGAAAAATAAAAAAAAAATTATTTTCTTTTTAGTGGCATCGTGGTTGGTATTTTTTGAAACAAAAAAAATAGCTTTCTAAATATATAATTGAGATAAATATTTATAACTTTTGACATTCTTTGTAAAGATTAGTTAAGTGAAGCTTAATTATTTATTACTCATTTAGTTTTATTTGAATAGATCCCTTAAAATTATTTATCTTTTGTTGAGTTCATAATTTATGTGACTCCAAAATTAACATAAGGCACTAATAAAAATTTGAAATTTCATTAAATAAAATCTGATTCTTCTCTAACACTCAAATATAAATAAACATATCAATGCATGCAAAGTTAAATTCAATTTTCATTTGGGTAACTACCGATTTTTTTGCTAAATAACCTAATAATAAATTTTCTGAACGATATAAAAGTATGATAAAATCATTATTCTAAAAGATAGAGGTTATAAATGGATATACATAAAAGGGAATTTCAATTTTGAATTATTTTTCCTTAAATACTTTATCTTTCTCTATATAAAAAAGTTTTTGGTGATGCTGTAATATATATTTGACTTAGTTAAGATGATGCAATAGATGGCACCAGAATATTTTTAAAATAATTTTATCCTTGACTTCGAATATTTTAGAACTACATGATACGTGTAAATTATACAGTTTTACAACTTGAGCAATGTGTATGAATAGTTGTATAGTTTGTACAACGAAGATTTCTCCACCATCAACACCCCCCCCCTTCCTTTTTTAGAAAAATTTAATGTCTCATTATAATAATAATATTTCAAAACATTGTTTTTCACGAATACATTTTCGATTATAATTTCATATAATATTTTTATTTTAAATATGAATCACAATGTTTTATTTTAGAGTAAGAAAACGATCTATTTTAACACGCTTTTATTAGCTTCACCTGTATGTAACGGAATCTTCGAACTCGATTTTTACCTACTTTAAAAGGTCAGATTAATTCAAAATTTTGCAAGCCGATGACAATATAATAATTTAAAAGTTTTGTTCCATTAGGATCACCAAGTTTAATGATTTCCCATTCCCAGATTTGGTGACTAATTTCAGATTTTATGATTAAAAGATTAAGTTACAGCCCTCAAGCGAAAACGTTCATGGTTAATACAAATACAACAAACAAACAAAAAGTGTTCTTCATGTTAAAAAGGGGAGGATGCGTCAGTAATTTCTTACCATAATATTGTAAATGCTCTTGTTGAATCTGTGGAATGAAACATCATCCATTGCTTCATTTTACCAAAACAGCTGAGAATTGATTCAGAAATCACCGGATTAAAAAAATATATTCTCACACACCCTTCAATTCAAAACATGTACTTTTACGTCTAATGCTGATGCAAGCTTCAGAGAGAATATTGAGTTCTTTTTAGTGAAAAATAGCATTGACTTTGCACATTTTTCCGCATTAAATATTTCAAACTTAACCTTTCCAGATTTCCTTCAGTTGGCTAATCTTACATTTTGAAAACAATGCCGTATCGACACACTGATGGGATGCCTATGGGTACTCCAGATTTTTAAAATTACGCATTTAAGATTAATTCATCAATGAATAAACGTTAGTTTAAAAACTTTTAAGAAAACAAGCTTTTATTGTAGATTAAATAAAAATTAAAAACAAAAATATTTAAAAAAAACTAAAAAACAGGCGAACTAAAAAGAGTAAAAAATAATTCTTAATATAAGATTAAATGATTAATGAGAAAATTAATGGGATAGTGGTAATAACGCGGGCAGCTTTGTTCTACATTTTTACACTAACTCTGCATTTTGGAATAGAACTAGTTAGAAAGTATAGCAATTGATATCAAGTACCCCACGCTTTTACTACAATGACACTAACTTTCTTGTTAATTATCTTATTCTTATATTAAGAATTATTTTTTACTTTTTAGTTCCATTGATTGTAAAAGCAATTTTTAGTTCATTTTTTTATAAATATAATTTATTTATTTACAAGTAAGTAAGTATTTATTTACATCACACTATAAAGCAGCACAAAGACTGTTGGTGACGGTCCTCTTAACCCTTTATCTACCACATTATGATTTATTGCAGTTTTTTTTCATGCAATATTTTTTTTTTGAATCACTACATTGAAAATTAAAGGATATGCATAAGCAAAATACTCAACTTTACGATATTTTATCCGTTAGAGCTACTTAATTAATTAAAGATATCAAACTAAAATTAATTATATACACGATTTACTTAAAATAAATAGACAAATCGTTTTCTAAGATCCTCATTAACATACAAAAAAATAAGACACTTGCATTTTGACATTAACTATTTTTTCGGTACAAAAATGACAATCTTAGCAATCCGCTGAAAACGCCGTCAGCTGAAAACGCAATTTCTGCTATAAAAGAATATTCCTGCTAAGTATCGTCAGAGTATTCGTAAAAATATTTATTCTATGCAATTTTAAAGTGAGTGCCACTTTTAAGTACCATCGGTATCTATAGGGTTAATTTTGAGCCTCGATCAAGGAAAAAGGACTTCCACTCTGAGCTCGGATTTTGAGCTAGTCAGATTTAAAGTACATCAGCCTTCTCTATAAGGCGGCCTTATTTTATTTATAACGTATGTGAAAAGATATTATTTTTTAAAACAAATTAATTGACTTGAATATATAAGTAACTTACTTGAAAAATCATACAAAATAAGAGATATATTTAAAGGTAATAAACGTTAAAAGGAATAACACTAAGAATTAACCAATAAATTCAAAAGCCGAATACTGAGAATGACCCGTTTAAAAACATTATTAGGCCGCAATGCATTTCTTGAGCAAAGAATTCTAAATATAAATGAATGATTTTGGTCTCTAAACACAAATTAGTTTAAGTTACATTGTTTTATATTATTTAGTATAAATTATTCAGTTACGTAGAAAATTGTTAAATTTACAATCTCTACCACGTAAAATTTATCCTTCTTCAGTATGTAAACAATGTTTAATTATTTGTGTGTGTTGTGGTCAAAAACTATCTTCTGAAAACCTTTAAGCGATAAATTTTGGATATAACAATTTACTATTCGTAATTTAAAATAGTTAAGCTTTATATAATTTTACGTCTATATATACAGGTTTAGTTAATAAGCATAAAATTTCATCGCATATCATCTGATATAGATAAAGTAACACAACTTAAAAGCAAATAATAATTTTGATCAAGATTTATGGTATAAAAAACGATATGAAAACTCTCTTGGTTTGGGAAATAGCGTGGGTTTTAGATATATCATATATTTTAACGGAAATGGATATATGTATGCTGAGTATAAAGAAATGGTAAAATTGGAATGGAATTTTTTAGAAGAGTCAATGCGTTTGATATATGATCCAAAGAAAATGATAAATGGCATTTCTATAACAACCCAATTTCATCAAAAATATCGAAATACCTAAACTTTGTTTTCTTTTCTTTCATAAAAATAGTAATTTTTTAGAATATTGCCATAAGTTGCTTTTTTTCTGAAGTAAAACTTTAATTTTAATTTATATCAAAGTAGATAACTTATTTATTCAATAATAGTTTCTTATTATTATCAAAATACAAGAACAAAATTGTTGTAAAACTTATAGAATTGTTAGAACTTATATATTTTTTAAAAAATCATAAGTACACGTTGTTAACAAATATCTACTACCAAACAGTGCTGAGATTTATAAATACATATTAATAAATGTAGAAGATCCATACTTGTCTTTAATAAATTTTATAACAATAATTTTAATAATTTTTATTTACAACTCTCTTTTTGTCGTGATATACTTAATTTTTTTTCTCCCAATTCAAAATTATTAGTGCTTTTTTCTTACTACTTTGTATACGTGCAAAAGCGTATAGTTGTGCTGCTTGCTTACCTTCTTGGTGTGTTGCAATTTTAATTGTCAACAGTGTAAGCCCAAAAAATTAAAACTGAGGAAAATATTTTTAACAATTCATACGTGATTAATGTAATACATTTATAATCCTTTTGACTTCATTCTTTTCTGATGTTTCATTTCAACTTATCATCATATACGACAGAGTACTGGCGCTGGTACTGGATTAAAGGGAGTACTAGACTCTTAGGAGCCTTTATCTCCTATCATGAGATTTTGGATGGCTTTAAAACACTTTTAAAATGACCCTTTCAAAATTTAGTTAAGTTAATAAAATAGCCATTATATAGGTTAATAAAAATTAAGAGTTACATGTGTGCAATAATTGCGTAGTGAGAGTTTAAAGCTGGGTGAAAAAATGAGGACTAGGAGAAAAATTTAATGCTTGGGGTGGACGGGTAAAGCCGAGTCAATCTGGTTGCAACAAAAAATCTGAGTGTGAGGTGAGAAAAAAATTGGATGGAAAAAGTTAGGAAACATTGGTGTTGAGAGGGGCTTATGTTATTACGAGCACATAGGACTCTTAAATTGCAAATTTTTCAATTTTTTCAATAAAATATATGTTAAACCCTCAATATTTCTGAGTATTTTGGTACCAAAATTGTGTCGATACTGTGAAAATTTCCGAAGTTATTGAGAAATAAGTAGTGAAATTTAAACGAAAACCCTATCTCTTTCTTATCTTTAACTTCCTTTTTCGGAAAACAAAAAATTTTAATTTCCGCGTAGAATTTCTCAGAAGCTATTTATTATATCAATTTGAAATTTTATACTCGTGTTCAAAATAAGGCTCTTCATAACTTAGACATCAATTTTCAAAACAAAAAAATTAATAGAATTTTTTTTACTTGAATTTTAATTTGTTTTTTTCTTAAAATTTCCGTTATAATTGTATTTAACAAATATTTTTTTCATCTAAATTTTTTATAAGTTAGTATAACTTCAAAAGTAAACATTTTTACACCAAATAAAATTAATTTTTCAAATTTTGATCAATTGTTTTACTTCAGAATCTTGCGCGGTGTAAAATACTAATTTTCATTTTTTTGAAAAATTGTCCAATTTTTATTTTTTTATAACTTTTCTAATTTTTTCTCAAATTCTCTGAAAATTTGAGAAATATTGTAAATATATATGATTATGATCTGGTAAAAATTTCAAATTATTGTTTTATTTTATTGCTAAGTTACATTGGTTTGAAGAAGGTGTTTTTTTCGAGTGCACGGATATCTGTTAAGGGTCCTTTGAGCCTTTAACTGACCAGAATAGTTAGCTATTTTACATTTAAGTTCGGTAGAGAAGCTGGACCAAGCATTGAGTAGAAGAGAGAATAAATTCACTACTTACATTCAAATTGTACTAAATAATTGGATTTAAGCATCGTAAGTTTTATTTTCGAATCTAACTTTAATCCTAAGCTATATTCTTTCTGAAAGGAATACACATCCTCTATCATGCCCCAAACAATACAAAGTCACTTAAACGATTCATAAAGCCTGTTTAGTGAGAAACCAGCTGTGTTTAAATTATAATATGTACTTAGTGGTCTTTCAGTAAGTCACTATCTTAAGCCATTCGTCTTAAGTTCCAGGAGCAAGATGGATTAGTATTATATTTCATGAATCCAGGATCAGTGGACCTTCAGTTATCTGTGGACGAGAAATTATTGTTCTGACAGATGGTGTTCCACTGTTGTTAATAAAGCACTAACTGTCATGTCGTATTTTCTAAAGGTAAATCCGTTCCTTTCCCTCCGATAAGTTTAATATTAACTAACTAAAAAAGAAAGAGAAGCATTTATGTATTTCCTTAACTGCACCCAGTCAAATATATCCATCACTTAAGCATGAAATGTAGTAATTATCAAATGTGTCAAATTATATTGTGTAATTTAGCTTAAGGTATCCGACTACGTTCGTAACCGTGATTTTACAAAAGCGCATAAATGGTTAATTTTCATAATACTTAGTGTCACTTTGATTAGAATACATGTATAAAATTATTTTAAGCACATTTTGACAAAAAAAAATTATTTAAATACAATATTTCGGCTAAAATTTAACTTAGAATAATTCTCCTTTTGTGAAAAATGCTTCTATTATAATAATATTTTGCCTGTATATAGCTCAGATCTCTGTACAGAGGCTCAATTATGTGTGATTTTTGAAGAATTCACATTATTTTCAGAGTCACAACCCATTGGAATAATTATCGGCGTTTTTTTCTTAAAATTTCTCCCCTCTGTTGTCGTAAAACATGGATAAACCCACTTCTAAGTTAGATATTTCAAAAATTCTAGTTGATCCTCTGTACAGAGGTCTGAGTTATATACAGGCAAAAATATTATTATAATGGAAGCATTTTTCACAAAAGGAGAATATTTTGAAAATGGATCATTCTATGTTCATTTTTTGTCAAAATATTGTAGTTAAATAATTTTTTATTATAATACTATTCACACTCATAAAACAATTTTGTATACATTTTCTAATTTAAGTGACACTAAATATCATAAATATTATTCATTTATGCGCTTTTACAAAATCACGGTTCTGAATGTAGTCGGATACCTTAAATCATTGTTCTTTATAAACTTTCTCGACTCTCTCTCTCTCTATTGTTGTTATTTTCAGAATGCAATATGTATGAGCAAATCTAAGCAAATATTTTAAACATAATTGATAAACTTATTGTTATGGTTGTGTTTTTACTCAGTGCTCTTCTCAAAGTTTCGATACCTGTGACCCAATTTTCAGTTATAATTTTCTTCACGTCCCCCCACCTCCCCATCCAAACAATAACAATGTATTGAATTCAATAATGATAATGTACTTCGACGTAAATCTACAATACGAATTTAATTACAAACCGTACAAATTATCAAGATCAGTATTACATTTTTTGTATAATTTTATATATAGCAAGTCCATGGAGTCACTGGTAATTGTTAAACTTGTTCCTAGCTTGATATTGTTAAATTAATTACCAAATACAGTGTGCAGTACTGATACATTTGTAAATATATTATATCGGTGTAAATGCGTATTTATTTTTTTATTATGTCAGAATGTATTTTGTTTTGTTTCCTTTCAATAAATTAATATTTTTAAATAATGATTTATTTCCGACGTTTCGATATGCTAGCGCCCCCCTCGTTGGTTTATCACGCCCCCTTAGGTAGGCGCTCCCCACATTTTGAGAAACGCTGTGTTATGGTATTATATGATTTTCCATAACACTGTGTGTTCTTTACAGCTTCTTAAAAAATGCGCAGTTACAATATGCTTATGGTAAAGATCACATTAATAAAATTAAACACAGTAATCTGGAGGATCATTATGATTTATGTACATGATCATAATGTAGAATGAAAATTTCGTTTTATTTTAAATTATTAATATAAATAATAATTTAATTATAATAGTTACATTTACTTAAAGCTAATTTATATGATTTCTTTAGTTAAAAGAGGAATATATATTCTTAGTAATAAAAACGAGTAAGAGTAAAAGGATGTTGTAACTTCTGATTCACTGCTTACAGTATTTAGTAGTATTTGTGTCAAAATTTTTCACCACCAAAAATGTGTCTGTTCAATTTATCACGGCCAGTTATTTTGTATATTTATATATATATATTCTATCTCTCTTTTCTCTTTCTCTCACACAAACATATTCATTTTTCTCTCTCTTTTTTTTTTCATTCACACACAAAAAAATATGCGTGCACACGTATATTTTTGTGTAAATGTAAAATTATATTCTGTGATAATTATATCCTGCTTAAAAAAACAATCTAATATTGTTACATTTTTCTATCAATATAAAAAAAGAAGATTTAGTATTCAGAAAAATGCTTACTAAGGTCAATTTAAAAAAAAAAAAGAGCACATTGTAATATTCTGAAAAAAAATCCTGCTAAATTCAAGGTAATACTGACAAATAAAATTCTTATAGTATGAAGTATAAAAGTGTTTTAATCGAACTTAACATTTTCTAAAAAAATTACATCAAAACAAGTCAATTATAATAAGAGAAATTTTTTATATCAATCTCCTAAATCAAATGATTTAAATGGCCCATATTCTTTGAAATTTTAGAATAAAAGTATTCACCGCCTTTTTGGCGTGGTTGGTTTGTCGCTAACCTTCTGTACCTAAGGTTGCGGGTTCCAGCCCGGCCCAAGTCGGTGGATTTTCATGATGCAGAAAATCGACATCGGTCATGTTGCATGATTATGCAGCAGGTAAAAGACCCTTGAGTGCCTATTTGACTTGGGTGCTGTAGGCAAAATTAAATCTTAGTGCAGGTCCGCATGTCAGAGCTCAGGTGCCTCCCTCTGGGGAGGAAATTGAGCATCAAAATTACTTGTGGTAATTGGTATAGCCTATAGGTGCCCCCTAAAAGTGATACTATCTCCTGGGGAATGTACCAGATCTACAAAGGTTAAAATACTTATACGCAGCCCCATTAGAAAAAAAAGGAACATATGTATTCAAGTGTGCGTGAGTGCATGTGTGTGCGTGTCAGTCATATCAATTTTTAAATCATTAGTTGTATCTGATTCATAATGACTACTATTCAGTTTTGCGAGGCACTGAATGATAAAAAAAGATAATCTTCTTGAAAATTTGATAATATTTATAAGTACTGCTATTTTAAACAAACATCATCACATCATTTGTATTTAATTGGTATTAAATGAGATATTTTAATTCCGACCAATCTGACATTTTTCAATAAATGCAAATTTCACTCAACGGAGCATTTAACCACACTAATTATCTTTTACGAATCTTATTTCAATTTTAAAGTCTCAATCCTTAACTGGGTTATTAACTTACGAATTCGATCTAACGGGTGGTAAACCTAGAACCCAATTCTCAGGGACATTCGGCAAGCGATTATCTCTGAAACAATCAATTGTGTTTTAATTGGAAAACGAACTCAACTAATTGACAATTTGCATTTTCACTTGCCTTACATAGAATGAACTCATTCAATTCTCTCGCGTCAGGCAAGCATTAGAGGTTTTGATATAAATTTCAATTAATTTTACTCAGCAGGATTATACGTCTGTATTTGCATGAAACATAATCTAATATCATATATTCCGTAATAAGGCCCCTGTCTTAATTTATGAATCATTATTCTAGGATAACAATATCTGAATTAGAACATAGGATAAGTATTCTGTTCGTGGTTTTGTAAAATGCTAAAAAGGATTTGTTGGAACAGTGTGATTCAATCACATATCATTCTTTGGATAACAAAAGGAAAATATTTTGATGATTCAGACATTTAAATTGGTATCAGTTTAATTTAAATTGAATTGTAGATTATTTTCCTTATTTTATGCATTTTAATATTATTTCAAAAGTATTGTTCAACTATTATTTCGAAACCCTTTACCGAAATATTTATTTGAAGTTTGTCGTTTATTCTTATCAAATGATTTTCAAAATTTGCTGACTAATGTTTTTTTTTTCGGTTAAGGATGTGATTAACCATCAAGTCTTTGAGATTGAAGAACTATGTTTGTAAATGCTTTGTATAGTTATAGTCATATTTGAGCGATATTTTTAATGCAAAATTAATAATACATAATAAATAACATAACAATGCACAAAAAAATATTATTATAATATAAAATATAACTAGCTATTACCCGCCTGCTTTGCTGGGTATTTCTCGATGTTGAAGGACTATATAATGTTTATTAAAGTTATTGATGTGTAAGTTCAAGCATTAAGCTTTCAGTTGCATAGAAAAACATCCTTACAGCCCTTGCTTCAATTTCAAAAGGATAGGACTGGAATTTCTAAAACGGAAATATAGTTATCTTTTGCGCCTCCGTTACCCCTCTTTCCCAGAGCTGTTTTAACAAACCTAGTTTTTGTTGTTTGTTGACAAATTTCATGTATGTGGGCATAGTAGCTCAAAAACAGGAAAATCTATCTATAACACTTCTTTAAAACCTCCTACTCATCCTTGGGAATTGATTTCTGCAAATTCCCTTCCTAGCGGATCACTACTCAACAAAAGGAACATGCTCACCAATTGCAAGATTGCAGACCTAATAGTTCCAGTTATCTCATGTTGAGTAAGTGAATCTTTTTTCTCCGAAATGCGTTTAGATTAAAATTTGTGTTAATAATATTGTTACGTAGATCCGAGGGTTCGGAGATTTTATGCAAAACAATCACAAAGAAAAAAACAGTTCTTCAAGAAAAAATCCAATTCTTTAAATACAGGATTCAGCAGCAATATTCACAGAGTAAATCTACGAAGGTCTTCACACCTTCAACAGCAATCAAACACAATCACCAGTGTTTAAAAATACACGTATGTAAAAGACTATTCACAAGCACAGCCGACCTAATCGCTAGTCAAAACAATCCTCACTCTTCGCCGAACCGGCGAGCATCTTTACATAAGCGCGACAAAAACTTCCAGAAATATAACCGCTCGTGACATTAGTGGAGAGAACCACTACTTTCTAGAAGATTCCAGAGGGTTCCGAACTTCCAGAGATTCCAACATGGTCGCCAATGACGCCAAAATGATCGCCAAAGTCGCTAAAGTCGCCAAATTGGTCACCAAAAATGATACCAACTTGGTTCTACCGCCAAGATTTCGCCAAGTTCTCATTGAATCGTTATTATAACGTAAGGGTGGCTTGCTTGTGAGTAGTACAAATTTAACATGAAATAAATATAACATAGAGTAATATAAATGCATCAAATACTCAAACACAAATTATTTACATTATTTACACAAAATTCGTAACAATATTATAATTATGTATTTAAAAATATTAAACAAACGAAAAAAAATATTGCATAGATTATTTAAGTTCTAATTTGACATAAGAGTCTAGTGTATGTTGTATACAAATATTTTGAACAGGTTTATTTTTATTAAAAATCAATTCATTTATTTTACTAAATCAATAAAAAGCAATTTTTACTCCTTGTAGTATTGTTAACCAATGTTTTTTTATGCCTTAAGGAATTTGAACTTCATTTGAATAATTGATGTGATTTACTTATTTTTGTGTAGTCCAAAAAAGTTTTACAACCTCACAGGACATAATAAGAACTCAAAACATTGTTGAATTCAACTAGAAAATGTCATAAAATCATCCTCTTTGAAGACAAAGTAAGATTTAAAATCAGCTTAAACTATAAATTGAGTAATTTAACAATTTAACACGAAACAATGCAATTGGATCATTTTGAAAAGTTCGAAAATATTTGAAATCCCAATCTTCATATTCAAAATTCAGTTTAATGAACAGAAAGAAGTTAAGTAGATAATTAGCTAAATTATCTACTTAACTTCTTGCTGCAAACCGCAATCGCGTGTTTCCAGCCTATCCATTCATAAATTCATGTGACGTCATGGTTACATAATAAATGCAATCACGTTCCCAGCTAATCATTCCAATACTTCGCTGTTGCCAACTTTAGCCTTTTGTAGAAAATTTCTTTTTAAAAAAGTTCGTATTTATTAACAATAATAACACACATAGGTAAATAAAATGCACTTTAATGCAGGGGGTCTTCAACTTAAGTTCCACGGGCCAATAGTGACCCACTGAAGGCATTTTAGTGTCCCCACATTTGAATTTGAGGCAATTTCAAGAAAAATTGCCTTTTCAGCTTTTTGTTGTAAAAACATTTTTTCTATTATTGATACTTAAAACACTCCATTTATGTGTTTTAAATCCACTTGAGAAAAAAAATATTCTGGAAATGCTGAATGTTTCAAAAACTTCACTATATTATATGTTTTCTTAAAAATTTCCATTTAACTTCTTTTTAAACCATTATAAACACACATATATATGTATAAATCTCTAACAGAGTTTTTTAACTTAGAAATATATTACAATCTTGTAAAACAAATCCTTTTTTTTTTTTTTTTGTATAAATTTTATGGTTACACTTCTTTTTGGTAGACTTGTGGCCCGCAGATCTTAAGAATTTACTGATGGGGCCCGCGGGTCTTTGGAATTTTTTGGTGCGGCCCTTGGGCATAAAAGATTGAAGACGCCTACTTTAAAGTATACGTATATTGTAAAAAGGGTTTTTTAAAAAAAAAAAACTGTAGGGAAAAATCTTAATACCTTGAACATCTTTTTCCAATTATCAAATCTGAAATTTTATCTATATTTTACAAGTACAAATCTACTGTCAGTTTTGATTTCAATAGACAGCAAGTAACGGGCTCAACTCATGAATCACATCATAAAAACAAACACGTGTTTTCCATTGAATTCAAACAAACATTAAACTAATTGTACTTTTTGTTCTATTTGTAAAACTCAGATAAAATTTCAAATTTTATATTTGGGTAAAATGTTAGGGGAAAAAAATTTAAATGTTAGAAAAAAATGTCTTCAAAAAGATTTTTTAAATTAAAAGAAAAGCATATTTTATGTTTATACTTTTAAATAAAATGCATTTTGTATACAATGTATTTTTAAGAGAAATTTTCTGCAAAGAGTAAAGCTTGGTAACACTGGAGAGCGGGAACCGATTAGCTGGAAACACTAGATAGTTTTTATCGTGTGACTATGACGTCGCATGAGTTTTTGAATTGATTGGCTAGAATCACGTGGCTTTCACTGTAATGTGACTATGACGACACATTAATTGAGCTCATTGTCTTTATCATGTGACCCTCGTGAGTTTAACCTATAGTTCATTTTTAGAAAGTAATACAACATATATATATATATATAAGTCTATTTTTCGGCTGTTTCCAAAAACAACCTGTTGAATATAAAGTAAAAAAAAATACTTCAGCTCTTTGGATACTGACATCAAAATTTCAGAAAAAATGCAATCTTGCTAGAAGATATGAAATTAGCAGAGTGGAATATAATCATGCTTATTGAATGAAGTAACTAAAAATAAGAGGGATTCTTACAACCTAATGAAAATAGTGCTAATACCAGGGTACTCAACCTTTTTTCTGCCGGGCCGCATACATATGATGGATATATCACGCGGGCCGCAATATGAGGTTTAGGAGGGGGGAGAAATGCTTTAAGACCAAGATAACATAGGTAGTTTAAAATGTAGAAAGTTGATCGAAATATTTAAATTTCTGTTTTGCTTTTTTTTTTAATTATTATTTTTTATATGTTTTATTTTTGTCACTGAATTCACTAAACTCTAAATTGGAAGCTTTTAAAAAAACACTTCTTCACAATTTCTGCATCAGTAAATGGTGTCATATGATTACCGATAATATTACACATTTCAAAAGATGCCTTTGTTATTGCAAAGGCATTATCCCTGACAAAACACTTTGTTGCTAATGCAAAGATTATTGAAGAAAACCTATTTATCGCCTTTTGAAAAAGATCTTAGAGGAAAAGTGTCATTGAACGATTTGGGATTATTGGGACCTTTTAAATATAACACTTTCGTGACAAATCAAACAATTACTGAACTATGTTTGTTTTTCTCTGCAAAATAGTCGAGTTCCCAATCGTCTTGAAACAACCTATTTTCTTCGTAGACATTTTTCCCTTAAAAGACATTGAGGGATAGTTACAAATTATTTTCACTCAAAAATGATCACTACTTCACTGTAATCTAAATAACTAACCGTTATATTTACAAATAGGAATAAAATATATCAATTAGCGCCCATATGACATCGACAGCAAGAAGCAAAATTGATGTATTTGATTTCTTGACTGAAAGAATTTCCCACCAAATTTTAAATACATTGTTCTTAAATAAATGAATTTCTCATAGCATTGGACCATGACCAAGCCACTAAAAATACCCAGTAGGTCACAGGTTGGGTATCGCTGCTTTTAAGATCTACTTCAAGAAACTTATTTTACTACAAATTAGCCGAGAATAAATAGAAGAACTTATAGAATAAATTCAGATTTCAACCAATATATATAAATTCATAGTGTGTGTGTGTGTGTGTGTGTGTGTGTGTGTGTGTGTGTGTGTGTGTGTGTGTGTGTGTGTGTGTGTGTGTGTGTGTGTGTGTGTGTGTGTGTGTGTGTGTGTGTGTGTGTGTGTGTGTGTGTGTGTGTGTGTGTGTGTGTAATTATTTTAATAACATAAAATAAAATATCAATAAACTGGATAAAACTTCAATTGAAAAATGTAAACAAACAAATTATGGAATTCGACCACGCCCTCTTTATACATAAAAAAGCTTTTTGATAATAAAAAAGGCTATTTTAAAAAGAAAAATAATAACTAAAAACAGGTTTACAAATAAGGCAGGATATTTCTGAACTACTACAATAATGTATAATTTTTTTTAAAGAAAATATTTGAAAAATTGAAAATTTGAAATTTTTTAAAAAATACCAGCATTAATATTTGCTTTGTGATTAATTTCGAATAATGAATTCGTAATTCAAGTGTTATTGTTATATTAATTACTCTACTTTTAATAATGTACCACATATTTGCTAAATAAAAACTTTTAAACTCTTGACAATACTATTTCATCATTTCACTGAAACGGGTTACGGATTTGATCAAATCATTTACTTTCCTTACGGAAAATAGCCTTACAGAGTTCTTATTTTAACATCTTGCGTGAATTGATCATCTCCCTTAAGTATTTGATGAAATCTCTAATTTAACCATTTACCTGTGACATATATGCAACATGTATTAATTAGTAGTGATCTACAAAAAGCTATTATATCTAAACATCTACTTCGTTGACTCGGTAGTGACATTCTTATGTGGCATGGCATGGTTCTAGCTTAAAGTTCAAATTTTCCAGGATGAAAGAAACTCGAGTTAGAGAGGATAGAACTCGCAGACAGCCCATTATTAAATACATATATGGAACATTTTAATAAGATGAAAGAGGACATTACAATTCATTATTTGTTATGTTGAAGAAACTCTTTCTTTGTTCTTTTTAAGCTACAATTTACAACATATGCAAATTTTAGATGAACAGTTTCTTAAAAATGTTATACTAATACTAAGCCATTATATTCTAATATTGAGAAGATGTATATTCTTACAAAGATTTCCCTTGGGAAATTATTTAAAATTTCACAACTTTTATCTAAGAAATATTATCTATCTTAAACTGATAAATTGTAAAATCTTATGCAACTATTTACATAACAAAAAGTATCAGTGTAATTCATACGTGTAAGATATCTCTTTCAATAAGTACAGAAATATTAAACTACAATATTTTTAAAACAAACAACGAAGCATCGTAATTATACAAAAAAAGATTTTGTTAATAATTGTTCCTTTTACTGGCACAACATATTTTCGAAACAAAACGGATTGAAAAAGATTTAGAACAATCAGTCAAATTGTTGTCAATGAGATAAAATTGGAAGGAAAAAATCAAATTTATTTCCCTTTAAGTAAATGATTGTGTCACAATTTTAAACATAGAAATAATTTTCAATATATCTAAAAAATAGATAATTTCGTATATGTGTGTGAGGGAAAGAAAGTGTGTATGTGTGTGAGAGAGTGAGCAAAGTTTCTGAGGTAGAGAGAAAAAAAGCTGATGATGGAGAGAGGAGAAGAGAGAATGTTTCTGAGGATGAAAGAAGTGAAAGGGAGAGAAAATCGCTAAGGAACAAGAGAGGAGAAAGTGAAAGAAACAAGAAGAGAGAAGAGAGTAAGAGAAATAGAGAGGAGAGAGAGAATAAAGGAAATAGAGAGAGAGGAGAGAGAGTAAGAGAAATATAGATGGAGAAAAGAGAGCAGAGAAATGTGGAGGAAGGAGAGAGAGTAAGAGAAATAGAGAGAGAGGAGAGAAAGAGAAATAGAGAGTAAGAGAGAGTGGAGAGAGGGTAAGAGAAATAGAGAGTGGAGAGAGGGTTAGAGAAATAGAGAGATGAGACAGATTAAGAGAAATTTTAGAGAGAGGAGAGTAAGAGAAATAGAAAGAGGAGTAAAAAAGCAAAACCAGGAGAGTAAAAAGAACAGTAAATTGAAGGAAGAAGATGGAAAGTAAGAGAAATAGAAAGAGGAGTAAAAAAGCAAAACAAGGGAAGTAAAAAAGAACAGGAAATTGAAGAGAGAGGTAGGAAAGTGAGAGAAATGAGAAGTGAGAAAGAGAGAGTATATCTCCGCGCGCGTGTGTGTGCTTTGCGTGTGCACACACACGCATTATCTTCCCCTTCTTCTCAATATATGCAGATTGAAAATGAGGAAGAGTCTGGCCTTTGAAGCCTCGTCACCACAACCAAACAGACCAAGTAGTTTGAAATTTAATTAAAAAAATAATGATTTTCTGTAAAGTTATTAAATAAGACCTAGAGCAGGTCTTAAAAACACAAACAGTTCTTAAAAAACTGAAAAACCACCCATTTTAGAGGAAATGTACTCTCATTATCTTTTAGAAGCACATATAAAGAGACTTTAGAACGTACCTTTAATCGACAAACAAAATTAATTTATATATTAAATTACCTTTTATACAAATACAGAGATTACCTTATTTCAAAAATACTCTTCATTTTCAAAAACGTTAATTAATTTCAAAAGATTAATCTACTAATTTTAAGTAGAATTCCCTTTCAAATGAAGAATTCGTATTATTAGGGAATTGGTAACCCGTGGCCCTTATACGCCTGACTGCAAAATTAGTGGATAATATGCAATGCCAAAAATTGTATTAATTGTAACTATTTTGAATTTTTTGCTACCTTTTTAGTTTTTGTTTTTGTTTATGATGATTAAGATTGCAATAAAATAAATAAATATTAAGAACCAATATACTTTTTAACTGTGCCCACCAGCAATTTCCTGTTTGTCAGACGTCTCCAGACGGGAATAAGGTTAAGAACTCTGTTCTAAACTGTTATAGTAACTCGTTTGTAAAATGTTGTTAAAAAATTGTTAAATTACTAGAAAAGTATCACGTTTAAGTACTAAAGGATGTTTTGATTTCTTTCCATAAACTAATTCACTTTTTCTTAATCGAATGTTTTACTTCATTTAAAAACCTAGAAAAAACTAATAAAGGAATAAAAATTTTGCCCACTCATCAGTAAATTATATTCTTAAATTTCTGCATGTATGAATTGCGCTAAAATTTGACGAATAATGGTTTGCATTTTCACACTTATCACTTTTGCAATAGTTAATTAATAACTAATTAGAGATTAGAGATCTATAAAAGTTTCTTAACGAATTTTCATAATAAATCCATAAGCATTTGTAATACGTGGGAAGACTAAATTTGTCATGAAATTCTACAGTTATTTAAAACATTCTTGGTTCGCGTCGAATGTCAGACTCTTAGATTTTTAAAGTTCGACATCGAATACTTTTGCACAACGAAGAGAAAACTAGAAAAATTATATAAAATTATACTTTTATTTTGCATATTTCTGATATCTGTCAGCCTATATACAACAGATATTTATCTTAGATGCTATAGAGCAATAGATATTATAAATACAATATCAGGAATTTTTTTAAATTCAAAACTTGGTTACACTGACATTGCAAAGAAACCTGAAAGACAGTGAACGTAATATCACGTGAATAGCAACTAGTAGAGCAAGCAAAAGATTGCCTTTGATAAAAACTCTATTTCGCCTTTTCATATTCACGATAGTACATATTATTTTCTTTAATAAAAATCTTTTTTAGATTGGAAATTTGAGGGAAAAATTCTATTCAAAAGAGATTCGGCAAGTATCTAAATATTAGCAAATAATAAGTTTATATCGTGATTCAGATATAATACTGCTTTCTTATATATATGTTACAGTTAAAGTGTGAAATCCGTTATTTCCTAGAATAACAAGCTATTTCATTGGAATAACTGGACAAGTCAGTTAAAGTATAAAATATTAATAAATTCTATGATTTAACTAGGTATTCTGTAGAATAACGATTACTTGATCGTTAAAGTATAAAATGTAAAGTATGTCACTGGCCATAGTAACTTTAAAAGCTACTTGAACAAATTCAATTTAGTTCCGTCATCTTCCTGCGATTGTATTATTGGTGACGAAGAAAATGTAGAACATGTGCTTTTTCTGTGCTCCAAGTACGTCATAGAGAAAAAGATTATAAGACTGGCTATCAAGGGACTTAATATAAATTGGCCTCTCTCTCTCCGAATCTTCACCAACTTGTTTTAGGTATCCGACAACGTTCGGAACCGTGATTTTGCAAAAGCGTATAAATGGATAATATTTATGATATTTAGTGTCACTCAGATTAGAAAATGTATTTAAAATTGTTTTAAGAATAGTATTACAATATAAAATTATTTAAGTACAATATTTTGACAAAAATTGAACATAAAATAACCCATTTTCAAAATATTCTCCTTTTGTGAAAATTACTTCTATTATAATAAAAATTTGCCTGTATAATGTTCAGACCTCTGTACAGAGGTTCAACTAGAATTTTTGAAGTATATAACTTCGAAGTGGGTTTATCCATGTTTTACGACAACAGAGGGAGAAATTTTAAAAAAAAAAACGCCGATAATTATTTAAATTTGGGTTTTGTAACTCTGAATATAATGTGATTTTTCAAAAATCATGGTTGAGCCTCATACAGAGGTCTGAGCTATATACAGGCAAAATATTATTATAATAGAAACATTTTCCAAAAAAGAACATTTTGAAAAAGGTTATTCTAAGTTAATTTTTGCCGAAATATTTATTTAAATCATTTTTTTTTGTCAAAACGTCCTTTTTATACATGAATTCTAATCTAAGTAACACTAAATATCATGAAATTTATCATTTATGCGCTTTTTTAAAATCACGGTTCCGAACGTAGTCGGATACCTTAAACCGGAAGTGGTTGAATTTGTAAATATTTGTAATCCTTCATAAGGTTAAAAAGTTTTCTTTCTTTCCTTTGTATTGTGTGATTAATGCTTATTTCTGTGAGCCAACCTTTGGGATGCACGGGTATTTTATATTTGATTTCAATAATAAAAAAAAGAGTATGAAACATAGTACTCGAAAGCTCTTTGAGCCGGTTCTAGTTGCTTTTAGACAGTTTTGAACCACTTGTAGTTGCTTTACGGTGACACGTGTGTGTACCCTACATTCCATTGCTTTTGAACATGGAATTTAGGCGGTGTATTTATGTTAGCCTCTTTTTACATTTTGGATTATTAACAAATATTTTTGCAACCTGTTTTCAAGTAATGATTGCTGCAGGAATGGGAGACTAACATGCAAATAAGAAAGATTCAGTGAGAGAGATTTAAATCTTTATACTTAACCATTTATCTACCAACGGTACTTAAAAGTACCACTCACTTTAAAATTGCATAGAATAACCATTTTCACGAATATTTTGACGATAATTAGCAGGAATATTCCTTGAAATCCACTCTTCCAAGATATATGGCAGCATGGATTCTATGACGAGTATTTTAGCGGGGAAGGCGAACAGTTTTAAGCAGAAATGGCGTTTTCTGCTGACGGCGTTTTCAGCGGATTCTGAAGATTGTCATTTTTGTTCCGAAAAAATAGTTAATGTCAAAAGGTGTCTTTTTTTGTTAATGGAGACCTTAGGAAATGATTTGACTATTTATTTTAATAGGACAGTGGGTATAATTAATTTTACAGTTGAATACACTTAATTAATTAATTGGCTATAACTAATTAAATTTCCCAAAGTTGTGAGTATTTTGTTTATGTATATCCCTTGCTTTTCAATGTAGTGATTCAAAAAAAAAAATATTGCATGAAAAAAACTGCAGTAAGTCATAATGCGGTCGATAAAGGGTTAATAAGCATGGAACAAAGAAAAGCACTACTGCACTTACTGGTGAAAATTTATTAACTTCGATAGCAGAAGGAAAAAGTTCTAAACCAGCACAGAAAAGAAATACTGCCTTGCTACTGGTTACTTCAGCATTACCATATCCTTGAATTTAAGAAGTATGAAAGTTAATTGTGCCAGTAACAAATGCAAAACATTCTTTTTTTTCCTTTCTGTTTAACTAAACTTAGCATTATGAGCAATAGTAAATTATATCATCTATTTTACCTTATTATTTATCAATTATTCTTACACAAAAGGAATAAAATGTATTTTTCGAGAGATTTCAGTTTTTTATGATCAATTAATTTATAAAACATCTTTGAAATTGTTTCTTTTTCACTTTAACGGTCTTCTATTAGTCTTTTCATTGAATAACTAAGTATTTTTCATGGATTAACTAGGTAAAGTAAGAAGTTTTTCATCTATTATATACTTTAACTTGTGACGGCTCACGTGTCCTTTCTGTAACATAACTTTTGAGTTCTTTGACGGCCAAGATTAATGGCAAATCTTTTCCAACCCAAATTCAAGAAGTGAAATGAAAGTATAGATGTAAATAAGATAGTCTTTAAAAGAACAGAAGTTTTAGTAAGCGGGATGGCAATTTAGAGAAAGTTCAGTTTGGAAAAGGTAGAAGATTAATTTGACGGCCTACCCAAGATTCACGGATATCTAGCCATTACTACAAGGTGCATACTATTGCACACGAGCCCAACAGCTTATCTGAAGGTGTTTGAACCGTTGCGTGGAATTCAAGGTAGGACAAATCATTTGATATAAGAAATCGTAATATTATTAGGATTGAGATTAGGCGGATAATATAATTATTTAGATAAGTGATCCAAATTGCGCGATCTGATTTAGTTACGGCTACGTGTTTTGGTTTATTCTCACTTAATATAAGTTTGTTCAATATATAAGTAATTTAAGTTAAACTCTTAATAAAATCATATTAAGAATTCTAAAATATCTCTTCATTTTGAGAATCCCACACCTCTAACTTACGCTGACCCACAAAGATATGGTCGACAAAGATCGACCATATCACAAACTGTCTGGTCTAGTTACTTCATGAAATATGTAGTTATTCTATAAAATAACCAAATTATACACTTGAAAGGTAACACATACATTGGAATATAAATAAAAATATTACTTATATGCATCTTGCGTGACACAGTCATTCACTCATCTTAAGGTATCCAACTACGTTCGGAACCATGATTTTGCAAAAGCGTATAAATGGATAATATTTATGATATTTAGTGTCACTTAGATTGGAAAAAATGTATATAAAATTTCTTTAAGAATAGTATTACAATAAAAAATTATTTTACAATATTTTGACAAAAAATTAACATAAAATGACCGATTTGCAAAATATTCTCCTTTTGTTCAAAATGCTTCTATTATAATAATATTTTGCCTGTCTATAGCTCAGACATCTGTACAGAGGCTCAACTAGAATTTTTGAAATATATAACTTAGAAATGGGTTTATGCATGTTTTACGACAACAGAGGGGAGAAATTTTAAGGAAAAAAACGCCGAATTTTATTTCAATGGTTTGTAACTCTGAAAATAATGTGAATTTTTCAAAGCTCACAGTTGAGCTTCTGTACAGAGGTCTGAGCTATATATAGGCAAAATATTCTTATAATAGAAGCATTTTTCGCAAAAGGAGAACATTTTGAAAAAAGGTTTTTCTAAGTTAATTTTTTACCTAAATATTGTATTTAAATAATTTTTTTGTCAAAATGTCCTTAAGACAATTTTATACATGTATTTTAATCTAAATGACACTAAATATCATAAAAATTATCCATTTATGCGCTTTTTTAAAATCATGGCTCCAAACGTAGTCGGATACTTTAATCTTATTGATAGAACTAAACGTCGTATGTTTATATCTATCACCATTCAGGCTTGCATTCATTGTCATTGTGAACTTCATTTTTAAAAAGTTACCATATCAGTTAAAAGAAATCCTTAAATTTTTAATCGAAGTAAGTCTTCCATAAAGTTAATACTTTTCAATCTATTGAGACTGACTTATTACTCTAATTTATGTGCAATCAGAGATTCGATAAACGAATCAAAATATAATCTAAGATATCGATGTTTGTTTTCTCAAAATACTTTAACTGTATATTAATGATCTGACTTTCTTTTTGATATGCTTCTAAGCAAAATGTTTCTCGTATAGTCATACCCTTCTTGATTTTTATTCCTTTAATTATTTCTAGTGGTTAGGACCATGTACTCGTAGCCGGCATGCCATGAGTTCGGTCCCTAGTACCACTGAAGACTCGCCATGTAGAGGGGCTGATGCCCGTTATATCTGTCGAGGCTCAAATTCCTACCATTAGTATTTTGGGGTAGCTTGAAGAGGAGATGAAAACTCAGTTGCCGTTCTCGTGCCTTACTCGAGGTTCAAAATTATGAGGTCCACCACCAATAGCTATATGTTGCTTAAGGTATATGACTACTTGCGACAACTTTTTTTTTTTGAAAAAAAGGAGATATGAGGAATTTTTTCTGACTTTTAGATTTATTTAGTATATTTTAAGGCAAAAATCCTAAAATTGAAAGCAGAAAAAAAATTATTACTATTAAAATTGGAAAAAACAGGTGAAAATGTACAAAAAATTACATAAACGGGGAACGCTCTGTACAAAAATGTTCTGAACAAATTCTCAATTTTCCAATTTTGATGTGTAACTTTGTTATTCATGTTTGAAATAGCCTTAAGGATAAGAGATATTTTAATTTTTACAAAAACTAGAGCACACTTTATCTTAGTGATTATATGAAATTGCTTAAGAAACCCAGTGATTATATTCACATTAAGAACTTTTTATTTTGAAATAAAACAGTGATTGATAAATCTAAAGGTCAAAATACTTCTATTGTTATACAGAACATACACAAAAAATTTCAGCAGATTATTTTCAAAACTTTTGAGCAATCGCTGACCCCGTTTGAGTTTTTCGAAAAACACACATTTCGATTAAACTACATTTTAAAGTTTGACATCTTATTTAAAGTAGGGCATCTGCTTTTACTAAAACACTTGTAGTATTCGTTCTAGTGAATGGAAAATAATAAACTTGTTATTTTTATTAATCTAATACAATGGCCAATAAAATAAAGTCATAAGAAAAATTGTCAATTTTTGAAAAAAAATCATGATTTTAGGGTAGTGGGATACCTTAAAAGTAGAGCAAAAATAAATACTCACCCCTTTAATTATTTTTTACATTTCATACGGAACTTTAGCATGATATTAAATCTTTTAAAAAGCTTAAGTTCTTTTGTGTTAATTTGAAAAATTAAATGTATCTTTTTAGGTTTAGCTCAATATACAGAATCAATTAAATACACATTTCCGTAGAAAATATTTCATCCTTTCAGAAGACCTTTATTAAATAAACCTTCAACTACATGTAGAGTAGAACAATTCAGCTAGTAGCTGTAAATAAAAAGAATGTTATATATATATATATATATATATATACCTCTATATTGTGAATTTTTCTATATAGCGAATTTTTTCCTGGAACCTTGAACATTTCACGATTTTTTTCGTAAAATAACCTCTTTATAGTGAAGTGCATTTTCTATATAACGAACTTTTTCTTTTGTGATTCAATTTTTGTTCTCCCTTTTATTAAAGTATTTCTGAAAAAATTTCAAATTATTCTCTCTTTAACACATTTTGTGGTGGTTATAAATCTTGGACGGGTTTTATTAGATCCTAATTCGCCGAGAGCAATAGAGTCTTGGAAGTTTCATCCAAGAAGTACAACCTTTAATCCCCATTGTCCAGTTCACTAGAAACATCTTCGATATCCTGTTTCACACTCAGTGGAGTTATCCCGTGTCCCCGTGTTCTAATTATAAATTAATGTATATGTTTAATATTACTCTTGTATGCTTTAACACATAAAATTTCCTTAAAATTCATTAATTTCAGTATAAAATTATTTTCTTAGTATTGAAAATACAGTGAATTCTTCGACATTCTTTTTCTTCTTTTCCTTGCAGTTTTCTTTCTTTCTTTTTTGATAAGACAGATATATAAAATAAGCATATATTAATTTTAAAAAGAGTGAATAATTACTTTTTTTAACTTATAGTTTTTATGAATTTAAAATTTGTTTTTTATTTGGTTTATGAAGTATATATTAAAAGATGAACCTCTATATATCGAATTTTCCATATAACGAACTTTTTTCCGGGATTTAGTGACCTCGTTATATAGAGGTCCGTCTCTCTATATATTTTTTCACGTGTAAACTGAATTATTTTAAATACAAATACGTATAAAAAATTTATGTGTCATTTACGGCAGGGATATTCATAAATTATTTTTTTCTTCAAAAGGCGAAAAAATGAGCGCAACTTTTCTAATAAAGTAACAAAGTTTTAAAAAATTAACTTTTTTCAATATAAGCCAAAATAAAGTAAATTATTTTGAAACACTTCTATTAGATTAATTAGAAAGATATATAAAATAAGAATTCTTGCAAGCAATGCTCTTTAATGGAAGAATGGTCAAATATATTGAATCATTTTAAACATAAACTTTTCTTTCGATTTTTTTTCACCATGCAGCCAATCTGTAACAAAAAGTCATCATACGTAATCTGTTGAAAAGACCTTCTGGCGATTTTCCATTTCCAAAAGTTTTTTGAACTTCTCTTTAAAAGCTTTTCCCCATGTGTTTTTTTTCTTATCAAAAACTCATTTATATAAGATAACAGGTATAATTTGAGATTTAATTCCATCCTGGTAGCTTTGGCTTCAATATTTGGAATCAAATTATAACCTATAACTTTTCTTTCTTCTGCTGCTTCTACGCTTTTACAGAGAAGATGCGTTTAAAGAGAAGGAATTACAATATAATCATTTCGCTTAGAAATAAAGATGGTAATAGAACCGATAAAACTTTTAATAAGATAAATCTTGTCTTCAATAAAATTTTTGAATAAGGTTGTGTAAAAAATTGTAGCTCTTTTTTTTTCTTCTTTTTTTATTAGATTTTTAACTCTATCGTTCTACTCATCAATTTGTATGATTCAAAACATAAAAAGTAATTACTTTAAGTGCATTATTTGTCCAAGATGAATATAATTTGTTTTATTTAACGATTTTTTCTGCTTACATTATTCTGTCAGTTTTTGCAGTAGTATAATATAAAATAGAATTTGTGTTTGCTGTGGTTAAATTAATACATCAATATTGTTTATAATTTTATGTAAAAAAAATATGAGTAAGTACATTTGGAAAATGCATTTACAAATCCCTTTTATTTATATTAACAAGAAATTCCAGTTTTGTATTTAATTATTTTCCTTGCTTTAAATTTGAGTTACTTTAGTATTCTATTTTTAGAATGAGGCATACACTAATTATTTAAAATAATTCAAAAAATAAAATGTAGCTAAGAGCTTTATATTTACTATTTGCGCTTAAAATGACTAGCATTTGATTTCCTCAACAATATTTACATTTATATTATATAATGACAATATTAAATTCTGAATTCATAGTATTTTACAACCGATTAAAATTAATTATTAACAGATGTCAAACACATAATTTAATAAAATTAGGAATCTAAAGCTTTTAAGTTTTTAATTCTCTGTCATTGATATATCTGAAACTAAATTAGTTAAATAATTTTTGTTATTAAAAACAATGTAGTAGAAAACAAAGCTTTTTTAGTTTTAAAAAATAGAAAAAAGGGTTCTTACATTAAAGAAATAAAAGAAAATCATTTTTTTTATTAAGGAGTTTACATTAGAGGAACAAATCAGAATATATTTTTATTACCTTCGAAATCTTATATGAGGTACAAGTTATATATGTTTCTTCAATGTATATATTTTAAAAGTAATTATTTTTATTAAAATTTATCGGTCATATTTGTTTGTACACATTAAAAGCAATTGCTGTCGGATATTTTTGCAATACTTTTTACTTATATGTGTGCATGATGTATTATAATTTTAAATATTTAGAGTTCTATTCAAAGGTATGAAAAAAATATATGAGAAAAAGAGAGAAGTACATTATATGTTAGATAATAAAATAAAAATACCTAAATTTTTTTATAAGGTTACTTCATATATTTTTTTAGTTTTATAAAAGAAATAATTTGCCAAACGCAAGAAATTGGAAATTTTCAGTGATACTTACATCAAATAAATAAAGTTATATTATTTATGAATAAAAATGTAAAAAGATTCCTTTTTCTTGAATTTGTTTGTTTGTTTATTTTTCCTTTGTTTTAAAAATCAATCGAGGAAAAATGCCATTTTCTTACAAAAATTAAATACGCGCCTTAATATACCTCATTACACCCTTTAAATCTGATATAATGGAAATTGGAACGATTCGTTTGGATATTAATTCTTTAAAAAAAAAATCCTCTCATCGAATAATTAAATAACTCATTACCAAAGTAGCCGAAAATTACACTTACGTAATTAATGACGGGCGAACTAGGCGAAAGTAAACAACTGGTCCTTCTCTCCTCTTGGTGGTAAATAGACAGGAAAGAATCTTCTAATGTTAGATACTGGCAGTATTTAACAGACAGCTGAGATACAACTCAACTTCACCGAGTCCCCTGCGCTTTTGCTTAAGAACTTACTTAACCAAAAGCCGTTAGAGCCCTAATCTTGTTTACCGCTTCGAAGCTTCTGTAAAAATAAGCCAACTCCATCTCACACCTTTAGCCTTACTTTTTTTTCCTCTTGCTTCATCTCCATCATACCTTGAGCTGATCTCCACCACTTATAATCGCTCTTGTGTAGTCTTAGCTCCTCCTTCTTTTAGCCACTTCCCCCCCCAACATCCACTTTTCTCTGAACCCCATAGAAAAATTGTTCATCCTTTCCCTCCCCCCTCCCATTCAACCGACACCTCGGTTTCAAGTTTATACCTGCAAATAAAACGCTTGTGCCTTGTCTTTAAATAACAACACAGAAGAAGATAAAAATTGTTTGGCTACTGCGACCCCCCCCCCTTCTTCTTTTCTCTCGTTTACTTAAAGATAGGGACGGCTATTGGGGGCGGAACAAAAACCCAGAGAGGGAGGCGGATAAATCTGGGGCTTCTCTCTTTCCCTCTCTCCACCACTCTCTTCAGCTCTAAGATTTCTACACACTCTCTTTCTCTCTCTTCTCTCATCTTAAAAAGTTTTCGCCTATAAGACGGCGTAAAAGTACGGAAAATATTCATTTAAGAAAGGTATGGCGTGCCCGCAGAGCTGTAGCTCTTTTTCCCACCATCCTTAATTTGCATTCGCCTTAAGAAGCGTGCGCACAACCACGTGCAGCGCACGCGAGCTGCGCTATGTATACACCGGCGCCCTATGGAATGTGTGTGTGCGCGCGGAAACCCCCTTTAGTCGAAAAATAAGATGAAGGGGGCAAAGAGGGTCTGAGGGATAACATGAGCGAAAGAATTAAGGGGAGGGAGGAGAAATAGATAGAAAGAAAAAAGAATGATTCAAGAATAATATGAATACCAAAATAACCAAAACAAAACACCAAAAAGAACAAAAAAAAATCATATGTCTAATATTTTTACTCTGCAGGTATTTTGCGAACGCTAAAAATCTCTCTCTTGGGGTGGAGGGGGTGAAATTTGCATTAAAATGCAAATGAAGATTTTTCGGGAGAGAGAGGGAGGAACTGTATGAGGGGTCTTGCCGCCTTCCCCACCCCCATCTGCATTCCACTAATTCCAGCTCTTTTTAGAAGTTATGGCTTATGATTAACATATTCGTTGCAGATTCTTCATTGCTTGATGGGTAGGATGATGCTTTTTCCTCCGGAGAAAATCGTTTTTTAAAATCTTTTCTCCCTCCCTTCAGCTTGCTTGCCTTCCAAATCCACAGCACCCCTCCCCTGATTTACGTAAGTGATGTAGAGATGAGACCACGGACTCGGGAATCGTTTAATCCTATTGGAAATTTCGCACTTATGTTTACTAGATAAAGCACTTAAGGAATAAGTGCGCATCTCTGCTCCCATCTTTCGTGCTTTGAAAATTTGGTCGAAAAGATTGACAGTTAAATGGAGTGTGGGGATATTTTTTATAGAGTTTTTTAAGCAAAATTTTGTTTTTTGATGAGGTTATCAAGTTTCCATATTTCTTCATTAAATACTGATTGATATCCATGCGTTCAGCACTTTTGTTTTCTCTAGCAGACAAAAGAAAAATTACAATCCTTTACAATGGGATGCAGATATCTTTTCAGTCCCTGTTTCACAGGAACCTTTATATATATAATGCATTCTTTACACAACCGTGTATTACTAACAAATTACTACATTTTTTTAAAAAATTCAATATAAGCATATTACATTAGAATAAGAGGCAAATTATGCGTAATAGAAAAATTACTGTAATCCTATTTTTTTAAAACTTTATGTACCGATTACATTTCAATGTATTACTTAGTATGGAACTTCCGTGTTTCTTTTTGTACCTATTCTATCTCTTGTAAGTCTTTATCAATTTAAAAGTGAGTTTTCAAATAATATTATTCCAAATATTATAATTTATTCATTGCATATTTATACAAATTAATTCACCAGTTCTTGTAATTTGTTATAGTTAATTTTGGAATACACTTGTCTGTACTAAGTCTTTGAAAATTACATAGATTCTTAACTTAACGTTCGTAATTGTTACATTAAGTACTTATAAAAAGATTTGTACAGCGCTTTGATTGAGTGATTATTATAACCTCACATTACAAATCAACACGAGGTTATTAGGAATAGTAGACATAATTTTGATAGACAACACCTAAGCTGGCAACCCTTCTCCAAACTACCACATCATGCCAACGATAGGACTTCAAGCCTCTGAACGCCCAGTATTCAGTGGCAGTCACGCCGGCTGCGAGCTCGTGAACATAACCACAAGGCTACTTCGGCCACGTATAGCTCATTGAAGAAGTCAACAGGTTTTCTAATTGAAATCTTTCTAGTGGTGGAACAAAATATCTCTGAGGCTGCCATTGAACTTCGCTTCTCTGTGAATCGATTCTTTGGATACAATTAACCTAGTAAGTATTTTCTTGTACATTTTTTTTATCATCCAAAATTTTATTTTTTAATAGAAAGTATGTGTATATATATCTTCTTCATCTTTCCTTGAAAGGCCGTGTTAAAACTTTTTGATTATGAATATACGTTTGTTATACATTTAATTTAAGGACGAGTTAGAAAAGAGCTACTTTATACGCTGAAGCTAATTTAATGTACTATTGTAACGCCAGTATCAAAATTTTAGTATTAATTAAGCGCTTCACAAAGAACTTTCCAAGAGAAAGCTAGTCCCGAAATAAATATATATATATATATTAAACATGGTCAAATTAAAACGATAAGAAAAAAACAACTCAATTACCTTATATACTACTAAGGTAGTACAATTTCATTTTCTTTTATAAAGTTTATATTTCATGCATAAGGATTTTATCCAAAGTTCAATATTTGAAAAATAAATAGTATATAATGCTGCTTAATGGTCTACTTTTTGAGAGTTAAAGATTTCTTTCACAGAATTCTGCTAATTTCAATTCCTTGCATTGATGAAATATTACGTAAAATTTAAATTAATTTCAATTTCTTTTTCTTTTTGAGGATGTACTTTTTATTAACACTCTACTTCTATTTTTGAAAACTAATATGAAATGTGCAATTCCAAAGTAGTCTTAAAGTTTTATAAATTGCGTTCATTTTTTTTAAATTATAAATGGTATTTTTTCAAAGATTCCTTTAGTACTTAGATGCTTTAACAGAACTTGAGTTTCTTTGTGACTTGAAAGTCTCTTAAATCAAATTCATTATTTGATTAAAAATTACTTCATAAAAATTTTGATTAGAAGAGTTCTTAATTCTTAATATAAAATTCAATAAAACAATGCTGCAATATTTTATCTTTTTGTAAGTTAATATAATTAATTAAAACATGAAATGTTCTGTACTCTTTTTAGAAATATTTTATTAAATAAATCTTCAAAAAGTTTCTTTTTTAAAAAACTAAGAATTATTAAACGTACGCGCTGATTCAAAACAAAAAAATAAATTGTTTTTTTTATTTATAAGATGTGTTTACCTTAGACAGAACAAAAGAGTAAGCTTAAGAAAACGATAGAAATGTTTTGTACATATTTTATTATTTTTCAACGAACTAACAGATACTCACAAAGGCATACATTAAATAAAAAAAACCTTTTTGAATACTTTCTCACTTGTTTTAAACGGTTAATATATTTCCGAACAAAAGATCTTATTGAGCAATAACTGTAAAATATAAATAATTATAAAACTTCAATGAGTGAATATTAACGTCGCACTGCTCAGCTACATGAGGGCTTTTGGCGACGGACCTCGTAATTTTGAACCATGGTCAAGTGACGAGGATGACACCTGAACAGGCCCTCCTCACTTAACTACCATACCAAACCAGCGGAGGACGTTTGTGCTCTCAACAGATTTAACGTTCATCTCTCCCCTACACGGCGGTCTTTAGTGATACTGGGCTTCAACTCGTTACAAGTCAGCCACGACCCGATACCTTGATCACTCAGCAGCCGTGGCCACAATGAAACTTTGAAGAAAGACATCTATATAGTGCGTGTTCATTAACAGGGCAGCATCACTAATACCTATGAAACACATACAGATTCATAATTTTTTCTCATCTTTCTTAAAATAATGTGAAGTATTAAGTTTTCTTTCAGTAATTCCTTTTAAAATGCATTAAAATCATTATATTCAATTGTTCTGAAAGATCAATGTTTGGAGAGAATGTAGTTACAAGTTAAATCCCTTATACTATTTATTTGTTTTTGTTTTTCCATTATTTTATTTAATAAAATAACATTTCACTGTTTAAAATTACTAATTATGTAAGTGCTCAAAATAGTACAACAACCCTTTAACAAGAATGTATAAATAAAACAACAGTTTAATAAGTCTTACAAAGCTTTTGTAATGTTAACACTGAGTAAAGTAAATAGTTTCCTAATTATTCAGAATATAGCCGATCTGTTGACTAAATATTTGTTGTCAATAAACATTAATATTCATAGATAGATATATAGTATACATTGTAACATTACAATTAACTCTTGCTTAAAATTGCAGTATTTGTTGCATTAACCAATTGAATAGTTTTCCGAAAATTTCTTTAAACTGATATCATTGATGCAGATTTCTCAGGTATAGCGCAATATGTTTCGGAATAAATTCATATGTAGCACTGGGATTATATTTCGGTATTTACTTAACGATTCTTCTCTTAACAAATGAATCTATGCGAAGATTTGAATAAGCCCTTATATTCTACTATAGTCGAAAAATTGTCTTAATAATAAGGTATCAAATAATACAATAAGTTTCTAACAACGATAAATATAATCAGCAGGCAATGATTCAATAGATGATCAATGTTTTTGTTAAAAGTCAATATATATATATGCAGAGCTATATCATTCACATAATAGTTAGTTTCTACTAATTAAATTATTAATTAAACTAATTTTTCCGAGAGTTTTCGAAAGCCTTAACATATAGTTCTGTTATTTTGTAAACATTTCATTAGTTTCCATTAGTTTCCAGAAAACAATGGTTTTCCTCTAGATGGTACGAAGTTCTGGACAATTAATTTTCAAACAATTGCTTAGCGGCTGATAAAGGAAAATATCACATTTACATTTTTATTCAAATAACACAAATATATTTTTGTATAATTCAAAAAAGTCAAAAGCATTCATAGTTAAAACAAATAAATTGATAATAGCAACGTACAATTGCATACTAAAAGCGAATGCATTCCCATTCAAGGTCTGAAGCGGAATTTAATTAAAATATATATTCCCCGGTACAAATAAATTATATTACTGAGCCCTACATACCCTAAAAGTGTCTTCCACTCCCGTATGATAAGGGAAGTTATGCGCAACACGAAATAAACGCAACACTGGAACTAAAATACCAAAACACGGCAATTAAACGTTAAAATGGAATTTGCACTAAATCTAGAAATTTGGGGGGAAGGGTGCGGAAAAAGAAGCGAAATTTTTCCAATTTTTAATCCTATTGATAAATGGAAAGTTGGGAAAGGAAGTGTTATCTGGGTAGGCTCTTGCGAATTTTAAACATCAGTTTAAAACTTTTTTTTAAAGAAGAAGGTAGAGAGGGGGACGTATTGCCCGGTTGTTGTAGAAATAGAAACATGGGATAATTTAGGAGAATTCGATTTTAATCTCAGGGCCGTGTTGTTTTGTTACCTTCACTCTAGATCCATTAGGACCATTACAAGCGTAAGTCAAAAAACCTTCAAATCCCTCCGCTGAAGCAGATTTTCAGAAATGCAATTTTTCGATAAATTAGTTTTTTAGTGATAGGCTATATGACATACATGTGTTATGAAAACCAAAACAAAAAAATTTTGTTATGTTTTTTCCAGATACTTTTTAAAAAAAAATTGATTAAAAGTTAAAAATAAAAAAATTAGGTACTATGGGAGAAAATGTATACTTTTTTTAAGTAAATAAAATATAGAAAAAAATATAGTAAAATTTGTCTTCTCTTTGTGAAAACTTATTTCTGCAATTGAATATAGATTCCAAATAACCAGATAATAGTCAATGACTGTTTGGTCATGACACTGCAATGAATAGTAGCATTGTCTTGCTGAAACGTGCGGCTGTCCCAACGAAATCTCCGAATACAAGGTAAAAATTTCATTTTCAGAAAATCTTGGTATGCTAAATTATTCATTTTACAAAAAACAGATGACAAAGAGAGTTCCACAGGCAGTAAAATCTCCCTCTTGAAGAATGATTTAAATACGTCCAAAACGTTCAGATTAGGTTTTTTTCGTCACTGAACGCAATCTGAAACAAAAAAAAAAATACTTAAGAAGTCGGAGGCAGTGGCGCACACATGGGGGGGTGTCCTAGGGGTCCGGACGCCTCCCATAGCCCTTGATTTTTTTTTTAGATTGTTATAATCTTATGTATATATTACGAAAAATTTAATTATGTATTTGTTATTAACAATTAATTTTATTAATTAACGCTAATTATTTATTCAATAATTAATTTATTATTATTTTTGTTCACGAAAATCGACACAATCAAAAGAATATGTTGAGGCGGTATATTGGAGCATGATACCAAAATGGTGGGCTTTCGACCCTGTACGCCCCCCGCCTCCCGTAGCAAAATTTTTGTGTGCGCTACTGTTCGGAGGTATGTGAAATAAAAATCAAATGAAGGAAAAAGAAACAATTTCATCCAGTCTTTTCGCGTAAACTCAAGTCTCGCATTCTTGTGGATTGCTATCAGATATAGTATTGTGCTAATAATCTTGCACTAACGATGTAAGAGATGGACTTTAAAAGTCGTCTGAAAAGCTTGTGAGGACAGTTTTAAATTAGATTGTTTCCTTACCTATAGTTCATGGGCAGCATAGAGTTTGTTACTCTTCGCACGGCTCGACATTTATCTTTTAAACAAAGTACTAAAGCACACCCCGGGTTCTTCATGCTTCGTAAGCTATAAGCTGCATTCTGACATGATAAAAGAAATTCATATTTACACTGATATAATATACTTATAAATGTATCAGTACTGCACAATGTATTTGATAATTAATTTATCAATAATAAGTTAAGAACACGTTTTGTGTAATTAATATTGACCCTATGGGTTTGTCATATACAATGTTTAATACTTATCTTAATAATTTGTACGGTTTATAATTGAAATCGAGAATTGTAGCTTTACATTAAAGTACATTATTATTGCATCCAATTTATTGTTATTGTTTGGAGGGGGGCGCGGTGAAAATTATGATTGAAAATTGGGTCGCCAGTAATGAAAGTTTGAGAAGCAATGGCTTAGACTATATTGCTTACCATATCTTAATTAGAGTTGAATATGCTTATACTTTGATTCTTCTTATTATAATCCTTTTTCATAAAAAATTTATGTTTATTGTAAATTTTCGATAGAATATATTTTGTGAAAAAGATTATTTTCACATTAGTAAATCAAGTTTCATTAGGTAAAAAAAAAATGAACAATCAGATTAATACTCTATTTCATTTCCTTCCGTTGTACTGTTTACGAATAAAGAAAAATCATTTATCCAAACGAAAAATTTTAATACTGATTCAAGTTATTCAGCTAAATCTGTAGAAATTTGAATATTGCTCTATTTTTCTTTCTTCTTTACTTTAATGTAGATGTCAAACATTTAATCACTACATAACCAATTGTCTTTTAAAATATATTTTGAACATATTATGTTGAAAAACAAAGCATTTATAAGAATAATAAAGAAAGCTTAAGTCATAGAACAAAAGCAATAAGAATCTTGCACTTCTACTACTTTAAAATTTAATTCAATCTTAGAATTTATATTTCCTGAAACAAATGAACAAAAACGTTTTAATAGTACAAACATCGAAGACAACAAGATTAATCAATAACGAATATACAATAAAATTCACATGTCACAATTTGGTATAGGGAGCCGCTACTAGATAGTGCCACCTATGAAATGGTTCCCATTCAGGGAGACTTGTTGTGTCTGCCAAAACCTTAGCTGCCAAAATTCAACCCATTACAAACAGTTTTGAGTTTCCAAGATCTTATTCTGATTCTCATATATATATATATATAGTAATATAAAAAAAGTGAAGAAGTACTAGAACCTACAGTGCTAAAGCAGGAATAAATTGGAATTCACCAGACACAACAAATGTAGATACAAAAAAGTCTTTGGACTAAACTAGAGACCTATTATGAATTCTAAAGCTGTCGCTGAATTAGGCCAGTGAATTAGGGTTAGCAATGCTTTATGGATCCAACCTTCCCCGTACAGCAGAAATTTTCGACGTAATAGGAAAGTGGAAGAAAAACCTGATAATATATTAAAATGAAGCTAAGAAAAGAGAACAATAATGAATGTCACAAGGAGAGGAATAATAATAATAAAATTTTAAAAAAAAACTTACGTGTAAAATAAATACTTTAAAACGAAAATTCAACCTTCCACAATAAGTTCCCAACGCGAAATGACGTAAAAAATTGAAACAACTATTTGAGAAGATATATATATATATAAAATAACAGTGAAGAAGTACTAGAACCTACAGTGCTATATATATATATATATATATATATATAAATATATATAATAAAAACTGTTGTCCTGTGAACTCCAATTTTTCCTTCTTTAGCATTGTAGGTTCTAGCTTTTTCACATTTATTTTATTATACTATATATATATACATTATTTTAGAATAAAACACCTTTTTAATTCCTGGATGGAAGATTGAGCTTTTTAAATATTACTTCTACTAATTTTGAATATGTTTAAATAACCTTAAGGTATCCGACTACGTTCGAAACCGTGATTTTAAAAAAGCGTATAAATGGATAATTTTCAAGATATTTAGTGTCACTTGGATTAGAATACATGTATACAATTGTTTTAAGAACATTTTGACAAAAACAAATTATTTAAATACAATATTTTGGCAAAAAATTAACTTAGAACAATCTTTTTTCCAAATGTTCTCCTTTTGTGAAAAATGCTTCTATTATAATAATATTTTTCCTGTATATAGCTAAGACCACTCTACATAGGCTCAACTAGAATTTTTGAAAAATTCACATTATTTTCAGAGTTACCACCAATTTAAATAATTTTTGGCGTTTTTTTCTTAAAATTTCTCCCCTTTGTTGTCGTAAAATATGGATAAACCCACTTCTAAGTTATATATTTCAAAAATTCTAGTTGAGCCTCTGTACAGAGGTCTGAGCTATTGCAGGAAAAATATTATTATAATAGAAGCTTTTTTCAAAAAGGAGAACATTTTAAAAAAAAAGGTTTTCTAAGAAATTTTTTTTCCCGAAATATTATATTTAAAAAATTTTTTGTAAAAACCTTTAAAAATTTTATACATGTATTCTAACTAAGGACACAAAATCATGAAATTACCCTTTTTATGCGTTTTTTTAAAATCACGGTTCCGAACGTATCGATACCAAAACCCTTCGTTATACAGATGTTAAGAAAAACATTAATTTAATACATTTTTTAACAAAAATTTTGAGAAATATTTAATTTATAATTTAGCTGTGAAAATGCTCATTTAATTAATTAAATATATTTTTCATCCCATAAATGTCTGTGTGTTTCTTTTTTTTTTACTTAACTCTTATTGTAAAAACAACAACACAATTAAGTTAAAACTACCATAAAATCCGAAGCATAAGGCACCCCTTTCCTTTTCAAACTGCATTTTTTTTTTAATTTTTAGGTATATTAGCTAGAAAACGCGCATTCTCTCTTTTACAAAGAAATGTGAAATGCATGTGAGTAATACTCACATTTTGAAGTAATTTATTAGAGGTATTAATCCCAGGATTTTTTGAAAAAACAGTATACTTTAAGAACTACAACCCTTTAAGTTCATAAGGTATATTGTTTCTTTCAAATAAACAGTATTCTGATCAACTTAGAATGTTGTTTTTTTTTCATTCTCTTTTTTTTTTTAAATTTGAAGCTATCACTTTTATACATAAATGTATATATCCAGCGTGTAACGCTCGCACATTAATTTTGATCTTTTTTTTGTGTGTTAAAAGTGCGTGCTATACAATGGATTTTACAGTAATTAGGAAAATATGTTTTTAATGTTAATGTTTCTCAATCATTTAACACTAGATTGCCCAAGGAAGTCCTTTTGACTGTGCTTTTTAATTTCAATTAGAAAAACAATTACGTATATAATGATACAATTTCTTAGACTTTTTTAGAATACATTTTCCAAGTGAAGTAAACTTTTTTACTTATTAATATTTACTAATAACTTGTTATATGACTGTAAATAATATAAAAAAACATTAAAAATTACTTTTAAACAAATTTCTTTACACATTAGTTATTCTTTCACAATGCAGCATTTTGACTTTTTGGGCAATATGGGTATATACTAATTTTCAGTCTTTCTACTGTTAATTACCTCGAAATATATCAGCTTGAAGTTCGTTCTACTACTTTTCAGATGTTACTCTTTGAATAATGTTGATATTTTTGTGGGTTTTCTCATATCACAAGAATTAATAAATTTTCCCTTTACAAACCTTTCCTAAGAGTTTAACCACTTTTCACAGCATACTTCACAAACAATTATTAGATATATTCTGAAAAGCATTATATTTTGTAGAGATTAAAGTATCTATCTTAAAGAGTTTTTGAGAATGAATTTGTCCTTGTATCGCTTGTAGTATAGCATGAATTAAATGGGACTTTAAAATTCTCAAGCCTTGCAATTTTTTTTAACATGGAAGTTTTTATTTCAAAAATATTTTTATTGTTATTTATTGGGAAAGAAGAGGGCAAATATATCTTAAGCTAGCTTTGGAAGTTTTGAAAACAAAATAAGCAACAAGAACAGTTTTTAATTCATTAATTTTGGTAGATGACAGAGAAATTAATATTACTATTCTAAATATTAAATAGACTAGGGGGTTGGTATCCCCTGTCCGTCTAACGGCGAACCAACCCTCAGTGTACAAATTATACAACTGTTCATATTGCTTAATTTGTAAAACTGTTATTTACATATATTTCCGTAAAATCTGGCGTATAATGCACACTTTTATCACAAAAAATAAAATCGAAATTACGGGTGTGCGTTATACGCCGGGTATAAAAATGAGTTTTAAAAACAAAAAAAAATGAATATTAAAAAATTGACTTCTATATGCATCGGAATACTGTTTATTTGAAAGAAATGACATACTAATGAACTTAGAGCAACGTATTAGAGCAACATATTGGAGCAACGTATTGGAGTAACGTATTAGAGCAACGTATTAGAGCAACGTATTAGAGCAATGTATTAAATTAAGAGCAACTTGCAACAATGGCATGCGAAAACTTATCGAAAGATTAAAAAAATTGAAAAGATAATAATAAATATTTTTATTTTTTGCTACATAATTGATTTGTAAAATCCAGATAATTGAAAAAGATTTTGTCTTGGTTGTATAGTTCGAAATAACTAATACACTCCTTAATGCCATATTTTGGAATTTTTATTATTTACTTAAAGGATAATAATACGCGTATAATCTGAATTATTCTTCAATTTTATTGTCGTAAAAATTAATACACATAATCCAACAAAATCTAATAAATTTTTCTTCTAATTTTTATCAGCCCATTTTTTTAACGGTAGAGAATACACAGTTTTCCTCTTTTCTTAAAGCTCCATTATTTTTATATTTGGTTGATATTCGTTTATTATTAATAAGTATTCATAAATAACAGAACTATAGTCGCATTCATTCCTTAACACAATTTATTCATATATACGTACTCTTTTATCTTCATCACCAATTAGTATCAAATATTTGGGAAAATGTTTTCATCTTTTTTAAAAAAGAAATCAAGTGTAGGATGCTTCTAAAATTACAACAATCCTCGCATAGTATTTTTTTATTATGTATGTATATCAGTAGTTCTCTAAAATACTAGAAAAGTAATTAAAAAATAATTAATATCATCTACATTTTCATAAGTGAATAAATTTAATATATTATATTCATTTTGTTTAAATTTGTTTATAAGGGAAAAAACGGTCATTTTAAATCGGTAACAGCGTAAAATCTCATGGCATTTATTAAATGGCCTGTTATTTATAATCCAGAAAGCTTAGTCTCTATATCGACTATCTCACTAACATACATGTGACTACATAGAATGTGATGCAAAGATATTAATTTATTAAAAATAATATAGTATTAAAATAAAAGTATTTTAAATAGTATTTTAAAAATTAAAATATTATTTTATTAAGATTACTTATACAATTATATATAAACCGTAAAACAGCACATAAAGTGCGCCTATACTTTTAAGCTGCAACTTTTAATTTTTAGGTACATTCACCTTATAACGTGCACCCCTTTTTTAAGAAATCTGAAATGTGTACGTGTGCAATGATGTTATGTTTGGAAGTCAATTATTCGAGGTATTATTCCAAGCTTTAGAAAAAAATAGTATATTTCTAGAACTGCAACCCTTTAAGTTCATAAAGAATGTTATTTCGTTTTAAAAAACCGATTTCGATCTATGTTGAAATCTCATTTTTTTATTCTCTTTTTTTTAATTCTTAAAGCTCTCATTTTTATACCTGGCGTATAACGTGCACCTGTATATTTTGGTTTCCTTTTTTGTGTTAAAAGTGCGCGTTATATGCCGTATTTTATGGTGTATATATATATATATATATATATATATATATATATATATGCATGCATATAACATCACTCTTTGAAGCTGCACTAGCGCGATATTTACGATGGACCACGTAGTTTCGAAACTTATTCAAGTCAAGGTACGAGGACATGTTTTTCTAGAGTTAATTTCGATATAAAAATTATTGGAAACTAATTAACAATTATTGATCAATAAATTGTGCCTTTTATATTGTAAAGTTATTTATCAGTATGAAGCGCATGATATAATGTGAATAGTTATATTATCTATTTGTAAAGTAATTTGTTTTCTTGTATTTAAGTAATTTTGAAATAAAAGTAAAATTCAACAATTAGTACGTTAGATTTTACTTTTTAACATATAATGTCATTTAAAAAACATTAGGTTTTTCTTTCTCTTACTGAGCTTGAAATAAAAATTAAATTTTCATCAAGCAATAAGAACAATAAAAATTCAGCATTGTTCGCTTGATTACTTATTATAATAACCTCTACAGATATGGTCTCAAGTAGTCTCAAAATTTTTTTATATCAGCTATATAATAAATTTAGTAGTTAAAAATAACCTAATGAAAAATTATGAATTGGAAATTATGATAAATTAAATTCTAATTCCAAAAAATAAAATAAAAACGTTGTTTTCATTCTCTTAAAAACAAAAGATTCCAAATAAACATTATTAACAATGACTTTTTGTTTTGAATCGTTTGACTTTCATTAGAAAAATCAATATTTTGTTTTTATATATAGCAATCTAACTTTTCAACTTAATTACCGACATTAGTTCCGTGCTCTTAGTGATCATTGAATAATAAAGCTACTAATGAGCGAGATATCACGCATTCATCCATAATATTTTTTTGTAATTATTTTCGTGAATTTCAAATCAGCTGCCTTTTCTCATGCATGCAAAGCAACCATTTTAGGATAAATTAAAAGTCGATTAGTTACCGCTCATTTATAATCATCTGTTCCTGATTACATATTTGTGATTAGAATCGCTAATTTACTATCCGAATTGCAGGCCGAAGTAATTATTCGAAAGTTTTTGTGAAAATAATAGTTTGAGTTAGTTATTAGTTTTGGAATATACAGAGTGAATGAGAGATATAAGCGTATGGAAATCCTCTATTTTAAATAGACTGTCGTATTAAAAAAGATTTAGTAGTTATGATTTTGAATTATTTCATACAAATAAGGTTTTTTGATATAATATTCAATTTTCTTTACCCAGTTTTGGCTCAGTAACATTATCTGAGTCATGTACACTGTATTGTAAATATTGTTATCCTATTAAACAGACTGCTACAAGGGAACTATTTCTCATTTACATGATTTTATTTTCATTTATAACATTTGGAATAAATAAACCCAAAACTGAGGGGGGGAGGGCTGTCCGTCAGTTTTCCCACCTTAGATGCTTTGTTCTCGAAAACAACCAACTTGGGGAATATCGGTTGAGTTTGAAGCCTTGTAGGGCTTGAGAAATTGTGATACTTTAAAAAAAATTTTGTTTGTCCAAAATTTATACTTAGTTAAAATATTTAAGAATTCAAGAAGGAATTAAGGGATTTTGATATTTTTATATAGACAAACTAGCCGCTACCCGTCCGCTCCGCTGGGTATATACTGCTTATATATATATATATGTTTCTATTATGTAGAAAATTTCTGCTGTGCGGGGAAGGTTGGATTCATAAAGCATTGCTAACTCTAATTTGCTGGCCTAATTCAGTGACAGCTTTAGAAATCATAATAGGTCTCTAGTTTAGTCCAAGACTTTTTTGTATCTACATCTGTTATGTCTTGTGAACTCCAATTTCTTCCTTCTTTAGCATTGTAGGTTATAGAACTTTTTCACTTTTATTTTATTATACTATATATGTATATATATATTTATATAATTGATATCTGAGTCCTAACATTAAACCTTCGATTGTATTGAAAAACATTCTTATAACTCTCCCATCTTGATTTAAAAAGGACAGAACTTCTGAATAATAATTTCTAAAATTGAAATAGAGTTATCTTTCACTATCCCATAAATCAGTCCCACAAATTGGATTTCCACAGAACCCATTTTTAATGGATCTCCACTAAACATGCTTGCCAAACTTAAAGTCTAAATCTAATAATTCAGAAATGGGAAATGTTTATCAATAATTCCTTTAAACCCTCTTGAGAGTCGATTTACGTAAGACCTGTTCATAGAGGATTACAATTGAACAAAAAGAAGAAAAAAAACATGTGTACCAAATTTCATTACTGTAGGTCTAGTAGTTCGAAAACTGGATTTTTTCATTACCCTCCAGTAACTTCCGCTTCCTTCATAGAAGTAGATTTAAGCAAAATCCATTCTTAGTGAATCTCTATTCAACAAAAGAAACATGCTTACCAAATTTCAAGTATGTGAGACTAACAGTTCAAAAACGAGAATTTCTTTTTTTAAAAAAAATCTATACCGCCCTTTGGATTAATTTACACACATCCATTCTTAGAGGAACTCTACTCCATGAAAGGAACGTGCTTACCAAATTTCAAGTCCGTGCGTTTAATAGTTCAAAAAATGGAATATTTATCTATAACGCCCCTTAAGCCCTCGTAATGCCCTTCAAGGTCAATTTTTACAAATTCCCTTATTATCGGATCTCTACTCCATGAAAGGAACATTCCTAACAAATTTTAAGTCTGTTGGTTAATAGTTCTGCAGATATCGTGATGAGTGAGTCATTTTTTCTTCCTTTATATATATAGATCCCGAAGGTTTTTCATTTTCGTAAAAGAGAAAAAGACATTCTCTATTTTATAAGCATTTTACCTCGAATTTCCTCACACATTCAGATTATCAGTCTTTTAATTCATATAAGTATATATTAAACATATATGTGTTATTCTTCTCGGATTTTTGTATTTGACTAATATCACCATGTTATTTGCCTACATGCATAAAATAATTTGTTTTAACTCCTATGTCATTCATATAGGTATTAAAGACATTTGAACAGTGCAATTTCTTAAAACATTCCTGTTTTTCAGTTTTTTCTGGGTTTGTAAAAGCCTCCAGTACCCTTTAACGGAGAAACGTCGATCTAATAAACAGGAGCTGATTAGATTAATTAATAGGGGTATTCCAGGTGATGCCGTCCAATCAGCTCACTTCTACTAAATCCAGTTTCTATAAATTCAATTGCTTAGAGTAGCTGACGAAACGCACAGAATTCAGATCAAAAGCCATGCTGCTTGTTGCTTTGGTATCTAGATATTGTGGTTATTAGAGGAAGGGTACGTGTGCTTAATCTAATTAAGTCACTTTCTCAGCTTCTTGCAGAGAATGGGTAGAGAAGAGATGATACATTGGTAACTTTCAAGCTGGATGGGTCTTTACTTGACTTGTGTGTGTGTGTGTGTGTGTGTGTGTGTGTGTGTGTGTGTGTGTGTGTGTGTGTGTGTGTGTGTGTGTGTGTGTGTGTGTGTGTGTGTGTGTGTGTGTGTGTGTGTGTGTGTGTGTGTGTGTGTGTGTGTGTGTGTGTGTGTGTGTGTGTGTGTGTGTGTGTGTGTGTGTGTGTGTGTGTGTGTGTGTGTGTGTGTGTGTGTGTGTGTGTGTGTGTGTGTGTGTGTGTGTGTGTTAAGAACTTACCATTATTCGAAATAACTAGTTTTAATTAATTGTGGTCTAGCCTTATGCGTGCTACTTTCATGCGTACATAAGTACAAGTGCCGCTGTATTTCTTGGAAGAATCGAGTAACCAAGTTTTAGTGTAATTTCGAGGAACAGTGGAAATTTTGAATAGTAAAAAGCAGCGAAAAAAATTTTAATCAATTTATCCATACGATGCTCTTTAGCTGCATGGTTATTCTTTTACCTTAATGGAGGATTAGGGGTTGGGGGGGAGAGGCTAGTCTAAGAAAAAGTATTTTTATTTAGAGCATATTGTGAATGTCAAGTATCATTGTTCAATCTTTTAGTTGTATCAACATATTATTAAGTTTTCTTTCTGCATATTATTAAATTCTGATTCTCGATCAAATCAGGTAATGTTTCAGAATTGTCTCTGTCACGAATAATGATACGTTTTATGAGGATATCCTGGAGTCTTTTCATATAGAAAATCCCCCATTTCGTATAGGGTATCTAGATTAGGAAGGGTGTCATGTGATGTAAGAATTTTTGTCTAAACCTATTTTAAATCCAGTTTCAGTCACGGAGCATGAGTAGGAATCGTTGGCTGAGAACCTTTCCCCTCCTAAAATCTATTCATTCAATGACGTCAATGATTGTAAAATTAATTTTAAATATTTCAGCTAATGATTTATTTAACAATTTAATTAATTTTCTTATATATTTTGAAAAATAAATTCATATAACAATATACATCAGACGTATGCCAAATAAAAATATTCAAAAATAAAAAAATAAATGTTTGTGTGTGTTTAATTGTAATGCGAAGTGAAAGTTTCATATTCCTTACTTAATAGAAAACTTTTCCTCAAACTTTAACAAACAAATCTTTAGGAGATTTGATAAAATATATTTGACATTTACTAGTTCTATTTTCTCTAAACACGAAAACTAGTTCAGATTTGCTTTTAAAATAGAAGAAAGAAAATCCCGTAATTTATTATGACATTCCTCGTACCGAACTACAAGAAAAGTTTTTCTCAAAATAACAATTATAATCTGCTTTATACGAACTTTCAAAGAATAAAACTTTTTACTGGTTTTCAAAAGCGTTTTATTAAGTTATGATGGAGAGATGTAGTCATATTTCGGATATTAGGCATGCTGGAAATCCTCTAAGGTAATTGTGTCAGATTTGTTCAGATTACAATATAAGGGAATGATTTTTATTTTATTTTTTTAAGTGGTTTGGACTGATGAGTATCCTTAAATAACCTTTATTGACCAACTGTAAGCTGATAACTAATTTGGGTTGTATATGAAGCAATGCTGATTCGTGTGTTGCTCTCTCTCTCTCTCTCTCTCACTGCGATGTTATCATATCTTACTTCACATAAGAGTTTAATATTAAAAGACTGGAAGAGTTGGAGCACTTGGAGTATTTCTTCTGGTTGTTATTTTTTTCCTTAATAAATACGAATGTTTTATCTCATTATTAAAAGAGTACAAAGACTTTCAAATTAATTTATTGATAACTAATTTGAGTTGTATATGAATCAGTAAACAATGCTGATTCATGTATTGCTCGCTGCGATGTTATGATATCTTATTTCACATAAGAGTTTAATATTAAAAGATAAGGAGAGTTGGAGCACTTGGAGTTTTTCTTCTAGTATTCTTGACTCAAGATTATTTTTTTCCTTAATAAATACAAACGTTTTATCTCATTATTAAAAGAGTACAAAGACTTTCAAATTAATTTATAAAGTTACACGGCATGTGATATTTTCCCCTACCCCCACTAAGTATGCTCTTATTTCAATATAATTCTGTCTTAAGGCACAATATAGTAAATATTTTAATTCCTTGTATAATTAATTCTTTGAAAACCACGCGTAACTTTATGGTTAAAATGCTGCAAAAACTATATTCTGTATATTTTTTTAACAGGAATATCTACTTAATATTCTCCCTCTACCCGTTAAATCTATTTTTATAAAATCATTCCTCAATTTTTAATTATACTCATTTCTTGATTAAATGTTTTATATGTTCAGAAAAGCAAACAAAATTTCAATTCAAAAGCTAATCTGATTACAATATAAATTTCATGAATTAAAACACAGAATTAATGTGACTGTGAATGCATATAAAATACAATATGTGAACTTCGTAAGTAATTGAATAAAAAACTGATGTTTTTTTTATTAATAATCATCATTAAGAGAGATAAATTTTTTTATATGTTTTTTATTTCTTTAGTGATGTCATTTTTTTTATAGAATGCTTTGATAATTACTATTTCTAAAACTTTTATTTTTGCTCTCATGAAAGTTTGACAGAATGCTCATTTTAATTCTGTAATTTTATTTTAAAAATATCATTTCTGTCTTTCTCTTGATTGAGAGACAACATATTAACAAAATCATTAAGCTGGAAATTAAGAATCACTCTTTTAGATTATTATCATTCATTACATTCCTAAATTTTTTTTTATATTTAATTTTTGAAAATTATATTTACAAGTTTCAGAATTAATTTTTTTTTATATATAATTCCATTTAAAATTCACAAATTCCTTTATTGTAAAATCTAAAGAGTAAGAAATCAGAACACAGATTGTTCTTTAATGTGAATGAATTTATTATTTGCAAGGATAAAGTAATGTATGCATACGAAGTAAATATTGACTTCTATCTATGGAGAAAATGTGTAATGTTAAGAGAGCTAATAATATAACATTTTTTTCTTCTTCTAGTAATATTGTAAATTATTGACAATCTCTTAAATATTTTTGTGGGAAACAGCTACATTTAATAAGGTTTCAAGCACACTTTTCTGTGAATCTGAAGCATTATTCTAAAATTCAATTATCCGATAGAAGTTGATATCAGCTCCTTGCTATTAAAATTGCTACACCAAGAAGGTGACAGACTATAGAAGTAAAATTTAAATGACAGAAAGACGGTGCTGTGATACGCAAATGATTAGCTTTTCATCGCATTCAGAGAAAGCAGGCGCTGGTAGCGACACTTAAAATGTGTTTAAGGTATCCGACTAGGTTTAAAAATTTTCAAAAATATTTTCGAATAATTATAGTTTTAAAAAAAACATAAGAAGGCTTAAAAGTCATAATTATTAAAAATAACATTTTCGCTCTTTTTTTGAAAAAAAAAATTTTTTTGAAAATTTAAAAAAAAAAAAAAAGTTAAATAGAAAATATTTCCTCACAAAGGATTTAAATTTTTCAAAGGGGGCATTTTAAAATCCCCCGAAAAAATTTTCCCCCAAATGCTTTCTATGTTTGGATAAAACCGGGCCCGATCTTCTCCCAAATCAAAAGGCGTTAAATCTTCTGGTACTGAACCACCTCATCCGTAAAGGAAATAAATCCTTTGATTATTTCAGTTTTTTTTTCTCTTCCTACTGTAAATAGGTCTTCGGTGGTCATCTTTTCAACGGGAGTGCATTCAAATGCAGGGAACGGCCCCTTTTGTAAGATCTGGCCAAAGTTAACCGCTACACTTGTCCTGTTGCTTGTACAGTTTCTGAGCAATGGCGCTGTTGACGCTTTGACTCTTTTCGCCTGCAGGATGATAATGGTCATCCCGCAGTTGTCTCGGCGGCACCAACCTTTCTACAGCTGTACCTTGTGGTTTGGAACCTTAAGCGCGAAACACATTTATGTGGATTCGAACTCTGCTGCACACTGGTGACAGTACGCCCCTCCTCAACTTTCCGATTTCCGCGTGTGAAGTCATCCAGATGATTTCTTCTAGCCATATTTCAGATGACTCACTTTGCAAGAGAATATGGTGTTGGTTCCTATTTCATTCTCATGTTGGAGCGCGCCGATCACGCGTTTGCGTACGCTCAATCGCTTCTGACGTTTGGTTTGGAGATAATTTTAAAATGATTTTCTAATACTATGTTCTTAAAGAACTAGAGACTTTAATCGAAATTTTATTGATCTGCTAAATGTTCCTTCATTGTTGCTTAATTTTGACAATTTTAATTATTTAGGAAAATTTTAAAAAAAAATTTTAAATTAAGAAAAAATTGATAATAAAATAATAATTTTGCTTTTAACGTCATTGATATACTTCTTGATCCCTCTTAAGGGTCACAAACCGCAGAATAAAATAAGTTTAAGAAATAAATATTTTATTAGCATTTAAATTTGATGCTCATGATTTTTCGTCAAAATTACTGCTTGTTCAAAGCTAAAAATGGCTGTAAAATCTGATTAAATGTAGCTGTCTTAGGACCTGGGGTTTGTTACACCCTGAAGGGGTCCCATATCATACATGTTATAAATTTCGTTGCATTTGATTGGATTATTTAGAAGATATCCCGTTTTCCGTGCACAAATTATCATGAAAAGTTCATTCTTCAAAAAACGAATTAAAAAATATTTTTATTAGTTAGATAAAGTAAATGCCATAAAAAGAAAAAAACCTCTAGTTTTATGTATTAGTCCTTTATCTTCAATAATAATTTCTTTTTTCCCTAATGACCCAAACAACACCAAACATCAAACACTTAAAAAGCACTTTTTCAACCTACTCGGATACCTTAAATGAGAAAATTGTTCAGCTGGTTTCTCATTCACAAATTACATTTGAACGTTATTGCCTAGTGAAAAGTTGATATGATGTATCGTATAAGAAGTAGGAATGTGTACCAGCAGGTTTCTGACTTTTATAAAGGTCGAATTGTAGCGTACTGGGATTGCGGTTTATCGTAAAGCAGTATTGCTGCTCGCGTCGGTTCTGAACCGTTAGCAGAATATGGATTCGATGGGTTCAGGATGGTAGTACGTAAAGCCACCATGCTGGATCTCAACGGCCCCTTATCATTAACAGCCGAGAAGACAGACATGCTAGCCGCATGGCCTTGATGGGTCGTTCAGCAACGTCACGAGCTAAGAGTCAAGAATTGGGGTCATTTGAAGGACAGCAAGTGCTGCATGAACAGTTCGACGACATCTGCAGCAGCATGGACTCTCAGCTGGGGAACCATAGCTGCTGCAGCACAGACATGAGTGTCTTCAATGGTGAGATCAACGACGAACCTGGTGAACGAATGGCGAGACGTCATTTTTTCAGATGAATCCAGGTTCTATTCAAGATGCATCAAGATGGTTGCATCTGTGTTTGGGGCATCGTGGTGAACAGACATTGGCAGCGTGCATTCGCCCTCGCCATACTGGCCCATCACTTGGCGTGATGGCATGTGGGTGCTCTTGGGTATACTTCTCGGTCCTCTCTTGTTTGCTTTGACGACCCTTTGAAAGTGAATGATACATTTCTGGTGTGTTACAACCCGTGGCTCTACCCTTAATTAGAGGCCTTCGAAACCGTACGTCTCAGTAGGATAATGCATGCCCACCTGTTGCCGGTATTTTACGAACTTACCATGATACGGAAAATATTTGGCTGTTGCTCTGGCCTACACGTTAACCAGATCTCTTGCCAATAGAAAACGACTGGTCCATGATTGCCGTGTGATTAGCTCGTTGCCATACACCAGTCACTACGGTTGATGAACTCTCTGTGGCATCGTTTTGAAGCTACAGGATCATCTGTACCTGTACACGCCATCCAATCTTTGTCTGACTCAATGCCCAGGCGTATAAGTGCTGTTATTAGTGCCAGAAGCGTTTGTTCTGGGTACTTATTTTTCAGGAACTGTGCACCCAAATTTCTTGAAAATAAATTCACTTTTTATTCCAAGTATAATATATTTGTCCAATAAATATTATTTCGTTATCTGCATTTCTTTTTGACGAAGCGATTTTAATGTCAAGTAGTGTGTAAGTATGCAAGCCCAGTGGCTGAGTGGTTAGGGCATCACGCTTTCACACCACAGGTCCGAGGTTCAAACTTCGGGCTGGGCAAGGTTGACTCAGCCTTTCATCCCTCAATGGGTCGATAAAATGATTACCAAGCTTGTTTGGGAACTTAACCCTGGGGTTTTCACATCAGACTGACCACCTAAACGGAACATCTGCTCATGCACCTCAGGGCCCATGGTCGCGTATACTGAGTTGGGCACAGTAGGCCTTGACCATCATGAGCTGTCGCTTCACTGAGTTAAGTTAAGTGTATAAGTATTCCCATGTTGTATGTATAGGATACAGGTAGCGTAGCGATACTGTAACCCTCACCATAAGGGCTTCTACATACTGAACTTTTAATAAGTTTGAAAATATTTTGAGATGTGAATCGAAGTTGAGGACCCCCACCCACGTACACATAGCGAAGTTTATCACTACGCCCCTGATAAGATACTCACCATTTTCCATTCTTAGGTATTTCCTTCTATCCAAAAAGAGCAGCAGACTTCTTTGTATATGTGATGGACATATTTGTCTAATATGTATCATACAGAATGGTACTCTGATCCCTGAGAATACTGAAACGAATCGGGCACGGGGGATTTAAAAAAAGTTAATTATGTCCTCTTTTCAAAACTATTCCAGGTCACAGTAACTGATAGATGAGGATCATAAACATCTTGATTGACAATGCTAAAATCCTTATTTTATAAGAAATCAGATGTGGGGAAAATGGGGTCTTATCGCGAATGTTAAATTCAGCTAGTTATTCATGTGGCACAGTGTGAAGTTACGAGAGTAAATTCAAGTGCCTTCTTTATCTTGCTGAGAATTACAAGACTCTTGTTCTGGTGATAGATTAGTTCTAACCTACCAAAAATCCACACTAATTGTTAAATTGTTGTTATTGATATCTGAACTCTACTTATATTATGATTCTGTAAATAAATAAAGTCAAGCCCAAAACCATTCGTTAATATTTAAATAAATATAAGTAAATAATTCTACCTTACCATTAAATAAATGAATGATATCATACAAAATAGGCATCAACAAAACGTAGAACAATACACAGTAAAAGCTGTTTTTGTGCGGTAGATAGGGGCCATATAAAAAGAGACCACACAAAAAAAAATGTTTGAAAATATTTCATAAATATTACTTATAACAAACAATTTGTCGACATACTACAAAAATATAATTTATAAGGCGGAGAAGAACCGCATAGAAAAAATCGAACTTAGAGAATACGTGAATTATTTACGAAATTTATACTAAAGCGCTTCCAAACAAAATAAATACCTAAAATTTACACATGGAAACATTTTAAAAACATTAATTTTTTATTGTATACATATAATTTTGACACAAAATGCACATACATAATTCACTGCTACTCACCGTAATCTAAAGCGTACATTTTCTTGTGATACATTAGTTCAAAATTGTTTTTATCTATTGAAGATACAATTTCAATTGATTTATTTTTTGGCAACATAAAGTAAGAGATAAGTTTTTGTGACGAAGGTCGGGTGGTGGGTTGCTTGTGAACGACACGATAACCAAATATGCAAGATCAAAGCTCTTTTTGGAATTTCAAACTCTGCGACATGGCCGTCCTTCGATGACCATATCGTGGGTTTTAGCGTAAGTTAGAGGTGTGGGATTCTCGAAATGATGAGACATTTTAGAATTCTTAATATGACTTTTATTAAGAATTTAACTTAGATTACTTAGATATCGAACAAACTTATATTAAGTGAGAATAAACCAAAACACGTAGTCTTAATTAACACAAATCGCGCAATTAGATCACTTATCAATATAATTATATTATATCCGCCTAATCTCAATCTCAATAATATATTCACGTTAAGAATATAATCTTCCTACCTTGGTTGAATACTCAACGTCTAATCTACTTCAAATATTTCTCCTAAGAGTCGTACAATGGTATGTACCTTGGTACTAATGGCGAGCTTTACGGGATTCTGGATAAGCCGTCAATCAACATTTCTATCTTCTCTGAACTGAACTTTCTCTAAATTGCCATCCCGCTCACTAAAACTTCTGTCCTTTTAAAGGTTATCTTATTTGCATCTATGCTTCGTTTCACTCCTTGGATTTGGGTTGAAAAAGATTTGCCATTAATCGTGGCCGTCAAAGAACACAATTATGTTAGAGGAAGGGCGCGTGAGATGTCACAACTCCTTTCGGAATTGATATCTATTTTAAGAAAATATTTTTCCAATTTGTTGGAAAAGCTGGGTTCTTGCATATATTTTATCCGCTCTCAAAGAATCTGGTTCTTCTTGTCCGACTTCATAATTTATCAAATTATTGATGATGTCTCTGTCATTGACAGTTTCGTCTTCAATCTAGCGCATTGAGAGAAAGAAATTGAACGGAGACTGTTTATAGCAAATGAACGCAGCGTCCTGAAGTGAATATATGTACATTGATAAAAAAATTTCATCGGCCCAAAACCATTGAAATTTAATAGCAAAAAAAGATCACACAAAAAAAAAATGCAAAAAACCCCCAAAAAAGGTTCTACTTTAGTTATTTGTAGGGAGAGACAGTCATGGTCATAATCAAGAATTGGGTTGACGTTCGTGGGGTCCCGAGTCCCGAAGACCACCGCTAGATATTAAATCTGTCGTGGCTCACATTTCTTACATTTTGTGAAAGTTTGGGGAGTGCCAACTCGTTCCTCCCCCATTACTTGATCGGGTCAAAATTACAAGGTCTACCCAAAAGCCCCCCGTGATTTAAGGAGTAAAATGAAACCAAACAAAACGTGTAAGTCATTTGAGAATTTCTAAAAAATTAAAATTAAGGGCTTAGTACAAACTATTACTTATTACTCCCTAAAATAATCGCCTTGGGGGGTTAAAATGCCACCTTCATATGCATTTTCTTTTTTCAGAATGCAAATTTTGCTAAGATTTTAGTAAACAAATATTAATATTAGTCTAAATAAATAAAACTCACAAGATCTGTTATTAACAACGATAAATCACAATTTAAAACATCCACATAATCATTTTCCCGTAAATATCCATTGCATCTACAAAAATATTAGCGAACTTCTCCAGGATCTTTGCAAGTGTGGATATCCAAAGTAAAGCATTGCATAGAAAATATGGAATGTGCAGCGTTCAATAATAAAAAAGAATATATATATTTCATTTTTCTATTGCAAAGAAATAATATTAATTTATTTTTTGGAATAATTTTAAAAACGATTAAAAAATTAAATTTTAAAAAATTAATTCAATGAAAATTAACGGCTAAGACAATAGCACAAATTATGAAATACAGTCGAACCTTCATATTATGAACCTCTATATTGCGAATTTTTCTATATAGCGAACTTTTTCCCGGAACCAAGAACATTTCCCGATTTGCTTCGTAATATAACCTCCCAATAGCAAAGTGTATTTTCTATGTAACAAACTTTTTTTCTTGTGATTCGAATTTTTTTCTCTCTATTTTTAACGTATTTCTTGTGACATTTCAAACTAACACATTTTATGGTAGTCATAAATCTTGAACTGGTTTTATTGTCTAACTCACTGAAAGCAATAGAATTCTGAGCGTTTCATCTAAGAAGTCTTTAACCCCTACCCCCCAATTATACAGTTAACTAGAAACATCTTCGATACCCCTTTCACCCTCGAGGAAGTTGTCTCGTGTCCTTGAGCTAATCTCAGTTCATGTTTATACTTGATCAGTCGTACATGTAACTTCGTTTCTCGTTACTCAAAAATTACAAAACGTAGGAAACGAAGTGGATAAAGGCGTCAAGAAACTTTACTTACAGTTTTTCTTTCTTTCTTTTTTTTATAGGTAAGATACATAAAATAAATATATATCAATTTACAAAAAGGTGTGAATAATTACTTTTTTAATACGTATAGCGTTTATGAATTTAAAATATTTTTTATGCGATTTATAAAGAAAATTGAAAGATAAGCCTCTGCATAGCGAATTTTCCATATAACGAACCTTTTTTCGGGATTTAGTGACTTCGTTATATAGAGGTCCGACTGTATTTGAAATTATTATCACTCTTTATAGAGATGAAATTAATATCTTCTCAAGACACTTAAATCAACAAATATTGATATCTATATATAATCCGATTAAAGTTATTTCCTTCACTATTTTTCTACCGCACTTTTTTTTCCTTAATACTTATGTAGCGTATTATTTAAAGGAAATAACTAGATTTACTTTAAACAAATACATGTTCAAGATATATCAGATTATACAATTTTGATTTGGTTCTATATATATATTTTTAAACGTACTTAAAAATAAAATACACACAGATCATAAGATAAAATTGAACCTTTAATTTAGAAATTCGGAAAATCTATATTAAAAGTCCTATGATTCATATTCTTACGTATTTTATATCATTCAAATAAATAGAATAGAAAGAAATTAGAGCTATTTACTTTCGTGACTTTTATCATAAAAGTGAAATCTATTATCGGACGCAAACAAAATTCATACAAACAACTTACAATAAGGCAAAATGAAAAATAGAATAGGAAATAGACTTCGATTTTTAAATTATACCGTGGTTCAGATAAACTAACATATACATCAAAAACGTCGATGGCATTTTTCTATTAGCTCGCTCGAAAGAACTGTAACATGCATGATTTAAAATTGCTCAGAAAATTGGATGGATACTTTTTCAGAACAAAGAAACAAACCACCAAGTCTCTTTGCATTGAGGATAAAACATCCTATACTGTATTGGAGGAAAAGTCTTGTTTTAAATAAACCAATAGATTGATGAATGTAGAAACAATATACATCCAATTGCTTTCATAATTATCTTTTGAAAAATGTGAATACAATAAATGGTATCTTTTTAGATTAAAATTCAATTCCACTAAACTATGTGAAGCAAAGTGACAAAAAAAAGTAATAGATAGTCAGTGGAATTCCAAAATAAAAATAACTTGAACGATTTTAGTGGAACCTTTACCGGAAAAATGAATGCAAATGTAAGCAACGGTTAAGATCGTCTCTTATTGAAATAAAAAAAAAATAAATACCTTTGAACATTTTTAGAGAGAGAAAAATATTCAGGTAACATAAACTTTACAGATGTATGAACCAATTTATATAACCTTAGTGGGGTGTTAAAAAAATAGAGGTACAAGTTTGCTAGATTAGTTGTAAATTAATTCATTGCATCTGTAGAAAAAATAAATGCTACAAAAAATTACACTAAAAGATCTAATGTTATTTTTAACTCTATTTTCTTACGTTTTTGTATAAGAACAATTTAGCCAAAATTGAGTGAAATTATCTTATTTGTAAAATGAATGATTGCCAGTTCTTTCCTTGTAATAATTTTCTACATTTAGTTAATGAATTACAGGTACTGTTTTATTTATGAGTTCTGATCATGATTCCGTACATTATACAGTAGTGGCAAAAAGTACTGAATATATTCATTTTTCCCCCTAATTTTTGTGTTTGACTAAAAGTTTCGTTATGATATTATCGTACTACCTTAATTATATATTTCTATTGATTCTAATGTGTTCTTTTATTCTAGTTTCAAATCTTTTACTAGTTTTTCAACACAATAAATATTTTTTGTAGTGTATTTGCCTGAACACATGAATGTGTTGTACTAACAGAATAACACAATTTAGAAACAGCATATTGTACGTAGGAGAATAACCGAAAACCTTTCAACCCCTGTACATTTAGGAGGCATTTTGAAAATTACATGATTGTTACATGTCTGAAGATCAATATTTTATGGGCCAGCCATTTGCTTTAATTACGGCTCTACAGTTTTTTGGCGAGGACTGCACAAATTTCCCATGAAGCTCTTTTATGACCTCACAGTTGAAAGAGAACATCAAAGCTTCGATTCTCAAGTTAATTTTTAAAGGTGTTTTTTTTTTCAGAATATCATAACCAATTTTATGCCGTAGGTTCCTTATAGAGTTTAGATCTGGAGACTATCCTGATCCACTCATTCTATTTCCAATATTGTCTTCGAACCACTTCTAAACTAAATTTGCATGGTGATATGGAGCATTATTGTCCTGGATGATCTCCCACTGTTAGTAGTCATTTATTTTGTTTATTCTGTATTGTTTTGTTGTATTCCTTCGTTTTCTCTGTTCTTCTCACAATGTGAAGTCTTTCAACAACACGAAAAAACATGCAGCCCTATATCATCCCTTTCATATAATCCTTTATCATGGGCTTCAGGCACTAAAGGCTGATTTCTTTATGAAAGTGCCTTCTTACATAGGCCCTATTTTTGTTACCTGAAATGCAAAACTGACCTTCATCACCAAATATTACCTTTTCTAAGTCTTTAACCGTTTCCTAATGAATGATCCTTTGACCTGTTCTAATCAGTCAGTAATGGTTTTGGGTGAGCTTTGAAGCCTCGTGATCCAATTTTCAGCTGTCTTCCACTCTCAATTCATGGGCACACAATCAAATTCGAAATTGTGTGCAATACCCTATCTTCACGTAAAGTTGTTTTCTTTAGATCAGGCATGTCGAACTCATATGATATTGCGGACCACATAAACTATTTTATATTAAGTAGGGGGCCGCATGCTCTCAATGTTCAAAAAATTAATAAAATACGATTTGTAGAATGATTATGTTATACATTTATTAGAGTCAATGTCAAGGTTTTTTTTTAATATAAAAAACGAAAATAAGTTATAATAAGAAATTATTATTTAAGAATTTAAGGTTACCAAAATTTTAAAATGCTTCATATTTCGCATTATTTTTTTCTTTATTTTGGTCTTAAAAAATAAAGGATACCTCGCTAATTCTGTTGCTGTATTTTTTTCTTATAATTCTACAATAAGAAAGCTGGAAAATTGAATTTTAATATAATAAGGGAAACACTACTCCCTTTTTTAAAGGGACGAAAATTTTGAACACTGTATTCTCTCTTTTTGTTTTTAAAATTAATTTTAAACAGTTATGCAAGACAATTTAAAAACAAGATTTATTTTTTTTAATTTAACAAGACATTTCAGCTACATATTTATCTAATAAATTAATCTAAGTAATGCTATAATGCCATGCAAGAATAGTGCTCAAAGTGAAGTATAAAAGTAGTAAAAAAAATTAATGTATAAAATAGTAGAGTTTTACATGGAAGATACAGTGAATCGTTGATGACACATGTGTTTTTGAAGCTTACAAAGAAATCTTAACAGTAATAATTTAAAACTAAAAGAAAAACAATGGTAATAAATAAAGCACACTAATCCTATTGACTTTAAATACTTATTTTTAAAATATTTTTTTTAAATCATGAAAAATATCCTTATTTTTGATTTTCTTAAAATAGTTTTTTTTGTGTGGGGATTCCCGATAATATTTTCAAAAATCTACCCCAAAGACTCTTATTTCTTTTTATTACAAAATTTAATTATTTCTAATAAAATAAAACTTTTTTAAAAAATTTGATTTTATCTACATTTATTGTATAGAATGATATGTTAACAAGCACTACAAAGTTTAAAAACTATATACCAGTAAGCTTTATGCAAGGGTGTAGCTAAAGTTAAGTACATGACTGAAAAATATGATAGCTTTTAAGGGACACATAATTATTATATTTATAAATGTATTTTTTTACATGGGGGACATGGCCAGATATTACCTTAAAATAAGTTTATTTTTTTTATCTCCCAAAAGGGACGTCCGATCCCAATATTACTTTTTAGAAGATGTTTGGCACCGTTTTTCATAAAGCAAATCATTAAAGTTTGGTTGAATATTCTGAGCTGATGCGACGTTTCAAACTGATGATAAATATTTACGTTAATCTTGCCCTTTTTTAAATTTTTTGTTTTTCTTTAAATAAAAATAATTGTCCATAAAAAGTAGTTACGAACATACCCTTATAATGTAAAAAAGGATAACATCTTAAGAAATCGATCTATTGATAAATTTAAAAATCGGGGAATTCCAACTTCCATACATTTTTTCCCAAAAAATCACTTTGGGATCTCAATCAATTCCATTTGTAAATTTTCATCAACAAATTCAATGTAGATAGATAGAGGTGAAGTAAAAAGACGAAACTGTGATTCTCAGCTTTTGAAATCAGAAAATCTTGAATCGAATTCTATTTCTAAATATTTAGTTTGGTGAGTATATTTTGTAAATTTTAATTTAGGGGATTTAATGAATAGGTATATTGGCAGCTTTTTTTTCCAAAGGGAGACAGGTTTTCTTTTTCTATTTGTTTTGGCCAAAGAAATTTTTTTTTTTAAAAAGCGTTAATGTTATCAAAAAGTGCTGTAACAAGATTATTTTTTTCCTTGGGGAAACAAGATTAAGTTTATGAAGGTGACTTGTGATATCAACTGAAAGGCCAGGTCCTTGTTTTCCATCTTTTAACTTTTTCACATTCTTTTTTTCCCAAAGAAAAATTTTGATTTCATCCACAGTTTTAAAATTCGTTTTAATACTTTATGACTCGAAAGCCATTGAACTTTATATATGGGAGATCGGGGAATTCACTTTCTATGTTTCCCGAAATGTAGTGAATTTATGATGATTGTTTTCCGAATATAATTTACAATTTTTTAGACAAATTTTTTTAAAATGTCCGATATTTAAAACAGTATTGTTGGTAAAAATGTTGAAAGGTTTTAAAATATTGTTTCCGTGTTGTTTGCATGTTTCTTTTTTAAACTTGCAACAACTTTTTGGTAATACCGGGCATGGGAAATGCGCCATCAGTTGGAAAACAAAAAAACTTATCAATATGGAACTTATACTTTTTTCACTTCCATAAGTATAAAAAAAATCGCTCAAAATATTATGCATAGGAATGCCTTGCAAAAATTCAAAAGTTCTTCATTTATTTTTAAATTAACATCACATCCGCGAATAAAAATGGCCAGCTGACTGACATTTCGAATATCTATATTTTCATCAATCGCAATCGATTAGGCTTGAAATTATGATTTTGTTGAATGATGCTGATCCCAAATTTCTCGGCTATTTCATTAACTCACAAGCTACAGTATTTCGACAAACTAACACTTTTTTTAATTTTTTTTTTTGTCTAGACATAATACTTCCCCCCTTTGATGAAGAAATAATAAAATCACCTTCAGTAAATGGTTTCGATTCTTTTCTATTAAATGGAATTATAACTAATTTTTTCAGTAGCTGAATTCCTTCAGAAAATTTAGTGAATACGTTTTTTTGTTTTGAAGAGTGATTTTAAATCCGCCCAAATTTTTTTCGCTAAAATTTTTGAAACGTATTGATCAAATTTGTTTTATGATTTGTGTCATAGTGCCTTTTAAAAATTTTGCTCCTTTGAAACGGAAATAGAGTTTTTTTCAAATCAGGCATAAATTTTTTCTCTTGCTTTGGACACAAAAATATTGGTTTCCCATTTTTTTTTAAAAAAGTGACGTTTTTAAAATTTATCTTTTTTTTTAAACATTTTAGTTGAAGCTTGGTTTTTTTTATTATTATTTAATTAATTTTTAGATTAAATCCACTTTTACCAAAATTCACTTTCATCTGCAAACGGGAAACCCCCTTTTTCTTGTATTTTTCGTCTTGTGACTGCATCTGACTTGGAAAATTTAAAGACGGAAAAGAGAAAAAAAAAGTCGCAAAAAAAAATTGGATGCTCTCTGTCAAGTCATAAAGATGTTAACATTGTCCTAATAATCTCCAATTCCAGAAAGGGCTTTAATGGACAGTCCCTCTGCCCACAGGAAGTGCGAGGTCACTGACCAAAAGGGGGACTGAGGTTATGAGAACGGTTTAGAAGAGGGAAAATGACTCGTAACGTGGTGTTAATCTCATGAACTTTTAGTGTAACCACATTATATTGTTGGAGAAATGTAGTTTATTCTGTCCTCTAAGAAGTTGCTCTCCATTATTTTAAAAATAAGAATAAGTAACAAGTAAATATGTTGTAAGTTTAAAAAAAGTTCACCTCAAATAAGTTTTAAAAAAAAAAAAACTTTAAAAAAGCTCAATATTTAAATATTTTTAAAAAAGTCATGGTGGGCCGAAACTTATGTATCGGCGGGCCCGCGTGTTTGACATGCCTGTTGTAGATCATCCATTTCGCTTCCTGTTCACAATAGAACTAGTGTGTGTCCCGGGATATTTTTTTTCAATGTTTTAACGATAGTAAAAAAAAAGTCCACATGGTACTGTAGTAGCAATCTGGCACATAGAAGAACCTTTTTCCTTCAAAAATATTATTTTGTATCGTACGTTATAAAGGAATATTTACTATAATTTCAATATTATTCACCCATGCACTTCACAAATTGTTATAGACAACTACTTTCAATATACTAAAGCACTCGACACTTTCTATTTTCAACCTTTCAGCACTACTACTCTCTATTTGGTTGGAATAATGGAGTATTTAATTGGTTGAAAAAAAACTTATTATTACAGTTCCCTTGTGATTGTCGTATCATGTCTTTTTCAAAATATTAATAAAAATACTTACTTTACATAAATTCAACGAACAAATTTGAGAAATCAGCATGAAACAATACATAGGAAACAATAACAATATTTAAGATAGTGCAAAAGTGTCAAACATGAAAATTAGGCAGAAAATTAAGAGAGTTCAGGGCTTTTTGCTACCTCTGTATATACTCCTTAAAAGTGAAATTGCTGCATCCTCGTCACTTGATCATGGTTCAAAATTACGAGGTCCGTCGCCAAAATGCCCTCATGTAGTTGAACAGTGCGAAGTAAATATTCACTCACTCATTCTAAAGTGCTGAAATTTGTAGCGACAGTGACAGTACTCTTGTCATTCCATCGCACGAGAAAAATCTCAGAGGTCTCGTCAAATGTAAAATCAGACGTGTCGTTTACTTACTTCCGCATAGATTTTTCCAAAGGATACTCGTGGTTTATCTCGTCGTATGGTTCCTGTAGCTCCAGAACCCTGTTCACCAAGACTTTTCAAAAGATCAATGCTAGTAAAAAAGTTAATAAAATATAAAATGCAACTTGAAGTGTTCTCAAAATTATCCGTTAGTTTCATCACAACCCGAGTATCATTTCCTGCATCAGATTCTTAACCGCAATAGAGAGAAAAATTGTAGCAATATCCCTCGCTTTCACAGAGAGCCAAAAGTTTATATCCAAAACGTATTGGCTTGCCTCGGATAAACTATTTCAGTCATTTCTACCGTAATACATGATGATCATTTCATCAATACTTATATTTGCAGAGAAGTGTCCAAATATCATAAAATTATTATTGAGTATGGCAAACAAAGGCTTTACTTTGAAGGATCGACTCCGGGCCTGCTGACTTACAATGTCATAGTCCACAAAGGGTAAATACGGTTTCAACTTTTGGAAGCGGTTTCGTCATATGGTATTTTTCACAAGGGTAATGCCAAGGTCTTCAGCCTCTGACTAATAATCACGTTCACGTGCATTTGAATGATAATCAATTTAGAAGCAAAATTCTATAAAAACACGTATTCCGTCAGCAGTGGTCAAGAAATCATGTTCGTTTTTTACATCTGCTGCAAATCGCATAATTTCTTTTACAATGAGAGCGTTAACTTCCCCGGAATAAAACTGCTCAAAAAGCTCTGTGGGAGTTTTATCTTTCAAAGCAGTTTCCATATGCTTGAGCAAGTCACTTGCAGTTGATTCAGCCTATGTTTCCCATTTGGTAAACTGCGGTAACACAGCGATTTCAACATCGCTTTCATCTGAATCTTAAACTATTTAATAATTTTCTACTGCTTCTTCTATCTTAAGAAACCTTTGCACTGACATAACTGAGCAGCAGTGAAACACTAGCAGAGAAATTATTTTTTTACTCTTCGTTATAAAGAAAGAAATAGTGCGTCAATTGCATGTGGATCGTTCCACTGTCCTATTCAGAGAACAGTTAAAAAGGCTAAAATTTACTAGAAAATTGTTATTTAAACGAATCATCAAGGTTAAAACAATCCCCAAGAAGAGTCATAATAAAATTCTCAACCAAAGGACATGAAAATTTGCCCTAAACTTGTAAAAATTTCCTAAGAAGGGGGTAGCAATCTCAAAGAGAAGTAACATAACCATGTTAACAGTCAAAATATTCTCATCAAATAATTTTCCACATACTTTTTCTTCCCAATGCTTGGTTAATCAATAACACTTTTAGGTTCCATCATTTAGGGCCTTTCTGAATCAAAAAATGCCCTATAATGAACTTAAACTTCAACACAATGCCACCGGGGACTTTGAGCCCTGATAGATTTAACGCGCGTGCATCAGCTCCTCTGCACAACGGGTTTTCATTTACTTCAGGACTCAAACCCGGAAGTCGACAATGTCAGCAGCTTTAGAACCCCCTACCGGGTGGATTGATGACTTAAAATCCGTAATAAAAAGATTTTCAAAATTACTAAACAGGTGAATAGAGGTCAAAGGCTTTGATAAAATTAGGTATGGGAGCTTAGTAACCACGTTAGGCCTTAATTTTTCAGACTTAATAGTGATGATATGATCCAGACACATCTAACTCCTTGTAATTTTTTTAGTTGAAATCGAAAATGTACACAGAGTTGAACTTGCTCTTTTCGTACATGGCACTACGAACTCTATAGCCACCCAGTTAGAAATGTATGAAGATGGTCATGCATTTTTATTGAAAGATAGATGCATTCTCAAGTTATTCAAATTACTTATAAAACATACAGAGGTGTTCAAAATTAAGAAAATTGGTATATTTAACTGAATCTGTCAAAAAGTACAAAACAAAAGAGAAAATTAATGTTTCCATGCAAACATGCAAATTTTCTTTTTTGATTTTGTAAACATATACATGTGAGTGGGATTGCATTTAGAAAACAAGTTTTTAAACAGCATGTGCCTTTTTTTACATTTCATTCATTCACATACCCCGAGGGCTGCGGTAGCCCAGTGGTCAAGGCAGGGCTGATCCTAGGGTGTCGGCCGCCCCCGTGCAAAGACCTAATGTGCCACCCCTCTAGAAGATTTTTCACATTTTGACTAATATTTAACATTGACGCTATAAATGCATCTACCTGTATTAAAGTAAAAAGTAAAACATTAATAAAATGTAAATACAATTCTATGCAGAACTCCTTATATGTCCTCCTAATATGTCACAATAGCGAATAAATACTTAATTAAACAATAAACAAACAAAAAATACTACCTTTAAAATAAAAATAGACATTTTATAATTAGAAATACAAAATAACTGTACTTACTCAGAAAATATAATCCAATAAAAAAAAGTACTAAAGCATAAACCTCGTGAAACGAAAAGTATATAAATCTCTCTCTCAGTCCTACAAAAAAGACTACCTAATAATTAACGATAAAATAACTTTTCTGGCTTTCTGAGAACCAAGTTTGTCAATAGTTTCGGTAAAATCCATTTTTTCTGAGATTTCGGATTCAATAGAGATGATGGTTAAATCAGAAAAACTTTCTTGTGTCATATTATTTCTCGAGTAAATTTTAATAATTTTTCATTTTATAAAACTTCTTTCCCCCTGAAGCTAGAGAAACACAGAAAAGGTTTAAAAAATTATCATTGCTTGAGCAAAATTTGGAGATGATTCATGACTATAATTTCTAATACCTCAGTTGGCTGTTTTTACCTGGATAAATATCTTTGAATGAAGTCATTTCTTTAAAGGGTTGTATACCATCTATATCTTTCACAATATTTCCTTCCTCCTGTACCTGTAATTTAATATTCAGGTCCATCTCAGGCTTTCATGAGATCATCATCAGAAATGTTGTGAAACATACAGGTAGCAGAATATCGAATAACACTCAGATAATAAGGTAAATCGTCCATTAGCTGAAGAGATTACGAATTGCGGGAAGGAATTTGAAGTTGATTCATCACTCCTTGATAAACAAATAAATAGACCTTTTTCCTGGGCTTTGACATGGGAAATTCGGGATCAATACCTAAATCTCTAGTAAGTGTTGTTACTGAATCGACAGATATCTTAAAGTTATCATCAAATGTTTGGGAAACTAAATATTTTTTACGTTTATCTAAGCCTTCAATGCATTCTACGATGCTTAATTTCGAATCATTTTTTTTCAATACATCAATTCATGATAATAAATCATGCCAAATTAAAATTGCATAAAAAGTTTAAATGTTACATTTTTCCCTGTGTCTAATGGTATCTTCAATTAAGGCATTTAATGCGGTAATAATATTTTTAGGTCTTGTTTAAGAGGTCTAATAGCATTGATACGAACTTCAATCCTTGTTTCCCTTAACGGTTTTAAAGTTAGACTTTTCACGTGTTTTTGGTAAATACCATTGATATGGGGAAGCAGAAAAGTAATTACATACATCTTGTGTACCTTATAAAATTTACATACAATACAGAAAAATACAGAAATTCACCAGTGAAGCTGGCAGTGTATGACTCGTTCAGTTCTGTGTTTGATGATTTTCAAGATGATAAATGTTAATATTTTCACAGACCCGTTTTCAATTTCTCTGCAAGACGTTAGTTGTTACTCACCCGAAATCTCAATCGAAATTATTGGCATACAGCAATGTTCCCTAACTTTTTTATCACCGCGGACCGGTCAATGTTAGATAATTTTAACTGCGGCCCGCTAAGGGGAGGACGTATATTGTTTATATTTATATTAAATAGTTTTATTTTAATTGTATTTAAATGTGCCTTCACACAGAATAAAATATAGCTTCACCAAAAATGAATATAAAGTGATTTTCATAAAAAGTAGCCCAAACCCAAGAAAAATATACCACTGTAAATAAAATGGAAATAATTTAATATTTCTTGGGCAGACCAGTAGTATTTGATCCGCTGACCGGTACCGGTCCGTAGACGGGGGGTTTGAGACTCCCGGCCCTAAAACACCAAAATACACTAAAAAAAGCAAACAAAAAGGGAACTTATTTCAACTGCAAATGATCCGCATTATTTCAAATTTTTTGAAAATTTGCCAAAAAACAATGCCCCAAAAATTTTAACGTTTTTAGCTCCCGGGAATATGGTTTGTAGGTTTGTATCAACATGTTTCTAAGCAAATGTTTTCCCCTTTTAACATAAAAAAAATCAATCTTACTAAAAATTAACTGATATGCATTTAAAAAGATTTAAATTTTTATTGGCATTTTCCAAGAAAAAACTAGTACTGTTGAAAAGGGATTACTTGGAAAAAACCACAAATTCAAAAGCCGTATTAAATAAGTATTGATTTTTTTAATAAGTATTTAGAATCAAATGTTCCAGTAACTCTTTTTTATTTTATACCAAACCTAACTAATTGAACCCATTAATTTTAAAAAACAATATAACCTAGGTTTGAAATTTTTTATATTTATTATATATATTTTTTAAATTGGAAGTAGCAAGCAAAACTATTTTTGTCAGGTAGTGGCACTCTTTTTTTAAAAAGGGTTTGGGTAAAACCCTGATTTAGTGGAATTATTGCTTGCCAAAATCGTCATGGTTCGATGGTGTGAAATTTAAAGGAAATGTTTTTGACTAAAAATTTCCCGACTTGGGAAATTATTTTAAAAAAAAAAGAGCCACAAAAAGACAAACCTTTTCACAGATTTTCTTTTTTTAAATTTGAAGTAAATGCACTCGTATTGTTTTTCGTAAGTGATCGGGGAAAAAAAGGGGTTCATGTAAAATGTTTTTAAAATGACAAGATCTCAGGGTTTTTATAAGATCTATAGTGTGTTCACACAACTTCACGCATCATTTCCCTTTTATAAAAAAAAAAAATGCGAAAAAAAGATTTTTTTTTGCTATATTTTCAAAATTTGCTGGTTGACCTCCCTACCCCCTTTCCCCCCCCCCGTTCAGGACACCAATGGGGCCTCTACATCAAAAATTCAAACTGCGTTCGACGCAATCCTAGGGTTCCCCAAAACATTTCCCAAAGGGGGCCCTTTACAGGTCAAAATAAAAAGTTCGAAAAGAAAAAGGAATATGTATGTAAAAAAAGATTCATTTTTATCTAGGAGGGCAGTAGCACACACAAAAAATTTTTTCCCGGGGGGGTCCCGGGTCGAAAATCCAAACCCTTTTGGATTTTGCCCAATACGCCGCCCAACATATTGCTTCGATTTTGTCGATTTTCGGGGGGAAAAACAATACAAAATTAATTATTGAATAAATAATTATCATTAATGAATAAAATTATTGAACAAATAATTATCATTAATTAATAAAATTAATTATTAATAACAAATACATAATGAAATTTTACGTAATATATACATAAGATTATAACCAATCGAAAAAAAAATCAGGGGCTATGGGGGGTGTCCGGACCCCTAGGACACCCCTGTGTGCGCCACTGTATAGAGTTTAAATAATCACTAGAGTACCTAAAATCGTGTTTTCCAAAGAGGATCCCACGAGGAAATTTAAAACATAAATTCGGCGCCGGACAGCCTCTTTTTTCAGTAATTTCCTGCAGTTTTTATGGTAATATAATAAAAAATATTAAAACATTTTTTCTTTATATGTACTACCTAGATTATAAGTATTCCGTTGCTTATTGTCCAGGGTCCCACAAAATTATTTTATACTCATAGTGCAATTTTTTGCACACATAACACCTATATAAAATAATATTTCTCAGGTAAAACTAATCTAGAATACATAAATCAGAAGGCTTTCCAATAAAGGGGAGGGAACAACTTATCGACATATCAACTGATTCGACGTTAAAACTTACATTTAAACAGGAACAGCTTCTAAATTTAAGGTTGCGAAGTTTGCAGAATGCATAGAAGTTTAACACAGTTATGAACACTTAAATGACATTTTGAGTAACGTATTTATGTTATAAACATTTCTCTCGACGCGTATGGAGCAACAAAAATAAAATGCAAAAACAAATTAACGTAGATTATGAAAGGCGACAGTAGATAGCTTCAATGAACGTAGACTTCCACATTTGTTTAAAAAAAACACACAAACCCTTGTTACACTAAATATAATACAAGGGTTGAAATGACACCTATTGCGCAAATTAAGGCTATAAATGCAGCATTTCTCAAACTGTGGGTCGCGCCCCCCATGAGAGGCATAATAACTCTACGAGGGAGGCGCGTGTACATTGAAAAGTCGGACACAAAAGACTATTTTTAAAAAAATATGAATTTACTGAAAGTAAGCAAACGAAATACATTTTGACATAATAAAAATAAAATAAAATACACAATTACACGGATTAATTTAACAATACTAAGTTAAGAACAAGTGTAACAATTAGCAGTGACCCAATGGGCTTGTCATATATAAAATTATATATAAAAACAAACTATTATCTTGATAACTTGTACGGTTTATAATTAATCCCTTAACTGCCTGTTAAAAGTTACGCGATTTGCTCCTCAATGCCGCCGACTTCCTCGTAGGCGCGCGAATGTGATGTATTGGGGAGAGGGAAGAAAAGGAATAAAAATAAGCAAATTACCTAAAATAAATAAATCCTTCGCAAACACTGTCAAGGTCCTTTTATTGCATTTCTAAGCCTTTAGAATAATTTTATGGATAGCAGTGCACAGAAATGATCGCACTTCGGAAAGATGTATATATACGTTTGGGGCAGTTAACGTTTTGGCTGAGCGAGACGTTTATAAATGCCAGTGGCACCTAAGAGGTTTAAGTCGCATTGTAGCTTTAATGTTTAAGTATTGTATAATTGAATTCAATACATTGTTATTGGATGGTGGGAAAGGGGGGCGATAAAATTATGATTAAATATTGGGTCGAAAAGGTTGAAAGTTTGAGAAGCACTGGAATAAGTGGATAATATTACATGAAATTACTCTTCAACTAGGAGATGGGGTACACATAAAAGCGGGTGGATCTATGTACAGTGAAAATCGTTTAACACGGAAGTGAGGGTACTGAAAAAATTTTTCGTGTTAAAGGATATTGCAACAAAAAAAAAGGAAAATTCAAAAAATTAAGCTTATTAAAGTACATTTATTTGCATAGATATGTATATATGTATGTATTAATTAAAATAAAGGAAAAAAAACATTCACAAGAACTTAATGAAATTTAATACAAAATTTTCAAGTTTTTTGTAAAACAAAACCCTATTTATTGAGTTTTTGTAAAATAATCTGATAATTTTTTTTTGTATTGTCTTTTTACTATCAAATTATCCAGAAATTGTTCGACGTTTTCCATTTTGTTTTTCAATTCACCAATGAAATGTGAGTCTAAGTAAATTCTCATACTTTTCATGATGTTCCTCATTTCGGATGACTTGAGAACTGGAGATGTATTATTCATTTCATTTCATTTCCCCGTCGGAATCTGTATCAATGATACATTTTGAGCTTTAAACACACTCCAAAATGTCTTTGCCTGTCATGATTTGGGCTGTACACACATTATCACCATGTACTGCAACGACTTCTGATGATATAAAAAACCCCAAATAATACAAAAAACAAGCAAAACCATCTCTTCATTTCACCCCCCTCTAAAATGCCTGGTTTTTTTCCGTATTTTGTTCTTTCCCCAAAAGGGGAAAATTTTTCTTTTAAGATGGAAAAAAGCGGGGAAAACATAGCATTTTGTCGGACCATTGTATTATTTCGGTTACCGATATTTCGTTTTTTAAGCGTTTTCGTTTTAAAAACTATTGCACTGTAGATCATGATTAGCTTTTAATATCTTTTCTTTTATTATCGTTTTTAGTGCTGTGTTGTGAATCCTTTGATTCGCCTATTTAATTGTATAGCATCTTGTTACATTTTGGGCATAGTATTAAACGAATATAGTATAAGTACCCAAATAAAATGATTTAGAATTTGGAACATTAACCATAAGGGAATATTGAAGTTTTTTTTTAAACGGGTTTTGTAAGGAAAAATTTATTTAATCAAAATGAGCCTGATTTTTCTCAAATATTTTTATACCAGATAAAATTCAAAAAAACTACCTTTTAAAGTATAACATTTTTATAAAAGAAAAATGGGGCTGTTAATGGGGTTGTTAAAACCATAAGCAAAAAAATCACTTTTATCTCCTCTTTTGCTTTTCTAAATTGTAAGGCTCTTATTAAATTGAAAACTATTAATTTCCCCAAATGCATATTGAATTTAAACTCTACTATGTCTTAGGTAATATTAGCCATATTAGATTTTTTTGAAGTATCCTTAAAAAGGGGTTTTGAGACGCCTTTTTTAAATATTCCAAGTGCGTTCCCAGTGTCGCTGATAAGCATAAAACCCTTTTCATTGGATATAGCCAGCTCTTCCAAACTTTTATAAAATGAAGGATGTACGAAAAAAAGTAGACATTAATGGACAATTGTTAACCTAAACACTGGCACAAAAAACATTCTTTTTTTTCAGCATGTTAGCTATGGGAAAATCGACTTATTTTGTTTTTCAATAGCTAAAAAATTCAGCACATTTTTATTCAACTAAAATAAATTTTATTTTAAAATTAAAAAAATTTTCTTGATTGATAAAACTTGCCGCCCCTCGGTGTGCCACGCGCTGCACACCTGTTGGGGATCGGCCCGGGTCAAGGATCGGATCATGGCAGACATGTCATGAGTTCAACCCCAGTACCTTTAAAAACCCACCTGTAGAGCAAAGGTGCCCTCAAATCTGTCGGGGCTCAAACGTCCTCCGTGGTTGGTGTGGTAGTTAGGAGGGGGGGTGCCAGTCAGGTGTCGTCCACCCCCTTGACCATGGTTCAAACGTGGTCCGTCGCCAAAACCCCCGGGAGCTGAACAGGGAACGTTAATACACTCACCATTCATTTCCCCCGATGAGTTTTCAATGGAATGGGGAATGTTTGGGGGAAAAAGGCAGGACAGAAAAGGTGTAGACATAATCGTTCAAGAGTCACAGCGACCAATGAAAACCGACATTTATCCATCATAGTGAGGCACAAAGAGAGTACAACAGCTTCTCAGCTGTTTCATGGACTTTATACTGCTGAAGAAACCCAATTTTTAAGGATCACTGTTCCCAGAAGGCTATATAAGAGCCCATTTAGCATGGTGCAGATAACATTGACATTAGAACAGAAATCATCGAGAGACAGTTCTAGTCACTAATGAATCCAGATTTAACCTTATCATAGATTTTTCTTTTGAGGGAACCAGGATCCAGGCACATGTAACTTATAAAGTACCTATCTCACAGTACTCGTTTTACAACGCAGCAGTGCATAGAAAATTAACCTGCTGTCCTCATTTTTACCTGCCAATCTCTAGCGTAAATCATTAGAATACATTTACTATGGTTGACTATAGAAGCAAATGAACTTAACACATGTACATCATAAGACAACCAACATCAGACATGCATCCACATCAGTGTGTATTTCTCATATGAGTATATTTTTTTTATCAGGTACAAACTTCTTCACAAAATTATTATGGAGTCCATAATGCTATACACCTCAACCATCTGGATGTCTGTAGCTTTGCTACATTTGAGAAGTTGAATTTCCAAGCACCCCTATATGTCAAATGAGAAGTCATTCATAAATAATTTTAAAAAGGGAGATATGTGCTTAAACACATCAAAGACCATTGAATTTCATTTTTTGCAAATTATTCTAAATTCCTAGTGAATTTGTAAGGAAGATACCAATAAACGACCTAGAGCAATTTTAAGCTCTTAGGATGAATCACATACAATTTTTTGATACTTCAAAAAAGTCAGGTATGATTTAGACCTTTTTTAATAATCAACACAAAACCTAACAGGATTTCATATATTAATAAATTGATTCACTCATAGCTATGATGCATAGTTGGAGTTTAAAGTGAATGAACACCTTCAAAATTTAAAAATTTAGCAACAAAAAATACAGTTAATAACCCCTTATATGCAATGCTCCATAAGCTAAAATTTTTTTAAATTTCTCGAAATATACAATTTTATTCCCATTGATCTATAAAATTATTATGGAGAAAGCAAGTATGGATTAATTTTGTAGCATCAAGGAAATATTTGTAAAATAGTGTCTTGATGAAAAATAGCATATAATTCAGCTTTTTTTAAAAAAGCTTCTTGTGTCGAGAAATATTCAAAAATAATATAAAACTTCAAAATTCAACAAATGTTTTAATACTTCAGTGAATAATAAAAAGGATCATTATGTTGATAGACTGCAAGTTATCTTAAAAAGATTATTATTATTTTACTATAAGGGTAGAAATTTGGATGTTTCCATAAATGGTACATAGATGCATAAAACTTTCATTTTTAACACGAAAGTTACTTTGATTTACAGTACATGAAAGATATAAGAAAATTTTCTGTGAAAGCTCTCAAGTAAGCATAAATGGAAATGTTTATGACTCCTGTTATATTTCTTAATTTTCCACAATATATATTCCTCCCTCTCCTCTCCTCTTTTCTACATTCCCAACAGATCTCATGTGGATTACTCAGAGAGCTGTCGAAAAGCATTGGTATTTGATGGTAGTTAGATGTGGTTTGTAACTAAGAGAGGTTTTCATACTGGAGAATCACATGATAAAGGCTTTTTTTCTTTCCCTGTACACCTTGTTTCTTCAGTAAATGAAGGTGCAAAATGCTGTTCATGCGTCTAGCTTAAAACCATTTCAAACTGTAAAAAAAGCCCTGGATTATATTTATACATTATAAATATTAATATTTCTCAACTAGCACCAGAAGACAGAGGATATTTGATAAGGAAAGTGTAATTGAAGATAATTTTTCAAGCTGTTCTGCCAGCAGTTGTTTGAGCTAAAACTGAAATTTCTACATTTATGGATAGTGAGGAAATAACTCATGAAACTGCTTTGGAAGTAACAGGTAAGTGTTCATTTGTCATTGGAAATAAAGTACTGTGGTAACTATTTCATCCAATTATTCAACACACGAGCCTACAACTAAAACCAAAAGATTTTGCCTGGCACAAAAAAGGAAAATTGATATTTTGCAGCTCAATTTTGTAAAAATGTACGATGACAGAATAGGATGAGTCAATCTACTTGGCAGACTTTTTGGGTAATTTTAACCACTGTTCAGAAACAAAAAAATGGGATTAGAATTTATTTAGCCCCATGCACTAAAATGGCTGTTGTTGCTGGATGCATTCACATTTGCACACAAACTGAACCATTACATATTAATTTCAATGTAAGAGTAAACGTGTTTGTTTAGCGTGAAAGTGAAAATGAATCCTACCTATCCCTGGATCTCATACAAAAAACTCAATATCTTTTGGATTTTCACCAGGCCTGGCCAACCCAAATGTTTTCAAAGGCCCCTTTGATGATGTGTACTGTTACTGTAGGCCTCATGTTTGATAGACAAGCCTTTAAAATAATGTAAATACAAAATATATTAAAATATTATAAGAGATATTTTTGTCCTTTTTTTCACTTATAATTTTTGTAAATCTATATATTTTTTTGATATTGCACTTGGCTGGTTTTATTAATTAGCACAAAAAATTTTATTCCCCTATTTTATGTTATGTTTATCTTACTTTGAAAGCGAATTCATAAGAATTAGCACAACTTTTTAAAAATTTATGACACAATTCGAAAGAAATTCAAACTTGTTTTCACTAATCAAAGATTAAAACGTTTTGAAATAAGAAAGCTTTTTTTCTTATTAAAATAAATACAGTTTTTCTCCTTAATTAAAAACTTTTCAAAAAACTAAATCTTACAAAATATCCAACAAAAATTTTAAGAACCACTTCCAAGAAAATCAAATGGCCGCGGTAGCCGAGTGGTATAGGTATCGGACCGTGGCTTGCCTTGTCACGAGTTCGAGCCCCATACCACTAAAGACCGCGTGTAGACGGCGATGCCGCTAAATCTGTCGAGCTGAAAGCTCTTCCGTGGTGTGGTAGTTAGGAGAGGGGGGTGCCAGCTCAGGTGTCATCCACGTCACTTGACCGTGGTTCAAAATTACGTGGTCCGTCGCCAAAAGCCCTCAAGTAGCTGAACAGTGTGACGTAAATAATCAATAATCAATCCAAACCAAAAGTGACAAACATTTCCTATAAGTTAACCAGAACCCTTTTCAAAATAAACCACACAATTATTTTTTAAAAAATCTATTACAAGATCATGTTTTCTTTGAAGAGAAAATTCAAATTACTCATAAAAAGTACTTTAATCAATTACTTCTCAGTATTTCAATTTTAATGCTTTGGATTGAATATCTAATTTGAGACAATTATAATAAACAAGAAGTGGGAATTTATTTATAAAATCTCATTAATACATATTTAATTTTTACTATTACAAATAACATAGTTTAAAAAGATGAATGGCTTTAACAAAATCTGTAAAATAAATTATATTTACATAGAAGAAAAACAGACATTTTTTTTTAAAGTTATATTGTATTACAAATTTTAAAGTATATAGTTTGAAACATTTTACAGCACTTTAGTAGACAACAATTTAATACTATGATTCAAGAAATTATACTCTTAAAACACAGAAAAAAAAATTAAGAATGCAATGACAAATATTTAACAATATTGAATATGTTTAACGTTAACAAATATGAACAGCAACATTATCACAGATGAGGGAATGTAGATAATATTAAATTCACATTGGCTAAAACTGAAAAGAAAACTATTTAAAAAATTTAGATTATATTACAGATACAAATATGAGATTTGAAATGAGAACCAAAGCTATTACATGAAAGCACAAATAATAAATTTACATAATGCTATGTTTTAAACAAACCCTCAAAAAACCAACAAGTAATGCCCAAGAAATAAAATGTTTACCACTATGTTTGCACAAAAATATTACTAATTTCTACATGAAGAAATGCATAATATTTACATGATGATTCAGTTAAAATGTATTAAGTCATTCACAAAAAGATGAAAATCTTATACACAAGTTTTTGCAATTTAAATACTGATAGACAAAACACATTCATTATTCAATTTCTTCAATCACTACAGTTGAATGTGGGTTTGTTTTCTGATTATTTGATATAGGTTCATCTTTATCAACTTCAGTAACCACAGTTTGAGGCTTGGAAACATTACTCGTTGCAATGTTTACTGGTTTTCTTGCATGTTTTAGTGCCTCAGCAAATGTAGCATATGCTTGTGCATTAGCCTGTGCTTGATTCCAGGGAGGATTTGCTTGTTTTAAATTCATACCAGCCACCATATTATTAAATGCAACATTTGCATTTGTAAATGGCTGCCCATATCTTGGAATATACTGTTGCCTCAATTGGGCATATGGGACACCACTTGGTCGATTGGTGAAAACATTGTATTGTGCAAAAGGTGGTTTTGTTCCAATAAATCGTTGATTTTGTGCTTGATAGGACTGTTGTTGAAGGTGTGCCTGCTGGGACTGTTGTTGTTGAATGTGTGCTTGAATCGCTGCTTTGTTATCTTGAGTAACCATCTAGGGAAGAAAAAGACCAATTGATAAAGGAAATAAATTTTTAGGACAATAATTGTTTTTTAAAAAAATCACAGACACTGGTTTAAAATTTTATGAGACAAAAATTGTCCCCTTTTTTTAATTAAAAATACTAATTAGTATACACAATTTTATATTATTATCAATATTTGTTGGAATTCACAAGTCAATTTTAACTCAGAATTAAAGACTAACATGCATAACAATACTTGATATTTTCTTTCAAATAACATCCAACAAAGAAAAAGGGTAACTTAGCCCAAAAAGGCTACACACAAATACATATAAGTACAAAAAGTTTACAGTAAAAACTGAGCTAAAAAAATGCTAAAATTTTTTTTTTAAAAAAAATATTTTTTGAATAATTTTTTATTTAAAAATGAAAAACAATGCCCTTTTACCAAAACATAGAGCTCAAAATATAGCAGAAAATTGACTTTACCAGATTAGTATGAACAAAAGTGGGTATATATATAGAGAGACACACACAATTGGTGTAAAATAATTTTAATTATCCCCCAGAAGTAAAGAATATTCTAAATAGCCATACCTTCATTTCCTCTAGTAACAACAATAAGCACATGTATAGCAATAATAATTTTTAATTCAGTCCCAAAAGCTGACAAAAGGGAGTAAAAAGACACACATTACAGTATTCAATTGAGCACAAGAGTTAATATTGCAATAAAAGAATTGGTGATGGAATAAAATCATTCGCTATATTTATTTATGTGAAAAATTCTTTTAACATGTGTTTTCCCCTCTCCCTATAGTTAAAATAAAAAATTTAGTTTATCAAACAAGATATTCCTTAATTTATAATAAAACCATAAAAAGGGATCTTTTCAAATTTTTAATTATGGCTTTAAAAAAAGCCCAGTCAAACAATTTTTAGAACAGGATAAATTTCAAAATATGTAATGAAATATAAGGTAAAAAGAGTTCCTTTCATTTCCAAATCTATGCTAAAAAGTGACATCTAAACTAATTTAAAAGAAAAGTTAAAGTTATTTTCATAGATAAACAAAACTTGGTTTTTATTTGCGTTATTCATATATATCAAATAATATACAAACTTTTAACTAATCCATGCATGCCTTTAAATACATAAAATTAATATTTTGAAATATAGAATGAAGCATCTCAAGTTAAAGGCATCAAATTCCTAACCCACAATTTCCAGAAGTTTACATTTTTTATGTGAATCAAATCAAACATGACCCCTGAAACTAATCAAATTTCAACAATTCCACAATTTACAATAGCAGAAAGAGCAAAGTATATCTAGCAGTTCAAATGTATCACTGGCTATCAAAATATATCACCATAAGAAATATTAATCATACTTATTCATTATTTTATTTTCTAACAGCTTAGATAATAGTGTTTTGAGCCCAGTGGTTAATAACCTATATAGAACCATAAGAATTTTGTTTGAAGCCATTATTATATACTTCATACATAATTAAATTCATACATTATTATTATTATATACATAAATTAAAATTATAATTTCTAACTTCAAACAAAATCATTAGTTGACAAATACTTGTAAAGAATTTATAAGAGTATACTTAGCTACTGCTTTTAATAAGGGCCTATAATTAATTACTAGTTTCCCCCTCACCTTTCACTGTGACTTATTTACAAAAAGCTTTCCTCATGGTAAATTCTGTTCTAACATGTTCCTTACTAAAAATAGCACCATTTTCAAAATCTCCTCAAAAGAATATTTTAACTAGTATCAAAAGAATAGAAAAAAAATTGTCATCTTTCCTGTTCTCAATATGTCACTGAAGCAAAAATACCTGGAAACTTATTTGATACACGGAGTGCTAGGTGACAAGTGCTGTTTGGCACGATTCCTTAATCGTGTCAAGCAGTGCTTGTTGTCGAGTTACATGGAATCCAAAATAGTAGACAAGTGGTAACAAATCAGCAGGAAAATAATTGTAAAGAACTGCTTTGAAATATATTTCAAATGAAGAATATAGGAATAGATTAAAAATAACCAATATTAATCGAATATGAATATGAATATAATGTAATAAAAATTATGCATATTAAGAATTATATTATGTAATATATTATTATCACATAATATAATGCAACATTAATTATTACATATAATAATGCTCATATAATATAATAATTATTATATATATTTCTCTATATTAATTATAAATAAAATAAGTACATAATATATATTAAAATTAATAATAAATATCAATAAATCAGTGCTGATAACTTGTTATATTCCAAAAACTGCGAGTTCCTTCAAAGAATTTCATCGAACAAGGAACATTCAAAAAAGCATCAGTAAAAGTAAAATAAATTGGAAATGTGCGATTTATAGCAATAACTAAAAGCCCAGTACTCTTTCTTTTAAAAAAATATCCTGGTACTCACCAATGATATTAAGAAATATCCATATTCAAATATAGCACAAAATATAACAGAAGAATGAAATAGTAGCGTTTCTGAGGGATAAAAACCAATAAAAACTAACTCTAATAATCTGATCCCATAGCACAACCTCTTTACTAAATGATTAAAATTATCAAGGTAACCATATTGTTATATTAATCGCCCATCTTGGACAACATAAACAACAGGCACTTTTAGCACTCCTATATCAAATTACCACCAATACTTGTTTATTGATACTGATTACTATATTTTTAGAGAAATATACTTTTAATTTTTCAAGTTTTGTACACCCAAGAAAAGATGTGCTTTTCATGAAAAGATTATTCTACTTTATTGTTTTTGATCCTCAAACTATTTTTTAATTTCTAGGAATGTTTGGGAGGAAAAAAATGGGGTAAGTGAGTGCCTATTTACATCACTCTAAAACAACATAGGGTGAGTTATGGATGACGGACAGATATAATTTTGAGCTGCGGTCAAGCGACGAGGATAAAGATTTAGTTTACATCCCATTCTTTGTGCGGCATGCCAATGTAAGGACTTTGAGCTACAGAAGATTTAATCTGCATAAGCTCTTCTACACAGCAAGTCTTCAGTACCCTCAAGACTTGAACCTGCCACTTAACATCAGAATTCATGACCATAACTATTGGACTAAAACATGGAAGAGGGGAATGAGAGTGGGTATCTGTTTGATACCATCAAACCAATATTACTTTTTCTTTAAATTCCCTCACAAAATTTTTTAAATCTCTAAACATGTTATCTGGGGAATAAAGAAGAAAAAGCTGAATATTTTCCATATTATTTCTTTCAATTAAATTTTCATCACACACACATTTACGAATGACATCATATGCGACAAACAATTTTAAATTCATACACTGTTTTCAACAAGCCATTGTTTCCGATCAACAAGTTTCTTTTTAAAAAGAAAATCATAAAAACAAGCAAAGAAATGCAAATATCATCAAACACAGATGACAATTATGTAGAACTTCAGTTATGTAGTGATAATTTTTGAAATTATCATCAATTAATGGAAATGAAACAAAACTGCTAGAATAAAGAATTAAATACAGATCACAAACATTTGTGAACAAATGGTTATGAAGCACCCTTTTACATTTTTATTTGCTCTGGTCTTAATGTTTGAAGTTATGTAAATTCTTTAAAAAAATCAGTATAAAAAAATTTCAAAAATAACCCATGTATAATTTAAAAAAGAAAATATATATGTGTACTTACCACGCTTACATTCTCGTAATGAGTAGTTAAATTTTTGACAACACCATTGAGCTCCTCAAGATATTTATTAACAACTACAGGTACAGATCCTTTAGCAACATACTATGAAATTAATAAAAAGATAAAACAGCTTTACTATTTAATAAAATAGTTTCATTAACATTATATTAAAATTAAAATGAAAAATACATATGAATGCTTGAATAAAGATCTAACAAGTAATATAAAAAAATTTTTTAAGTCAATTCCTACTTTGAATGGATGAACAAGAAAGTATTTTATTAACAATTGAAAATTTGATCAATATATATATATATATATATATATATATATATATATATATATATATATATATATATAGGGAGAGAGTGCACCAATTATAGGAATTAAAAAAACAGCATGATTTGTCTGCATTGTTGTAAGAATGCACACCCAGTTTAGTTGAAAATCTGGTTTTCGATGCCAACTTTTGTCATTGTTTTAACAGTTACACTGTTACAACAACGGAGAAGAATAAGTTGGTGCCAAAAAATGGTAATTAATTAAATTAAATTAATTAAAACTTGAAAAAACTGCATTAACATCAAGTGTCATCCACTACAAATTTTAAAAAAATTATTTGAACTTGATTGGATGAATAGAAAGTATTATATTAACGACTGAAAATTTGAGCGATATAGGGAGAGAGTGAGCTAATAGTAGGAATTGAAAAAATGCACATGATAGATAATTTAAATAAAATATCTAAGGATTATAAAATATAATTGAAATTAACTAACACTACTATTCTGCTTAAATTATTCGGTAATTCTTCCTGTTCAGAGTTCCCTTCTTTCCCTTCATTTATAAATTTTGTAACTTTTCAAATAACTTAACTCAGTGATGCAAAAGCCCATGAGAGCCAAGGCCTGCTGTGCCCAACTCAATATACGTGACCTTGGACCCTGCGGTGCAAGAGCAGATGTTCCGGTCAGTCTGACGCGAAACCTCCATTGTTAAGTTCCCAAACAAGCTTGGCACTCATTTATCGGCCCACTGAAGGGATGAAAGGGTGAGTCAACCTTGCCCAGCCCGGGGTTTAAACCTTGGACCTGTGGTGTGGAAGCGATGGACTAATCACTTAGCCACTGGACTTCCCAACTTTTCAAATATAAATTGGAGATTTAACTTAATTTTTTTTAAATGTTAAGAATAATAATACGTACTTGAACTATAAGTGCATTGGAATAGCAGTTATTGAGTTGAATGCAATATTTTTTTTTAATGACACATTTTATGTTTGTTGTTTAATTTTTAATAAAAAATTTTAATGCATTTTCCCACAACATACTTTAAATCTTTTGCAAGATTAATGCTATGTGTAAGATATTTAAACTATATAAATTCTGTATTAATGTTGGAATAATTTTTAAAATGTTCCAATATAGGCAAAAATGTTCAGAAATATTTTATTACAAAATATTAATTTATAGATAATTATAACTGAGTTCTTATCTAAAGTTCCTTAACAAAGATTTCCTATATATATATACAAAATATCTTGCAAAAATACATCACACAATAGTCCATTATTTAAATAATACAGGGTGTGGCAAAAAAAAACCTCCTCTATTTCAAAAGGCAGTTACAAACAAAACAAGATACAGAAAAAAGTATTTTATTGGTAAATATCAAATACAACGCAATTTTACATTAATTGGTTAAAAAAATTATGTCCGCTAAATGGAATCCTCCAATAGTGAAACATTGACGAAGTCTTTCCGAAAGTTTTTCAGAATATTTCCCCTGGCGCTGTGAATAGACAAAACTTTTGCTACCGCGGACAGCAGAAAACACTCAGCTGCTTCACCAACAACCACTTCACAGTCCTCGTGCGACAGTTTGATGTAATGTTGCTGAATTTGATCTGAAAGATCCTTATTTTTTCGAAGAAGATAAACTAAACTTTGGACAACTTAGACTTTGCCAATGTGTCACCATTGGAGGACGCCATTTAGAGGAGACAATTTTTAAAACCAATTAACATAAAATGGCATCGTATTTGTTGTTCCCCAATAAAAAACTTTTCTTTGTATCTTGTTTTTGTTTGTTTGTAACTGCCTTTTGAAACAGGGGAGGTTTATTTGCCGCATCCTGTATATATCTAAATGCATTTATATATTAATTGAATGATATATTTCTAAATTATTTAAGCATGTGTGATACAAATATCAGAATGATGAATTAAGTTGTATTTACTTCTTGTTTCATCCTAAGAATCTTGAGATGCTTTTCTTGGAATACAGCTCTTAAACCAAACAGAGAAGACAGAAGTTTTTTTCTTAACTCTGCTGTAGATGACACTGGGTACTAAAAATAAAATATAATTTATAACATGAATTAATAAAATAAAGAGTTGGTGTGCATAGAGTAAATACAAATAGGCTCAGATATAAGAAATTTCAGATATTAGTTTAAATTTCTCCCCTTTTTTAATAAATTCCTTGTCAAATAAACCTTTTTTTAATGCTTTTGGAGCCTAGCTCTCGAATAAAATATCAAAGGATAATCATTCTTCCTCTACCTGGAAAATACAAATTTTTTAATTGTTTGTTTTTTGTAAATTGTTGTTGTTAATTTTTTTGTAAATTTTTTGTTCGTTTTGAACATATACAATAATGAGTTAATTTTTGAAAATAATGAAAAACATCAATTTCTAATTTTTTTTATTTCCATTTAGTTTTATTTTGAAATATACTGATTTTCAAATTACAGTATTCATTCATTAAACAAAATTAATATTTGATCTCTTAACAAATAATAAAAGATAAATATTAATAGGTAGGATTTTACTAAAATTTTCAGTTGCATAAACACACAGCAAGCATCCCCTTCCCTTTAAAAAATAACCACTACCACTTTGCTGCACATAGTTCAAAAGTATATGTCACTGAAGTCTATCTTTGCTTTCAACTTCACAAAGTTTCTTGAAAATCATTATATTAGTCATATACCTGAAAGCAGAATTGTTACACAATTTATTTCAAGAAAACTATCAGGCCTTTCTAATCCTTTTAGTTTGTTACTAAATCCAATAATGATTAAGTTGTACCTTAGCAAAGATAATATCAAAACATATTTTTTATAAAATATACTCATATAGTAATTTATATTCATATATCACACAGCATAATTGGATGATATTTTATACATTTTAGGTACTCAAAAGACATGTTACAATCTATTTAATTACAATCCACAAAATCAATACAGTAAGACCTGCTTAACACTGTTTCACTTAGCGCTGTTTCGGTTTAACGCTCTTTTATTTGAATTGTGGGATTCCCCTGAAATTGAACGCAACGTTAGGCTTACCGAAGTGTTATATGAACGTATTTTTATCGTTTCAAACATTCATTCACGTTATTGTAAGTATAAATTTATATAATATAACAATTGCTATAGTGACAAATGTTACGATTTTTAGTTTTTATCATGGGTGATAATAAAAAAAACACGAAAAAAAGCAACGAGAAAAAGATTCTCCCTAGAAACTAAAATGCAAGTGATTAGAAGATTAGATACTGGTGAACGTCAATCTCAAATTGGTGCTGCATTGAATTTGGCAACTTCAACTATGTACCATTCTTAAGAAAAAATACAGTCATTGGCAACTGCAACTACAATATGCTCTGTTACTAGAAATAATACAATAGAGGAAATAGAAAAACAACTTTCTCAATGGATTGACAACGAAATTGAACGCAATATGCCATTAAGCCCATCTATTATAATGGAAAAAGCAAGAATTTTTAATTGAAAATGTAAACATACTGACTTATAGAATTTTATTCATTTTTATATGTATATTCGTTTATTATGTTCCTATATTTGTAAGAAATAATTTTTGTTTTATTGTTATAAGAAACAAAATTAATAAATATAATGGTAAAATATCCGACTAATTTTCTACTCATCTTCTCCTAACCCCATTATTTACATGATGAGATAACCTAGTTTAACGCTGTTTCATATTATGCTCTACTTTGATGGAACATATAGCCCACGTTAAGCGGGGTTTTACTGTATATCATTAGCACTTAAGGGGAGACAGTACAATTCAATTGACAAAAATGGGTCAAAAAATCAAATATAGTTTTTTTAGCCTATATTATTATTTACATCCTTTTCTATAACCTCACAAAGTTTGAAAGCTCTAAATTTAAAAAAAAACACAGAATTATGATAGCCTTTAATTTCATTTTTATTCAAATCCCTATTACAAATCAAAACTTTAAACTTACTTATCTCAGAAAGATAAAATAACTAGTTTGTCTTCATTTAAAATGCTAAGGCTTTTTTCTTTTTCTATTGTGCCTAATGCTTTGATTTTTTTTTCCCTTTTTTTTTAACCTCTTGTCAAAAGTACATATAACAAAAGTTGGTATGCATTTTTGAATCAAAGCAATATTTAATTTTTTAAAAATAATTAAACTCAGAATTTATACATTTTTTTAGGAATTTTCAATAAGCATAGCATACATAAAAAGAGGTATTGTATGAATACCAATCATATTATTGCAAAACCCATACCAACTTTTGTTATACATAGTGTGATGTACTTGCAAATCAAATTTCATGTGTGTATGTAAATTTTTGTAGAAGGAGTAGCATTTTAAAATCACTTCACAAATTTTAAGCTTTTTCCTTAAAAAATTATTTGGCTAGCCTTTTATGAAATTTTGAGCATAAAATCTGTTTTACATAGCATACACACATAGGAAGTAACCAAGAAATTTTAAAAATCCTTAAATAAAAAATTTTTTGTGTTAATCCCCTTGTCCCCATAAAAGAAATGCAAAATTGTAAAATTGTTGCATTAAAACTTAATGAAAATATAATGTTTACAAAAATAGACTTAAATATTTACTTTATAAATGGGAAATCTTGCCAGGTATATAATTTTGACAAATTACTATCTTCTACTAAACACTAACTAATTTACTACATTTATCACACACTCTCACACTTACCATGGGACAAATCTCAATTTTGTGTTATAAAGCATATGCTACATCAGTACTTCTAAGAACATTTATTTTATGTTCCATTTAAACATTAAATCTGAAACTGAAGTATTTTCAAACAAAGTAAAAAAAAATGAAGTACTCTAGTATAAGACAGGGAGTGTAGTTTAACATTAAGAAAAACATCTTAGGGTTGTGACAATATCTTGGTATTATATACCAAACAGTTTCCCTAATTCGAGGAAGGCTAATTTATGTTTTTATACATAGTAAATCATTCTAGTGTATCACTGGCATCTAAATACTACAAATCTCTGATAGATTCCCTTATTATAAATTCATTAAATTAATGTAATAACATGTTACTGAAATATTCAAATAAACTTGCAGTAAAATTTAACATATAGTTAACCTGAAAACTTACTCCCATCTTGTCGCTTTTAGTGAACATATCTACAATAAGGTTTTGAACATTTAACATACCTCAAAACATTAAATTTTGGTAGGTCATAGAAAACTATGATAAATTGCTGTACCTAATTATGTAATCTAAACAAATATGTATGTTTGTAAGTATGTACATACCTTTAGTTTGAGTCTAGAAATAATATTTTCAATCATTGTTTTTACAGGTGGTATCAATGATCCATCATAATTCGCTTCTGTGAAATCAGGTTCCTTACAGAATTCATTCATGTCTAATAAAAATAAAAAAATTGTCATAAATATGTTTAATCTAGAAGGTAATAACAATAGTCAAATAAGAAGTTAATAAAAACATTAAGCCCATGTGTGTGTAATGCACTACATATGCTTAATGATAAGTTTAAAATTTTACAAGAGATAAAAATTCACAAGATTAGTTAAAAATTTTAATCTTGTACATTTTTTCTCTAAACCATAATTATGAATACCATAGTTCAAAAACCAAGTCTCATTCCACTCTGCATTAAAAGGATTAGACCTTATATTTTGACAGATTTATTTATGATTCCTAGAAAAAGAATATCTAAATAGCTTACACCTGCCTTACTAAATGATTGAAATTTTCCTTAAAACCACTTATATAATTTCTAAAAATGATATTTCCTTTCACTTGAACAAGTGATTATATTTTTCACATTATATATTTTTCAAATCTGAATATTTAAAAAGATTATTTCCTTTCATTTGTAGTGGACAGTAGTAGTGAGATGATTCAAAAAGTTTTTCTAATGTTTAATAAATTAACAAATTCCTAGTTTTCTACTCAGCTATATTTCTCCTGCCATGACTGTAACACAACAATTAACAAAATAAATAATCACATTATACACATATGTATCAAAATACTAATCCAAAACATAATTTGAAAGAAAGCTTATACAAGTAAGAAATATTTTCAAACTAAATTTCCCACACAGGCCAAAACTTAATAAACTTTTTCAAACTTAAATACCCATTTAACTGTGCAGTTAAAAAAATAAATTTAAAATTTTCAGTTCATTATGCAAGTAGGAGCAAACAGATTATATATTTTACTGTAGAAATTTAAATTATATTTCCAGTTGTGAAATTTAAAAAAAAACAGCATTAGTTTAACAGCATGAAAAACAGCATTTAACTTACACCAAAATGTATCAAATGATAAATGGATTCAGAATAAATTTTACATAAGTAAAATGTTGAAATTCTATATATATTTAGAATAAAATAGCCTTTTTTTTAATGAAAAAAAAATGTAGTAAACATTTTCAGAATCTGCAATATAATTAATACTAACACTAATGCATTTTTTTAACAGAGAAGATACATGCTAAAAATAATTTCCATATCATATAAATATAATAAAATTATATAAATAAATAAAAAAATGATTTAATTAAACATTTTCAGAGTAATTTTTTAGATGAAAAGGCTGCATAATACATTTTAGATTCAAATCTATAAAAAGTTTACAAACACAAATTTTTAAAAACACCTTAGACATTTCTTAATATTTTTCATTCATGATAAATTTTAAAAATTTAATATTTTCTGAAAATGTTTTGTAGAAAAACATGCTGACCTTCATCAAAAGGCATTTCTTCATTTTGTACAAATCGACCTTCTCTTTCATTTTCATATTCAGCCCATGCTGCTTTTCGTTCTTCCTCAGTTAAATCTTCCTCCGTTTCGTTTTGCAAAAGAGAATCGTGCTCATGGTATGTTACAATCCAATCAGTATGTTTTATAAGCATTTCAGCAAGCAAAGTGTCCTAATGATACATATTAATATTAATAAATTTTAACTACTAGGTTTTAATTACAAAAATGTATTTTTATGGAAAGTCATTGATAATAAATAAAAAAGAGGGAAGGAAAAAAACCCAATGTAAAATATTTCTTACTTTAAGAACTCCATAAGGGTAAATCCCACTAAAAAATACATAATTGATATAAATGGTTTTCTTAGTCCATTATAAGATCAGTTTCAAATTCAAACAATGTCTATTTAAATTCAGGAAAATGTTAATTGAATGTGAACATACCACAGTATGGTTAATAATTTGAGAAATGAATTTAATTAGTACTGTAGCAGATATATATTTTCTTGCATTTTTAACTACCTTCTAAGGAAATCTATTTTGTTGTTTGATATGAAAATTGCATCTGTTTGATTACAGATAATTATCAAGATTTTAAAGAAAAAGATATAGTGTAATTGTAAAATTAGTGGATTAATTATTGTAGATAGAATACTGGATGATACACCCACAGTGCTAATGAATTATTGGCAAAAGATAGAATTTGTGAAATATATTTTGGTGCATGATTTAAATTTTGTATTGCCCATATGTGGTTCCCGAAAATTTTCACCTGAAATTGATACAACTGTAAATTTTCATTAGTTACAGCATCGAAGCAAAATTAGTTTGAGTGATTTTTAAAATTTATAATTAATGATAAATTTTCAGTAGCAAAATTTTTAGGGATTGAGTTTTCCAAACATTAATTTTTTGAGGCATTTGAAGTTAAAAATTGTTGAGACACATTTTACTTTACTTTTAAGCTTAATTAGAATTAATTTCAGGTATGTAGAGCAGTAAAATTAAGAATTTTGTGTAATTTCAAGGACTTTAAATTTTAAATGTAACTTTTAATGGGTCGGACCTACCTACAAATCAGACTTCATTTACAAGGAAAGGTTGTATCAGATTTTGCCACATTTTGAATTGTGAACTCTACGAAAATCTATTTTCTTTTTGATTTGAGTATCTCCCCTTGTGAAGGAATTGTAATTTACAGATTAGAATAGTTGTTTAAAGTGAGATGAACTAAGAGAACACAGGATGGTGAAAAAGGAAACATTGTGATTGTAAGGTGTAACATTAAATAAGAGATGTTTTGTTTGGACTGTTATTTAAATTAGAATTGATGAGTCAGACTGAAGCTTATGAACTATGCATGGTTTTCTCCTGCCTTACTCTGCAGTTTGAACCGGCAAGGCTGTGCCTCAAAGATATTTTGCGTTAAGTGAATATTTTATTCTTTTTAGTTATGAGAGTTTGAAGTTTGTCTTACACCAATTTGAATATTTTAAATTATGATATTGCAATTATATTAAATAAAAGTTGTTGAACTTTCCCAATGCCTTTTGATTTGCTACTTGCCATAAAACGATGAACTCAGGTTCATTGTGGCACTCTGATTTACTAAATACCATGCAGAAAGATTTTGTACCAAAATATTCCTACTAAAACAGTATTGACAAAATGAATGGTGCTGATTGGTTAAAGTGATTTTTAACTTTTGCCAATTACTAAAGAATTAGTGCATATATAAGAACAAATTTGATCAATGACAGAATGGACTTGAGGCAAATACCGACTGCAGAGACAACTTAACTTCAGTCTATCTGGTAACCTCATCATATGCAGGTTGGTTATTCTTGCCATCTCATTCACGTCACATTAAGTATCAGACATTGAATTTTCCTGCACAAAGTAAATTTTAAAGTGCACCAATGTGCACAGAGAAAGATGACAGCTTAATGTGAATGCTTGAATTTTTTCCCTTTGTTCCAGTGCAACAGTCATTTCCAACAAGTAGTCATGTGAAATACTATTATACCTGTTCGTCAAACTTTTATTTTTCTAAAGATGAGTGAACAACTTGAGCAGAGGTACTGCATCAAATTTTGCAAAAATAAACAATTTGTACAATTCAGCAAGTGTTTCAAGATGATTCCATGGGGGTCACAAATTAAGGAGTGGTTTAACCAATTCAAAAGTGGCTACACATTGGTAGAGAGTGACCAGCGTTCTGGGAGGCCACAAACAGCTCAAAATATGGAAAATGTGATAATGAAAGATCATTGTTTGATCGTACAAGAAAATGCCAAATAAATTTAAATCACATGCACTTTTTTGTGATCATGCACAGAGCGGCTGCGATATTTGTTCCCGAGTTTCTCTCAGTGGAATAGAAAAAACTCTGCCTTGCAGTAGCACAGAAACTACCGGACAATATCAATGTTGAATCTAGCTCTTTACAACTTCTGACTGTTCCCAAAAATGAAAATGCCACTGTAAGGAGATGAGATAATGCAGAACGGGAAAGCAAAGTTGAACACCATACCAAAAGAAGCCTTCCAGAAGTGTTTTCGGCAATGAACGGAAAATTAGCTAAGTGTGTGGAGGAACAAGGGACCTATTTTGAATTTGATTAGGATCTCAATCCCACAAAGTAACTAAGGTATTTTTTCTGACCAAGGGTCAGATACTTTTTGAACAGACTTTGTATAATATCCTTTCTTAATCCATTTATAAGGAATTAAAAATTAATATCAGCAGGGGTAGTGAAACTTGAGACAGGATTTAGGTTTTGACTTGCTAGATGCTGCCAAAACTATAAAGTACATTCTAACAGACTTACAGTTTCTTTTAAAAAAATTTCTCATCAGTGCAGAAAAATGAGCTTAAAAGGGAAAAAATTGAAAGAAATGTGGCAAATGGGGGTAAAAACCTTCATATTTAACCCTCCAAGCGGTCTGCACGTAAAATTCCGCCATTCCAGAGATGCTTTTTCTGCCTTCAAGCAAGATTCCCAAAAGCGGCTGAGCCGCATTCTTAAAAATACGGCTCAACCGCTTTTGAGAACCCCACCTGAAAGCAAAAAATATGTGCGGTGCTTTTTTGAAGCATCTCCAGAATGGCAAGACATTAAGTGCAGACCACTTATAGGGTTAATATATTCACAAGAAACTATTCAATGCCACTAGAAGAACATGTTAATTGTTACAGGAAAAAGATTCCAATGAAAAAAGGAGACTTAAAAGAAGAATTTGAGGAATGAATAAAAGGGGAAAAAATGTTGCAAAAAACTTTTGATAATTTTCTGGTTAAAAAATAACATCTTATTTATTCATTTTTTTTTTTTCATTTTGTAAACATTAAACAATAAAAGTTTTCCTACATTTTTAGTTTTCACTATATTATTTTTCATTAAGAATACAAATATATTTGAAGGAGGGAAGGTTCGTTCTGGGTACCTTCCGTTCCGAATGCAAGTACGTAACCAATCACGCCAAAACGATCGTCAATGCGTGATGTTGGTACTAGTTCATATAGATATCACACCGCCACATACTCCCCGCCAGTGTTTCTGGTAATAGGCGTAACAATCGCATACCATATTCGTGGCGAGTATGTAAGCAGTTGTGTCACTTGGTGGGTTGCGTCATTCATGCGAGATGGCTTTGAGAATTGCGTCATTTGTGTGAGACGACTTTGATTGCGTCATTTGTGTGAGACGACTTGAGAATTACGTCATTTGTGTGGACGGTTTGATTGCTCATTTGTGTGAGCGACTTTTGAGAATTGCGCCAATGTTTGACGGCTTAGTTGCTTGTGCGGTGGATAGATGGCCACGACTGCGGCGATGAAGGGTCGCGGTTCCTTTGCACGCCAGGGTCACCAATGAAGGAAGAAGGTTCGTTCTGGGTACCTTCCATTCCGAACGCAAGTACGTAACCAATCACTCCAAAACGATCGTCAACGCGTGATGTTGGTACTAGTTCATATAGATATCACACCGCCACATATTTATGGTGATAAAAAAAATTTTAAAATAAATTACTTAATTTCCTGTAGAAATAATGTTTTACTCAGATTCATTTAAGGGAGTTTGCCCATGTGATGGGTTCAAAAAATCAAATTGTTTTTCTTTCATGTCATGTCATCTTAACATGTCTAGAATACGGTGGTTATAAAGATACAGCAGTTAGAAGAAGCTGTTCGGAGTGCTCAGTTGGCAGTCAAAGACTGAGCCTATTGTATACAATCTGCTCGATACCTAAGCTCCTCTATGCAGATATACATTCATAGAAGTATAGACAAATTTGTATAGGTTTAAAAGAAAATATCTATAGTGATTGAATATTTTGTGTAACTTGTCTTAGTCAAGGCTCGGCTTCAAAAAGCATAACAGCTACAAATTATTTATTTTCACAATGAATGGTCAAAAAGGAAGTACGAATGGAAATGTTCATCCTGTTCATAATAAAAAGCAGAAGTTTAGTGGAAACCATTTTACCACCCAAATTGATACAGAATTAACATCAGCTTTTGCGAAAAAACAGCATGAACATGGAGATTCCCATCGCTCCAAGGTTCGCATATTGCATTTTGGAGGTTGTTTCAGTATTTGCAGCTATTTTTTTAACTGTAATATGTAAGACTTCTAAAAGTAACTTATCTTTCTTGGAGAGATGCAAAACAATAAGGAATCTATTCATTTTTTGATACAGACTTTTGTTCCAAAGCATCTACACTCTGGCCCCAAGATCATTGAAATTGCAACATACTTATTTGTCATTATGGTTTTTAGGTTTTGTAGGAGTATTAAAAGTAATGATGACTATGGGATGCCCCGTTAGCCCCGAAGCACATACTTATGTACAGAAACATGATGAAATGGGCATTCACGCTCAGAACAGTGCACGAGTGATACCGTTAAACAAGAAGATAAAAGAACTGAACAATCTTCTTTGAAAGAATTCTAAGAAGAAGAGGAAGAAGTACTCTATGGACCAATCATCGTCGATCGAGGATAAGTTAAGTTTTTCAGAGTTTTAACCAGACTCGAAACTTTTAATGCGTTTTTCTCAAAACTGTTTTTCAAACTTTCCTTCATCATATCTCAAGAATGGTTTGACCGAATGACTTCAAGCGTATAGAGTGAACTCAGCACATATAGCCCCACAAAATGGTTTACTACTATTCAAAAATTCCCAAAATTTCTTTTTTTTTATACCAAAAACATAACTAAAAAATCCCTGAAATTTGAAGCTTTTTCTTCAGAGGTCTATCAAACAACTTTTGGTATTTTCAATTGAATATAGTTATTGAAAGCTAAAGATTAAAACGCTGTTAATTTTTTAAATTTCAGACAAGCCAATAAGCCAGAATTGTGGAAGTGAGCATCCATTTTTTTCAAGGCAGGTGTGTTCAGAGTGCTACAATTTACGTTTTGCTGGATATTTTTGGCTAAAAATTTATAAACACTTAAAATATACATAAATATATGATTAGTAAAAAAAAAATCCCCAAAAAGGCTTAAAAAATAGGCCGTCACTTGGATGAACCTGAACCCCCTTAATGTAGCATTTTCTAGAAACCAATTAATAGTACTAAGATAAGTATTCAAGCAGTTTATTTATATTAATTTGATCTACCCTTTGTTATACATATTTTTTAAATTAAATGAAAACAATTCTTCAATCTTTTGATAAAAAACAAAATATTTTCATAATTCCAAATTCTTGATAACATGGTTAATGAAAATAATACATAAGTCACAACACAAACAACTTACCATAAATACTAAAAAATTTTAAAGTGCTACATATGTGTGCGTATTAATTCAAATTTGCAGTATCTTAGACTATTTGAGAAGTTCCGTTGGTGTTGCTGAACAGAGCTCAAAATAAAAAAGTTTCACTCACCTTAGGGACAATAGGAGTTGGACGATTTGGTTGAGATTCTGGTTCAAAATTGTACAATTCAGCAAGTTCCGCTGCATTAAAATGGCGATCTATTTGTTGTTCATCAACTACACGAATTGACAAGGATAATTTAGTAACCTGTCGATCATATATCTTTTCTTCCATAGTACCCTTAAACAAAATATATTATCCATTACAACTAGATAAAGAATTTCTGTTCTATAGGATAATGACAACATTCTTCATATTAAAATCCAGTAAAGTAGCCACTGATATTTTCTCTTAACAAGTAACTATTACAATGACACTTTTCAATTTGGAAATTAAAAATGTATAAACAGTTATTACTTTCTAAAAATAAATAAAAGAATGTTAATTTTTTTAAAAAATTTCCCCTTGATTGCCATAACTTTTTAAAAAAGAGGAACTCTATATTATACTCAAATGTTTGCTAAAGAAAGAAATTTTATTTAATGCTAAATTAAAACCTACCTGAGCAAGTAATCTATAAATATAGACTGGCTTTTTTTGACCAAATCTATATACTCTAAAAATAGCTTGAACATCATGGGAAGGATTCCAAGAAGCATCCAACATTATAACTCTATTGGCTCCTACTAAATTTGTCCCCAAACCTCCCGCTTTTGTGGAGACAAGAAAAAGACGAGCTCTAAAAAAATTACATTACATCTTTATTTGACATACTTTTTATTTTTAATTATGATAATAAATTAATTTACTTCTTGTACTACAACAGGTCATTATTTCCTACTTATAAATAAATCTACATCAATAATGATTTGCCGCTATCTTTTAATGCAGTATATGTAAAGTACATTGTGTATACATTTATTTGTATCCCCATTAAACTTAAAAATAAACAAAAATGAAAAATTTTTCTTAATGATCAAACTTAAGCAAAATTCACTTTAAAAAATTAAATACTATGCAAGGTCTGTTCAAAAACTATTCAATTCTTGGCCAGAAAAAATATCTTTGTTACTTTGCAGGATAAGGAACCTAATTCCCCTTTAAAGCCCAGTCCTTAGTCCCTTGCGCCTCCACACACTTAACCCAGCATTCCGTTCACTGTTGAAAACTCTTTTGAAAGGCTTCTTTTGGAATGGCGTTCAACTCCATCGTCCAGTTCTCCATCATCACATTTTTACTATGAAAACAGGACCCTTTCAATAATTATTTTCATTTTGGGAAACAGCCAGAAGTCGTAAGGAGACAGGTTCAGCATTGATAGTGTCAAGTAGGTCTTGTGCAACTGTCAGACAGAGTTCTTTCTGTTCCACCCACAGAAGCTTAGCAACGAATTTTGCAGCCACTCTGCAACATGTTCAAATCATCCCACAAAATAGCTTGTGCAGAACCTGTACTGAACTCAATTCATTCAGCAATCTCTTGCACAATCAAACAACTATCTTTTGTTATCAAGACTTCCCAATTTTTCAACAACTACATTTCGAGGAGTTTGTGGCCTCCCAGAACGCTGGTTACTCTCTATCGACGAGTGGGCATTTATGAATCGGTTAAACCACTTCTTAATTTCTGTGACCCCCTTAATAGTGTCTCTAAACACTTGCTGAATCTTACCCATTGCTTCACTTTGAAAATCACCAAGCTATTGACAAAATTTGATGCAGTACCTCTACTCAAGTTGTTCAGTTATCTTTAGAGAAATAAAGATCTGACAAACACATTTAGCAACACCTTACTCAACTGTATGCACAAAACTGGCACACTCTAAGGCAGGAAAAAATTCAAGCAAGCACATTAAGTTCATTAAGCTTTCACTATGCACAGTGACGCTGCTTTAGAAACTTTACTGTGTACAGGAAAATTCAAGATCGGATAGTTTTTTAATATAGACCTCGTGTATATGATATATTAATATATCATTTTAATTTATAAAAAATCAGTAGTTCAAGAATTTACTGAAAATAAGATCCTATTGATAATTTTTAAGCAAATGTGAGGCTGTCATTTTTACTTCAAAACATTAAAATTATATCTTCTCAATCTTACTTTCTTCTTAGCATGCTTAGGTTAAGTGATTTAAATACTGCAATGAATTTTCATTACTTTATATTTATTCATTGTTTGCCAAAAAGATTCTTCCCACAGCATTAAATTTTCCTAAGATCAAAAACAACAGTAATGAATTTTCAACACTTTATACTTTGTATATGTCTTTGAAATCTGTAATGAAGGGAAAAGATTGTAAAAAGAGTGCAAACTACTGTTCTACCGGAAATACCTAATATTTCGTAAAAATAAAATGTTTTTAAGTATTTATTTTTTTAATTAAAATAAGATTTTAAATTATCTTATAAAAAGAGCAACCTTCTTTCTAATTAATTATGAATTGTACAATAATCTCTTAAAACTTTAAATTTGTAATAATTATCAAACATTAAGTAATTCTTTAGTAGTTCAAATCCTCTTCTAGAATTATTAGAATATTTAATTAAAAGTAAAATCGAATTACTGTAATGAAAACATTTCTAGGATTTTATATAAAGACATGTTCCAATTTAATTAAAGAATTTTAATGTAATGGAAAGAATAATTAAAAGTTTAAAATTGTTGAAAATTCATTATTCTGTTATTTTTTATCTTAAAAAGAGTGTATGTTAAATTAAACTAAAAGATCCATTTTTTATTATATGTTTCTTTTTTTTTTAAGTAATGAAGTAAATCAAAATTTTAAAAAATGTAGAAAAAAAGCATCTGACACCCACAGCTGTATATTTGCTTCTGTATTTTTTTTTTATGCAAGATAATTTTTAAAAAATGCCCATTCAACAAGCCCTGTGCCAGCAAATGAAAACAAAAACAGTGGCTTTCATAGAAAGTTCACTATAATCTTAACAGTGACAAGCCTGGAAATTGACCAAGCTCACAATTTTGTCAGAGCAGTGTATGATGCTATTTCTCTATTTCAGGAATTAACAATGAAACTTATTCTTTGATATGATTATATATACATTAAACACCCATTTTCAACTCTGAAAAATATTTTTCAAATAAAATTTTAATCATTTCAAGTACAAAACTATCTTTTCGCTGATTGCTAAAATTTAGCTTGGTGTAGAACACGAAATCACGAAAAGTTTTAAGCACTCCAGGTTCTTTTTTTAAATGCACTTTGTCCATAGATGCAATTCTTTTAGAGTGAAAAAATTAGTTTATTTCTTTAGTGGAAAATATCAGATATGAAAAGCTTTGAAGCCATTCAACACCAAGAATCCTGGATATGAGATTATCCACAGGTTGTTCTTCCAAAAAAAACCAAAAAAAATACCAAGATAACAACCTAACTTTGGTGCACAAAAACCAAATATTGTGAATTCTGTCTATATCTTAATGTAGCAATTTTAATCAACTGAAGTAGGCAAAGTTTGTATCCATACAGCTGACAAGTTTGATTGCTTCACCAGAAGCATTTGACAATCTAGAGGCCCAGGTTTCAAAGCAAGGTTGTGTCTGTATACAGTAGTGAATCATCTCATTACGAGGGTGGTTTCTGCCACACATGCATGAAGGCATGCTACAAAATAATCAACTGCATCAAACACTCTTTACCAGTAATATGACCCATCAATGTGACAAAGAGATTTCTTCCAATTCTAAATATACTTAGTCTTATAATTCTAATAATCAAATTCTAAATACTCATCTAAATACTTAGCAATTTTCGAAATCAGCACACTAAAAAATATAAAAATAACTGAAAACATCTTTTGTATTTTTCCAAAACATTAATTTTGTATCCCTGTATGATAAATGTAGTTGACCAGTACCTTCTCTTCTTGCTTATTATTACCCCTGAATAAGTAACAGCAGTTTTTTATTCACTAGTTCTTATACCCATTCTTGTATTCCTACAGTATTGTTGGTCCAATTAGTGTAGATGACAAACACAATACTACAATTGATAGGTTACAATGAAATTCCTCTTCTGTGTTATAGATCCACTGTGTAGACCACATAAATAGTAGGTGGTTAGCAGAAAAATCAATGTAAGGTTATAGGAATAATACCCACAAACAAAAGTCAAACACAATATACATTAATTCATTCTTTATGCTCATACAGCTCAGGTGTCAATAATTAAATCCAAAATACCAAGAAAAGGTCACAAGGAGAGAGAATGCTGATTTTAATGAGGAATGAAACAGCAGATCCTTCAACAGATGTAACTCTTTTTTATCGAAGATTTTATTGACAAGAGGGTCAATATTACAACTGACAACATAAATGAAAATTTCTATCCACTTTTTCAAACTTTTAAAAATTAATATTTAATTTCTTTTTAACTGGATGTGGTTGCCATTAGTTTTCCTTTAAAGTACCTTTAGTTGTTACCTATATAAGTCAGAAAAATTCAAGAATAGACAACTAGAATTTATTCTGTATTTTAAGAATTATTCTGTATCCTGTATAGTAAAATTTTCAAGATATATATTTATCTTTCTGTCACAAGTTCATACTTGAAAAAATTATAACACACTAAGTGAAAAAATTATAAAAGTAAATATGCCAGAACATTTAAAGAGAATGGATGAAATATATTTAACTACATTTTTAATGAAAATTTTAAGGAAGCATACACTATTTCTAAAAGCACAATTAATATTCAAACCTGTCATTAGCAGGATCATTAAAATGATCTATGTATTGCTTTCGGAACTCAGCAGAGGTTGATCCATCCATTCGAAAATAGTCTACATTTTTAGACCAAGAATTTCGAACATCACGCTGTTTATCCTCTTCTGAAACAGGTTGTTGGTCCAAAAAACTTAACAAATCTTCAAGAAGATCAAAAGTCAGAAGTGATTGAGAGAACACAATGCTAGAAAGGAATTACAAATTATTCAAATTAGATCATACATGAAGAATCAAACTGCAGAGATGCTCAAATATGCATAAAAAAATATAGTGAAAAATTGGATGCATTTAATTCAAGTGAATCAAAAAATTAAATGTGAAGTAGTCTAACATATTCTAATATATAGACAGCGATTTACATAAAACAAAACTTTAATCTGAGTCGGTCTCTTTAATTACATAATGCTTCACAGGGGATAAACAGGATATGAAATGAATTAGTTATAACAGAAGCATAATGCAAATTTAGTGATTGCTACATCAATTAAAAATGTTGCAGCATTAATATCTTCAGGGATTGAAAATAGTTTATGAAGGATCCAAGATAAAAATAACTTATAGATTATAATTATATAATCTAATAGAAATACATCAAATGTCACAGAGAATTTCTGGTACAAAAATAGCCAACAACTCTTTATGAGCTTATTTCCCTTCCAGTCACAGCTGCGTAAACATACATGTATACACTTAGGTATTCTACTTTGAATATTTGTAAAATTCTTTCAGGTCTTTGGTTAAATTATTTTGTAAAAAACAATTTGCACATTCTTTTCATTCTGCATATCAGTACCCTATTTTTCTGTATTTAATCCACTGATTATATGTTAAAAAAATACATGATTCGTTGAGTGTATTATATGCTGCCATAGATAATCTTTTAGTAACATTTTAAAAGAAATGCCACTTATGTTTTATAAAATAAATAATAGATAGTTCATGAGAGTTACTTTATGAAAACACATCTCTGTGAGAATGTTGAAAATGCCCTGAAATTCGCATCTGCAAAAAATGTAATAATATCTGGAGGACTGACAAAGAAATTACAGTCTCTTTAGGCCTCAGAATTAACAGATAATTTAAATCAAAAGTTAGGAAATTATGGGAACAATGGATGTCCAACGGAGATAAGAATTTTATAAAAATTGGAAAATTAAAGTGTGCATTGCATGAAATTGTCCCCAACTGGATTTTAAAAGCGTGGAACGATGTCTTGGAAACTATGGTAAATAACATGTTTCAAAAAAGCAATATTGTAGACAAAAACGACTCTAACAATGAAGACTCATTTTTGAGTGACTCTGATAATATGTTAAGCGAAGGTGTAATGAATTTATTAATTTCCAAATCTGATGAATCAGACTTTAAAGGTTATTAGTTATTATTAATAAATTTAGTGATCATTCCAGGTAGTATTTTCTTTTTTAATTTGATGGATGAAATAGACGTTTTTTTAGTAATTTTTTTCTCTGTACAATACACTACTTATATTTTTAATTTTACTGAGTATTTTTTATTGGTGCTAATTTGATATTGGAAGGCAATGCACCAAGTAGTTGTTTGTGTTTGCCAAGATGAGCAATAACATTACAATATGGTTACCTTTTTGTAATGTGTTATCTATTTTATCAAGTGGTAATGTGATTGCCATGGGAATGACATACATTAAGAGTACATTGAGAGAGAATTTTTAGAGTAGTATACATTAGAGTATTTTTTGTATTAATTTCAGATGATTTTTATTCAATTTCCTTAAAAATGTAACCATTTTCATAGCAACCATTCTTCAAGCAACTGCTTCAGTCGTATTTCGTGCTATTTTCAAATATGGATATTTCTAATCTCATCCGTGAGCACCAGGCTATTTTTTTAAAAGAATATGAGGTCTGTGCCTTTAATTATTGTTGCAAATTGCACATTTCCACTTTTTTTTTTACTTTTAAATAAAATATTTCCTTTTTCAATGAAAGTCATTAAAGGAACTCGCAGTTTTTGGAGTCTTGCAAGTTATCAGCAATTATTAATTGATATTCATTATTGATTGATATTGGTTATTTTCAATTAATTCCTATATTCTTTATTTGAAATATGTTTCAAAACAGTTCTTTAAAATTATTTTCCTGATGATTTGTTACAACAAGGCCACCATCTTGGATTCCATATTACTTAACAACAAACACTGTTTGGTGTGATTCCTTAATCATGACAAACAGCTGCAGATCATGCAATGCTTTTTCTTTTACTCAATAAAAAAGGCTTTGCAGATCATATGCTGCTGAAAATTACATACAGAAAAATATGGTATGTGTATATATCATAAAGATTCAAACCATTTTCAAATGTGTGAAGTACTTCAACTTATAATAAAATTATGGATAAATATAACTTTATCATTACTAAAAAATAATTTTAATTAAAAATAAAAATAAAACCCTACTGAATTGGTGAAAAATGGAAGAAATAAGTTTTTGATAAACATATTTCAATCTATACGGAGAATATATATTTTTTAAATAAATGAATATAGTATGGCAGCAACTACCACATATCACTGTTAACCCAAATGACATTTATAAATTAAACTCATTGAAAAGAGAGATTCCATGATTCTTGCATTATATTTTGTCATAAAAAATCCTCCACATACATTTTAATATATATTTTCTTATTAACACATTACTTTATGTAAGTGTGTCAAAGTTTGAAAAATGCAATTCAATATCAATTATACAATTTTTTAAACCACGATTTGTATCATCACATGGAATGAAAGACAACATAGAAAATACTTCAACAGAATTCTATGATGGAAAGTTATGGAAAGTAAGTCACAAAAGATAATAAAAAAATAATTCAACATGATAATCACTTGGAAACAAATTTACTTTTCCACATAATCTCAAGCCACGTTGACGCTCTTATCTCATCATTTTATCACAGCCCCAATTACATTGTTGTCATATACAAATTGTTTGCCTCCAAGATGCTGTTTCTGTGGACCAAGCAGATGAAAGCAAGTGCCTATTCAATTCTTTTTTGTGTTTATGGGTCAGTTGCCAGGGAACTTCATGCGCGCACATTTTTTTGGAAATTCAACTGATCATGCATTATGCTTATGCTAAGCCATTATAACGCCCTATTCAACCTGAATCAATTCTTCCACCTGTTGCTCAGTTCATTTTGTTGCAATCAAAACAGGACAGCCACTTTGATCATCAACAATTTTGGAACGGCCTTGTGACAATTTCTTCACCCAGTTGTACACTGCTTTAGGTGATAAACACTTTTCTCCATAAACAAGTAACATTTCTTTATGAATAGTTTTTTTTTTCTATTCAAGCCCTTTCGTCCACAAAAATTGGCACAAAGCATACTATTCTTCTATCCTACAATCACTCAGCATCATCACCATTTTTGAAACTGCATTACCTATGCATGAGAATGCTACCTACTCAATATGAATTGAATATCATTCAGCTATATGCAGCTGCCATCTATCACCATTATTTGAAGATATCTGTTTTTACTTAAATCCTGCCATAGGCATTTGCAACTTACTTAATGATTTATCCTCATAAAAAGTCATTATCAGCAATATTCAGCTTCTCATGTGAGACATCAAAACTCCTTCAAGAGTAAATACACAAAAATTTGTATATTTACTCTGACTTTGAATGCATTACTTTTGCTTACATATATATATATATAGTACAATAAAATAAAAGTGAAGAAGTACTAGAACCTATAGTGCTAAAGCAGGAAGAAATTGGAATTCACCAGACACAACAAATGTAGATACAAAAAGTCTTTGGACTAAACTGGAGACCTATTATGATTTCTAAAGCTGTCGCTGAATTAGGGTTAGCAATGCTTTATGGATCCAACCTTTCCCGTACAGCAGAAATTTTCAACGTAAGGGGGGGACAAACACCAAGTTGAAAAGTTAAGTCTAATACAACACGTGGATATAATAATATATTAAATAATATATGATGATATATTAAAATAATATAATATATTAAAATATTATTATTGATAATATATTAAAATGAAATTAAGAAAAGAAACCAATAATGAATCTCACAAGGAGAGGGATAATAAAAAAAATTTTATATAGAAAAAATTAGGATAAAAACTTACATGTAAAATAAATACTGGAAATTGAAAAAATTCAAGCTTCTATGATAAGATCCCACGCGAAATGACGTAAAGGATTGAAACGACTACACAAGAAGGAAAAAACGTGGCGCCACCTGGATAGTTATTTTGCAATTAAACAAACCACAAAGATTTTTTAATACAAATTAATACAATGGTCCTGACAAACTACTATGTATTTTCATGTAATTCTTTTCTCTTAACACAAAATGAAAATTGCTTCACATAAAAAGATTTCCCCTCTGTGAATGAACAAAATATGGAAAACACCAGCCAGATTGGACTGTCCTACTGCATCATCGGAAGACTTTGTAGCAATAGATGATGATAAAGTGTGTACAGTGCCAATTATAGCAGACAATAACATTTTTGGAGTTTACTCAAAGTTCAAAACATATCATTAATGTAGATCCAATAACGAAAATAAAATGAATAATGCAGCTCCTGTTCCCAGTAAACCGAAATGAGGAATATCATGAAAAGTATGAGCTGTTATTCAGATGCTGTTCCTTTGGTGAAATGAATAACATCAAACAATTTGTTGGTAATTCAATGCTAAAAAAGGCAACACAAAGAATAATAGATTGCTTCCCAAAAACTCAAAATATTTTTTGTTTTTGAAAAAACTTTAAAATGTTGTATTAAATTTCTTTAACTTCTTGAGAATGTTTGGTTTTTTATCGATTTTTATTAAATACATGCATATATACATATCTATGTAAATAAAATAAACTCTAATATATGTTTTTTGTTGTATCCTGTAACACAAAAAATTCAGTGTCCTTCAGTTCCCTCATTTTTGTGTTAGGCTATTTTTACTGCATATAAATTTAGAATTTTAAATTTCTAGTTGTTTCAGAAAAGGCTCTAAATCGATATAATTTATGGGGAGAAGATACTTTATTTATCTAAACTGAAAAAAAAAACATAGTACAATTTCCAGAACTTAACACTTGAGTCACTTACACTTTGTCACCAATAGCTTCACATTCTTTAAGAATATCAACTAGAAGAATTATTTTCCCACTTATTTCAATATTGTGTTTATCTTCTTCCGAAATGAAATCATCATACCAGTGCTTTTCTTCATTATTATCACTTTCTTCACTACTTTCAATACCTGAAAACAAATAGCTGATATAAATTTATACAATACTACAAAAACAACTTCAGCCACTCTAATAAATCTATAAACCATATTTATTTAATCCTAATGAGATAGCATACTTTTCAAAAATACTGCTAAAGCAATGTTCATAACAAAAATATCACTCTAGATCAGTGTTTCCCAAAGTGTGGTACACGTACCCCTAGGGGTGGGGAAAGAGTTTGATGGGGGTACATGTTGCACAGGAGTTTGGAGGGGATTTGCACTGCACCATGCTTCGCTACATCTAATTCTACATTCTCATGATTCAAATATCGAAAATAAATACAAAGAAATTAATGATATTTTTAATGATGAGGATAGTATAGATAAAAAATGGAATACCTGAAAAGAAACTATCATCGAAAGAGATAACCTAATCCTGGAAAAGGTAGAAAAAGAATAAAAAGGACTGGTTTGACAATGATTGTTTCATAGCTACAAAGAGGAAGAATAAGATATATTGTAAAATACTAAGTAAGATATTCAAAAAATGCAGTGATTGCATACAAAGATGCAAAAAGAAAGGGGAAAAGAACTTATACGTAAAAAAAGAGGAAATTTTTCAAGAAACTTTTTTAAAATGTTGAAGATTTGAGGGGATCCAATGAAAGCAGAGTTTTCTTTAAGAAATAAACCTTGGGCAATAAGTCTTTAAGCCAAGAACCATCTCTTGTCATAATAAGGAAGGAGTTATTTTGAGTGATAAGAATGAAGTGTTAAGGAGATGGTATGAACATTTGGACAACTTACTCAATAGTGATAATGATGAATTTGAAGCACTTACAGGAAGCATGGAAACTCAGAGCCAAGATGTGATTGAACCACCATCACTGGAAGAAGTCATAAATAAACTTAAAGACAATAAGGCACCCAACCCTGACACTATTCCAACTGAGCTACTTAAAAATAGTGGAAAAGAAACTTATAAGAAAGTTTATGACTTGGTTCAAGCAATAGGGAACAGGAAGTAATATCTGAGGAATGAAAAATGAGTATAATTTGAGTAATACATAAGAAAATGGATATACTTGAGTGTTCAAATTATACAAGAATCAGACTGCTTTGTACAAGTTATAATGTCTTCTCGGATATTTTATTCACCAAACTTTCTACACTATTGGAAAATATAGTTGGAGATTATCAAAATGGATTTCAGAAAGGAAGATCCACTACAGAGCAGATATTCAACATCCATCAAATTTTGGAGAAAATAAGAGAATTTGAAATTGATACAAATCACATCTTTATTGACTTTAAAACCGCTTATGATAGCATCAAGAGAAAGGCTTTTATCAAAGCCATGAAAGAGTTTAAAATTCCTGGCAAGTTATTTAAGCTGGTTAGCCTGACATTAAACGAAACTAAGATCATGGTCAAAATACAAAGCAATCTTTCAGACTTTTCATTTGATGATGATGATGTCGTATCCATGACGGGATCAAGTCAGATAGTACCATTGGCCCAGATGACTGTTCTGGCAATCTGTTCAATATTATCCACATAAAGATTTCTTGACAAAAAGAGGAGAGCTGGACAGTCAAAAATAAGAGCAGGTATTAGCTCTGTATCTAGACAGTTATCACAATTCCTATAAGATCTTCTAACATCCCTATCTGTAATGACCTGTTCTTAGCCTAGCAATAGTTTTTGCTATAAGGCGGTCTCCACTTATATTACAGATTTGATGATTTACAGGAATTGACTTCTCTCTCAATTTGAAATTTACAACAGCATTTGTGTCTAATAAAGTAATGTTGACAAAGTTGTCATTACTAAGATTACTAGCTTCTATCACCAGTTTATCTGCGTTTTCATTGCCTGTAATGTCAACTATGTGCAGGTTACGATTGGAGGAAGTAGACTTTATCTAACTGCTGTAATCTTTAAAGGTGAGAGCAGATCTCTTCAGTAATCCTTGAACCTCCATTTAGAATTGCCTAGAAGGCTGCTTTTGAGTTACAGAAAATGGCAAGATCTTTAGCTGTTCTAGAATAGGGAAAGTCTCATATAGATCAAAAGCCTCAATTACTGTTCGAAGTTCACAAGTGAAGCAAGAGGCAATGGCACCAGCGCTGATTACTCATAGGTAGCTTGCATCACTTGGAGTGGACATAAATACGTCCGAACCTCCATTCAAAAACATGTCATCAGAAGAACCGTCTGTATAGGCAAACACAAAATCATATTGTGGATATTTATCAATAGTCTTGAGCCCTTTTGTTTTGAGGATACTAGTAGGCTCACTTTTAGTACATGGCTCTAATAGACTTGTTACAATTGTGGTGTTCTTAGGAAGCCCAGCAGAAAAAGGAGGTTCCTGATAAATAGAAAATTTGTTGTGTTCAAGGCCAAGGGGTAATCAATTTTACTATCAAATTGCATTGGAGATCTTTTTAATCCTGTATTAGCATTATAATTTTCACAGGTTCTTCTAGCAATATGTGTTGGTTCACGACTTCTAACTTTGTGAATTTGATCAAGTTATAATCTTCTCCTCTTGTCAAGGCTACCAAGCACATTTTTTTAAGACCTTTAAGTTGTTAGCAGAGGACACTGTCCCAATAATGTGACTTTTGCAGCTCTTGCCTGAACACTATCTAATTTCTGTAGTGTGGTCTTAGATGCATGGAAATGGCATAATCCACGATCCGGTCTTATAAGTGAAATATATGTTGTTTTTAAGGTCTTGGGACTTTTAATGATCTTTATTTTTCAAAGCCCTGTCTGCATAGGTCTTAATGTGCTCGGTAAATCTCAGTTCAGCATCTAGGAAGATTCCTAAATATTTCGGGCATGCTGTCCTCTCTGTAAGTTTACCCTCAATATATAACTGTGGATTCATCAGGGACCTGTGTTTTCTATCTGTTGTAAAGACACAGACAATTGCCTTTTTGACATTAACCTTTAATTTTAAACTCTGTGTCCACTTTAGAATTCCATTTAAGGAGTGCTGAAGCTTTTTTTCCAAGATATCCATTTCCCTGCTAGAGTGCCAAATTGTAATGTCGTCTGCATAGCAGGCAACCTTAGTGTCATTATTGTTCAGACCAATTGGAAATAAAAAATGGTGTTTGACAAGGTGATGCACTAGTGTGCCTTCTCTTTAATTTAGCATTAGAAAGACTTGTAAGAGATTCCAACATCAACACCAGAGGAAATATCTTTAATAAACCAATACAATTGTTGGTTTTTGCTGATGACAATATTATTGCTTGAACACCAACTGCACTAACACAAGCCTTCTTATCTTCAGAGAAAGTGGCTCTGAGAATTAATGAGATTAAGACCAAATATAAGCCTTGCAATGAATCATGTTTTAACAATTCCCACTTTAAATTTGAAGAGTGTAATTTTGAAGTTGTTGACATTTTCACTGATTTAGGTTCTGAAATTAACAACAGGAACAATTGTACTACTGAAATCCAAAAAAGAATTTCTATGGCTAATAGATGTTATAATGGATTACAAAAATACATGAAATCAAATGCCATAAAAAAAAGGTTCTTTTGTATAAAAATCTTTTAAGATCTGTTTTAACTTATGCATGTGAAACTTGGTCCATGTCTCGAACAGATGAGAAATGATAAGTATCTATGAAAGGAAGATTTTAAGATTTATTTTTGGAGGAATTCAAGAAAATGGCATGTGGCAAACAAGATCAAATTTAGAACTCTATCACTCATATAAAGAATCTGACATTGTTAACTTCATCAAAGTACAACAAATTAAATCAGCAGTCCTTGTTGTCAGAATGGACAAAGACTCCACCACTAAAAAATTCTTCAACGCCCAACCAATTGACAGACAGAGAAAAGGCACACCAAACCTAAGATGGATTGAGGGCCTAGAAAAAGATCTCCAAGTTCTGAGGAAATGTTTTAATGTTTGTTTAAATAGGCCTTAACTTATCATTACAAGGCAAAAAAATTACATTGTTTCACACTCAAGATAAAGTGAATGCTGCCATTGTAAAACAAAAAAAAGAGAATTGATAATGGAGAAGTAGACTCGTTTCCCACTTTTCATGAGTTTATAACAAGTTTGACAGCTAAAATTGATGCTGATACTCTGAAATGCATAACACAAATTTTAGACTTTGTAAGTGGGCAAGAAAAACTATTTCCTTGATTTCAAACAAAATACTGATTGGATAAGATATCCATTGAACTTTAACACAACATCCATGTCAGAAGGTTTGATACACGTGGAAGAAAAGTAATTGTTGAAATTGGCTTCAGACAGGATTCATGAAAAATAAATATAAGTAGGATACTTTAATATCATTCTGGTTACAAATGCAACATGTGCATCCAGTTTTAGCAGAAAAAGTTCTGAAATACAGTTTGCCTTTTCCAACTTCATATTTATGTGAAGTTGCTTTTTCAGCATCAGTAGACATTAAATAAAAAAAAAAAGGAGCAGAAACTGGATACAGAACTGCATCTCAGATTAAAATTCAAAATTAAAGAACCAAATTATGATGATCTGTTACCTCAGCACAAACAATTTCTTCATTTTCATTAATCCAAATAAAAGTTATATAACTTTTATTTATATTTTATTATGAATAATTTTATTTTTCTTTTCTTATTATTTTGTGTAGGTCAACAAAAAAAATAATAAAATACATATATTTCTTAATTGTTCTTTAAAATACATCCTTTCTTTTTTCCTTTTTTTGGATGAGTACTCGGGAGTATGAAAATTATAGAAGGGGTACACAAGTCAGAAGTTTAGGAAACACTGCTCTAGAGAATAAAAAAAATAATTAAAGTTACCTGACTCATTTCTTCTAGATCTTGTTTTGTAAATCTTTACAACTTCCCTAAATGTCACAAAAGTAAAATTTTAATCAATTGAAATTAAACAAAAGAAAAAAATGGAGAAAAATAAATGGGAATTTTCCATACTCTGCTTCAGAATCTTCAGATTTTGAAGGAGTTGACTGTGATTCTTCACTTCCATCATTTATGAAATCACTTTCATGATCTTCCTTTAGAAACTAAAATTAATATTTACCAGTCAAATTTTCAAAAATTAAGACAAAAAACTTGTTATATATCTTTAAAAAACCTGTAAAATTCCTTTCATCAAAAATTTTCTTTTTAGCATAATTATGTAAAAACTTTAAGAAAAAAATTTTTATTTAACAATTTTTTACAATCAAGATATTAGAATTTATCACAGCGGAATTAATTACTGAATACAATCAAAAAGTATTGCTTAAGAGAACATAATTCTATGCTCATATTAATATAACATGTTAAAACATTACTCTAACAAATCTAACATTTTTTAAAATAAGTAATTATTATGAATAATATGTTTTGTTATACTTCTATCCATTGCTTTATTTTATTAGGTTTATGACATTTTAGTACTAGATTAATGATTTTATACATATAATTCCACTAAGTACAATAGAAATACAGAAATTAACTACAATCAAATGCTTTGTATTAATAATGAAAGAAAGATTTTTCTTACTAAACCATAAGAAAATTCATCAAAATACACAATACATGAAATATTATCCATAATATATTACACAAGATTTTTAAAAAATGGCTTTTCTTAAAAACTCAAAAACATGCAACATTTTTTAAAGAAGTTAACAGAAATTATTGTATTTCATACAGTTATTTTTTTTTCAAAAACAAAATTATTTTTATAATAAGATATATTTTTGCAGTAATTTTGGTAAATTAGACAATAAATGTAAACGTTTATACGTAAAAACTTTCAAATTTTAAAGAAATATATAAAAGGATATTTTTGTTCTTTTTATGGCATTTTAAAATTAAAAATGAAAAGAAAAAATCTACTCTCCTTTCTACTTTATATGGAATATTTAAGAATCCTCATTAAACAAAAGGACTCTTTTTTTTTTCCAATTGAGAAGCAAAAAAAAACTATCTAATTAATTTCAAGGAGAAAAAATACAATATTTTAAAAAAATCCACCAAAAAAATTAAAAGCACTGAAATTTTTTTTATAATTTTATTTATTATTATTCTACTTACTTTTCGTCTTTCAAGTCGCTCAAAACTTGTTCGCACTATGAAAGGATGAGTGCATAAATTTCTTAAAACATTATAATCCATAAATAAAGAACTTCCTTGAATTTTTACTTCAGTTTTAGCTCGAGACAGATTATCAAGATACCATCGATACATTTTTATTTGAGTTTCTGATAATTTCACACTAATAACAAATTCATGTTTAGGAGGTAAAAACTTGGTAAGAGCAGAATAATCACATCTCTGAAAAAAGGAAAAATACATATATATATATATATAAAAAGAAATTCTAGAAGTAAAAGAACTAAAAGGAAAAATAGAGATAAAAAATCATTAACTGATAATATTTAAGTTATTATTGATGATTTTGAAAAAAACTTTAATATCAAGAAGATCAAATATTTCATGTTTGGTCTTAATAAAAAGGAAATTGAATTGTTAAATGAAATCTTAAATAATGATTGCTTAAAGTAATGTCATGCAGTACACATTATTATTATATTATAAGATATTTATAATTTTTTAGTTAATAAATTCAAAATAAATATTGAGAAAACTAATGAGCCTATTACAGAGTACTGCACTTTATTATTCATGAATAAAACTTTTTATCAAATTAATTTTTCTAATGTATTTAATAGACATTTGTTACTTTTTCCTGTTAGAAATGTGGTTGTTAAGAAAGCATTTAAATATAATAAAAAGAAGGGCAGATTTATCTTTAATCACAATAATAGTTCGCCTTCTATTAACATAGAAGATTGTATATGTAAAAACGGTGTGAGTTTGATATCCGGGGTAATAGTGCCAAGTTGTTGTTAATGTTTGCCAACATGGGCGATAAAATTGCAATATGGTTGCCTTGAAATTTCTTTCATTTGGTGATGTGGTTGCCATGGAGATGACGTTTCTTATAGTTCATTCTAATTAGGTTTTTTGGGGGTATTTTTGCATGCACTAATCCTGTTAATTTCAGACAATTTTGATCCTAAATACTTCATTCTTATTGGTTTCTTTTTATTGTGCGGTAAAACTCTGCATTCCAGATGATTTTAATTCAAATACTTTAAAAATGCAATCATTTTCACAATCTATTTCTTCATAACCTGCTGCTGTTCTCTACTTTGTTTTTGTGCTTCTCCGGAAAATGGATATTTACACAGCTATCGGTGAGTACCAGGATTTTTTTTTCAAGGGATATAAGGGCTCTTCTTTCAATTTCTTCAATCCAAAAGGTGTTCCGAAATTCAACTTTTGGTCAACTTTATTTTTAAAAAATGATTTTCTTTTCTTGTTCCTTTTGAAGATGTCAATGATTTCAAAGGTGGTTCAATGCGAAAAATGTGGCCGTGACATGAAGGTTGCTCCGGATACATCCAGAAAATTTGACGGTCGCATCTTTTGCTGTGGAAATTTGCGCTGCCGCAATAAGAAATCTATACAATTCAATTCATTTTTTGGCAGACAGCAAATTGCCTATTTCAACCATTCTACTTTTGATTTATGAATTCTTCAGACGTTCCTCGTTCTCTCAAATTTATTATGAGCTCAGGATTTATTCGCAGGCTGTTGTCGATTGGCGCAGCTATGCGTCCGATGTGTTAATAGAACATGTTAACACAGAGAAGCTTGGGGGGATTGAAATTAATGCAAGTAAAATTGGGAAAAGAAAATATAATAAGGGTCATTTCATGGAGGGACACAACTATTTTGGCAGCATAGAATAGCAGAAACACTTCTCGGCCTTATTGAATCATGGATCGAACCAGGAACAACTGTTATATCTGACTGCTGGAAATCTTACGAAAGGTTGAGCGAAAGAGGCTATCATCACTTTACAGTTAACCATTCACTCGAATTCATTGATTCTGAGACCAGCGCTCATACTAATACTATCGAAGTTACCTGGCGTCACTTCAAAGCTTCCTTGCCTGAATACAATCGGAGAGGATGATTTGAAGGATATATCGCCTGGTACATGTTCAGGAAAATTTGTTTCACTCTCAAAGTGGACTCATTCATTAAATTTTTTTATCTTGTTTGAAATATTAATTGCGCTGAATGGAGAATCATTTTAGGAGGGGGAATCGAGGAATCGAATTCATAACCCTTTCTTAACATTTTCAACTACCAGCATTGCACCTTTTTTGGAATTTTTAACACTTCCTTTTCCATATTACATCCAGTTCCAAAAATGCATTTGTTATATTTTACTTTAATAAATGATCTTTCAGACTTTCAGTAGCCCTCATATTCCTTGTTTTTTTTTGCCACATCCATTAAAGGCAAGTACACTATTTCACTACCAATTTTCACGATTTTTACCAACATTATTCTTTGCTAAAATCAAAAATCGTTGAAAATCATGCACTTCAAATTATTTTTCCGTTCCGATTCATAAATGGACGTCGCCATCTTGGATTCCATTCCAGCTACAGCAAACGCTGCTAGGCGCGATTTTTATCAAGCCAAGCAGCGCATGGCGCAATTACCCTAGATAATAAACTAGTTCCATAAAAACTATCGTGATTTTATTGATGGTCATCATAAGCATGTAGTTAATGGCAACTTATATAATCAATGACAAAATTTTAAAGGATATCATGAGTAAAGGCACTAGTTTCAGATTAATTGTTAGTAATAACAACAATACTATTAAAACACAGATAAATAAAGATATAGATAATTTTATTACAAAATCAACAATTCAATATGGACTACCAATAGAGGCATTTGATGAATTTTAAGTACAGTTTTTTAAAAGATCTCATGAAATTTAACTACCTTTTTCACTATGAATGATAAAAAAATTTCCTTTTATAAAGATATAAAACAGAAAATTTATGAATTATAAAAGAATTTTATCATAGTTTACATAGACGAAGTGCCTGGAAACTACACTGTGATTTGTAAGTATTTTTATTATAACATGCTTAATGAACACTTTTTAAACAACGAATCTTTTAAAAAATTGGATTTGTCACATAATGAAATTAGTTATCGCATTATTGCTATTTATAAAAAAATTGGGTTTTTGCATTCCTAAAATTAAGTTTCCATACATATTTTTAACACCAAAATTCCATAAAAGTCCTGTTAAATTTAGAACTGTGACAAATGGTTTTAAAACATATTTTACTACTGCAGGGAAATTACTTCATATTATTACACAAAACTTTATTAATAAGCAATATAATAAAGCTATTATTAAAAATAGTAAAGATATTATAGATTTTTTTTAAAAATAAAAATATTCATTCAGTTTATAGTTTATGAATATAATTCTATTATTAATAATGATTATTACATTTTTAGATATGTTGATGATTTAATTATTTTTGGCAAAAGTGATAATTTTAATCCCAATATTAATTTTTATCCAGATTACTTAAAGTTAGTTCAAATTAACCACAATCTAATTAAAACTAATTACTTAGATGAATCATTGTATATTAAGGATTATAAATTACATAGTAATATTTATGATAAAAGAGATGCCTTTAGTTTTAACATTCTTAAAGCACCTTACTGGAATTCAAATTTATCTATATCTATATATAGAAATATTATTTTTAACTATATTTATCCAAATAATGTATTAGTTAGCGATAAATCTAATATATATTTAAATTTTAATAACTTTATTAAACAATGTATTGAACATGGAGATCCTGCTAACTTTCTTTACAGTTATATTTCTAATAGTTCTCAGTGAAATTACAATATGTATTAATTATTATTGACAATATGTTTTAATATTAGTATTTTCAATTAATTATACACTTATTCAATAGAGGGCGCCACATGTTAACTAAATTAATAATATTATATATTTTTTAAATATTAATATAATCCTTTATTTCCTAAAAATTTACATCAATATTTATGGTTTTTAAAAGTATATATATACTTTATATTATTCTATCAGAAAACTAACTTTACTTTTATGTGGTACTGCTATTACTCTTGTTGTATTAGGTGGGAAACATAACATGTTGCTATACTGACTAAGTCTTACTATCTACTTTATTGCATTCATGTGTTATACTAATAAATATTAGCAGGCTATAATTTTATTGTTATGTTTTAATGGTATAGTGTATTTTATTTGTAATATTTAAATTTCTCATAATATTATTCTTTCCTTTCGGCTCAATGTATAGGCAAATTACAGGTGAAGGTTGGCTAGCCCTAAAACGTGTTTAAACCTGCAATCTTGGTTCCTAAGGCCAGGAGTTTGTTATTGTACTACTGTGCCTAATATTTCCTATCTTGACTAGTTATACTTAGGTTTTATTTATGGATTTTTATATATATATATATATACACACACAGATGGTTATCAAAATAATGGAAACTCGTTAGATTTATAAAGAATTTGTTATTAGTATGGTGCAGGACTGCCTTTGGTACGTAATACAGTTTGGTTTTGTCTCGGAATTGATTCACACAAGTGCTGAATAGTGTTTAAAGGAATATTGTACCATTTTTCATAGAGATATTGTGAAAGTTCTGGGAGAGTTGGTGGTGAAAGGTATAGATTCCATACTGAACAATCTAAAATGGACCATAACGGTTCAGTTATATTGAAGTCGGCTGGCTGTACGGATCAAGGTAGATTTTTAACTTCATCCTTGTGTTCATCAAACCACAAATGGGCATGTACTGCTGCATGAATTGGGGTATTATCATTCTGGAAAATTTCATCAACTGCAGAAAACAAAGTATGCTTCAAAGAATGGACTTGGTTAGGTAACATTTCTCTGTGCTTCTCCCCAGTGATCCTTCTTTTCAGGGTTACGATTTGTCCAGCAGAAAACCCCGACTCAAGTGTCTATATCCCGACAAATCCATCCCCATGCTTTACAGCTGAAAGGAGATAATCACGATCATACGCTTGTGCAGGTGTGCTCCAAACGTGCACCCATCCTATTGTAGGGAAAAGTGTGAAAAATGATTCATCAGACCCTTTTACTGTCATCTACTTATCAATCAAACACGTTTTGTGAGTGTAACACAGCTGTAGATGATGTTTGGCATTAGCATCTGTGACAGACGGCTAGGAAATTGCTGCTCTTCCATAAACGTTCTGTTTATGGAAGAACATTTATGGAACTAATATGTTTCTTCTAACTGTAATCCTTGACAATGGTGAATCTAGATGCTAATTGTGCTTTACAGTCATTCTTGCTACAGTTGTTCATTTTTAGACATTACAATCCTCTTCAACACCCATCTGTCTGTTTCACTAAGCTTCAATTTCTGTTCACTATTTTGCTTTGTCTAGCCCAGCTGTGTGTATGACGTCATGACTTTAGACACAGTACCTCTAGAAATCCCTAAAAGTTAGGATGTTTTGGTCACATTAGCTCCAGCTAGACAGGCTCGTACAATTTATCCTCTTTGAAAATCTATAAGGTTTGACATTTTACACTTTTGAAAGAAAAAAAAATCAAAGACTTAAAGAACTTCAATAAAGCTATTACATACTACCACAATATAAACATTTCAAGAAAGCAAGAAAAGCTAAATTTGAAATACCAAATGAAATTTTACAAAAAAACTAACATCTGATTGAAATTTTTTTAAAAACAAAATTAAAATAAGCAGCATTCATTAATTTATTATTGGATTTAAAAATTCAGTTGTAAATTACAAGAACTTGTAAATAAATTCCAGGTGTAAGCAGGGCCCTCTGATTTAGAGAACAGTGGTGTTTTTTCTATAACCATTAACATTGAGCTAAAAATACTTAAAATGTTAGTTTGAGTGAGAGTCACAAATAAAGTTCTTTAACTATAGAAGCATATTTTACATGCTTAATATATGCTTACTTAACTTTAAATGCTATCAAATAATGCATATTTTATTAATTTAATAATATGAAAAACATGAATTTAAAAAAAACCATCTTATTGATATCTTTTATTTTAAAGAATGTATAGTTTGTACATGTCTCTAATGTCAATTCATTTCCTTATTTAAATTAAAATGCTCAATTAGCTACATAAAATATTTTCTTTAAGTAGTTTTAACAAATGAACTGATCTAAATAAATAACACTATGAAACTAAATCAAATGTTGTTTTTTTTAAAAAAAAAGGATTACTAAATAACAATAATTTGAAATAGATGAACTTACTTGAACACAACCCCCTAAAAGTTTATGAAGAATATGGATTCGTTTCTTCATACGCTTAACATCATATTCATTTGAATCATCATATTGTCCATTCATAATGGGATTTACAAATCTATTTCGGAATTCTTTAGGAGTTCCCAGTAAATGAGGTTTGACAAATGATAACATGCAATGATCTGGAATTGATTTAATAGAAGTATCACCATTTATCTATAATTATAGTTCTTATGAATATAATACTTATGATATACAAATTAAGACAAATAAATAAATTAAACTTACATTCCAACAAATTATTTTGTAAAGGAGTCCCAGTTAAAACTATTCTTCGCTCGGATGCTATGAGAGCACAAGCTTTTGAAATTGCAGAATTTACATTTTTCAAAATATGACCTTCATCACAAATAACAATATCCGGCCCTAAGGAGAAGATATATTTATAAAATACTTTCTAACTTTCCATAACCTCATGAAAAATTCATAATAATGTTTTTGTTTTTTTAGATGTTTGTTAGGATATTTTTAGCACTCAGAGGTAGTGTTCTGATTACACATAAAAACAAAACATTTCATAATTAAATCAATATGAAGAAAAAAATTTTAATTCTTACATTTTGGTTTCAATTTTCAACTTAAAATTTTTTTACAAAATTTGGTAGAATAAGTACAGATAAATAGAATATGAAACCATGCACACTTTATTTTCAAACAAAATATATCAGAAGAAATCTAAACCTCATTCCCCCTAGACAGTTAACTCCTTTAATCTCATTATAAACAATCATTACAAAAAAAAGGCATCAAGAATAGACACTCCTCAGCAAAATTATCGTTTTATCATAAATAAAGCATATAAATCCATATGTATCTCGCAAGAGGTATGTGAAAGCAAGAATTAACAATGGTGTCTTATATACTTAAACATTTGCCCAAAATACACTAATGGAAACAAATAGTGAAATCAGAAGAGTGTATCACCAGCAAGTACCAAATTATTAAGCACTAAAAATTTAATTAAAATTATCATATATTATATCTGTTTGCTTTGAATCATTGACAGGTTATAAATCATTTAGTATTGTAATCAACGTGCTGAACCAGATTTTGGAAATAAATTTTAATTATAATTTAAAAAATGTTTTCTGGTTTCAAACATGAAATACTTGAAAAAAAATTACCAAAATATCTTTTTAATATGTTCAGATATATCTTTAACAAAAGGTGTGATTTATTTAATTAAAACTAACAAAAAAGATATAATTTTTTTTTAATAAAAGGCATTTAAAATTTATTTTCAAACATGAAATGAATTTTAAGATTTAAATTTTAAGATGGCATATTTAATTTCCTAATTCTCCAGAAAGACTCCTTAATATTTAATTTGTTAAAAGTGTCATTCATTGAAATAATACTAAAACCAACATATTAATTATTTGCTATTAATGTAGTTGAAATGAAACTATGTTGCTTTCTGAGAAAATAGCATCATTTTGTTTTAAAGATGGTCATATTTTTATTAAAAATAATACTAATAATAATATGGTACACTTCAAATCAGCAAAAATTTAAGTACCAAAAGTAACATATATTCAAGAAATACATACACTAGAAATTCACACACACAAATTGTCTAATTTCAAACCAAAATTTAATTTATATTTTAAAATTCAAGTTACATCTGAGATGAAGCATTATAAAACAAATTGCAAATCACGAACTTAATCTTTTCACATAATTTGTATCCAAAGAAATCTGTATAACTTCATAATTCATTTTATACATAGGTTTTCAAACTTTTTGTTTTCTCTTTTGTAAAGCAATTACTCCTCACTACAATTGTTTCCTTTCTATAAATAAGTCTCACACTTGGTACTTTTCAGTAATAATGTTTCTCCAATTAGTGTATTTAAAATGTTGGGCAGTAATAAAAAACTAAACCATTCTTTGGATTTCCTTTGAAAATTTCACTTTTTTCAATAAATATGATGAAATATTAAAATTTTCAAACATCTGCTTCCTCAAACACAGCTTCATGCTCCATGTATCATTACTGTCATCACAGAAGCTGCTGCCAAAGGTCCTTGTTTCAAACCTATAATCATATATTCTTTCTTATTAGAAGTTAGTTCAATAATTTCAACAGATATTCTATGCTAAGACAGGTAACATTTTCCAAAAAAAGAGTACTGGTATGATTAGTTGAAACCAGAAGGAACATTATGTCCTACAAGAAAAGATGTAAACAGTACTGATTACATTTGACTGCACAGCATCCTTGAAAAGATTATCTAACTTTGAGCAACTGCTACTCGATTTATCATTTGTGACATGCTTTGGAGTTTCCACTTGACAAAGGAAATATCATATAGGGGCATCTGTGGAAAATGCATATGTCAAAATGACAAACATCACAAAACACATATCCTACCTTCCTCCTTCTTTAGGATGCATTAATGAAATCAAATTTCTTTTTATAACATTCCTTATATGTTAGAAAGTATTTTGCTTTTGATCGATATTGTGGTAAACAGAACAAACGAAGAAACCCAATATGAAGCATAAGGAAAACAAACACCTACAAAACATAACAAGAGTGGAGTTTTGAAGTGTTGCTGCAGAAGAAAAAAAACACAAAAATGCTTCACTTAAGAAAACAATGCTTATGAATCAGTCCAGAACCAACAGCTAACAAAATGTGATGTGCAAGAAAGAAGAAAGCATAAACTTCATAAATCTTTTTAAAACTCACTGGATACAAGTTCTATAGTCATTGTCTTCAGTTGTTGCAAGTAGAAAACAATAAATAAGGGCTACAGGAGTTAATGAATGACAGAAATTTTGTGAAAATGCATAAAAATGAAGAGTTTAGGTGTAAAATCATAATGAAAGGTTGAAAAGAGTAAATCTTACACGTAAAAGGTAAAAGTTGGCAGTTATGTAAGAACAATATAATGTTATGTAATTGATAAGACAGCATAACAAAGTAATACTTATTAAAATTATATAAATTTTGAAATAAATTTAAAAATAAGTACCTGGATCGACTAAATGCTCCAGAATTTTATTTCTGCTCTTACTGCTTAATTTGGTTATTTTCTTAGAAGAGGCCAAACGACGAAATAGATCATAACTAATAATCAAAACCCCGCCATCCCGTTTCCAGTAATTCAAAATATCCAGTCTAGTATAGTTATCTTTAGCCACAGTTAACTCATGGACCTAAATTCCAAAAAAAGTATAGGACATAAAATGCATAAAACAGGGGATAGTAAAAATAGGTACAGTACTGTAACTTGAATTACTAATTTCACACACACACACAGTAATAGTGTTAAGTAAATTTAAATTACACTGAATAGGGAAATAAAGTGCTGATGAGGAGTATTGAAATAAATTGAAGATATTTTTAAAAAGCATTTAGGATAATACAAAAAAATAACATTGTAAGGATTGCTTCTTCAAATTGGAAAAAGTCTTGCAAAAAAGGATATTGAAAATAATTCCTAAAAACAATTAATGAAGTGGCAGCCACAAAACATTGACATATTTTTAATCCAAATTACAAGTGTTGAATTCTTCAGATGAAGTTTAATAATAAAAGTAGAAAAATAAATTAAGAACATTTTAAACTTTTCTAAAAAGTAACAAAATTGGACAAACTTTACATCTTATAAAAAATATTGAAACAATTCTATAATAATAAAAAAAAGTTCTACTACACAGTATATTTATTATTGAATTATCCTATATTTTTAGAAAATTCTCATTAATTGTTAAGTAAATGGTATTTTAGTATAGTTACACTAATGAATAATTTTTGAATGTCACTGCCTAATGTGATTGTATATCAGAATGAGTTTAGTTGAAATAAGTCTTAATACTAGTAAGTTTTTATATCAATGTTTATCTTTCAAAAATAATGAATGTTACTCTGTTTTTGTTATTAAGACTCTAATAATAATTTTAGAACATCAAGTTTCAATTTGCTTGGCTCCTTTAAGGGTAAATTCAAAATTTATAATTAGGGGTAAAAATATATATTGTACTTCACTAAGGGAAAAAAATCAAATAGTCTCAAATATATTTCCTTTGTGTGAATTAGGCAGTTTCCAAAAATTATTTTTAATTCTTTGGAAGGTGATTAAAGCTATTTAAAATTTTAGAAGAATTAATTTGTTGCAAATGAATATCTGCCTATGATCAGACAATACATTTCATAATACTGACAAATCTGTCTAAAAAGCTGGACTTGCTTAAAGAAATACAATAATAGTACTTTTCCTTTAAGTAAGCAACATTCATACATTTTAGTTATTCAACTGTATGCACACAATTTCTATCTATATGCATATGTAACTGATACATGGACGAGTTCAAATGTAAGACCTGCTAGGGTTTATAGTATTGAAAATACCTCCTTGCAGTTTTAGAGAAATCTCCATAGTATTGCATGCAATTTTTAATGGCAGCAGCTAGACTTTCCTTTATATTCTTTTTTTAAAGAAAATTTAATAAAAACCACATCAAGCAAAAATTCGTGATTGATTTTATCAACAAATGCATTATGCCAACAAATAAATGAATTTTCAAACTTTATTTATTATTTATGAAATGAAACACAAGACAAAGATCATCAAAATTTGCAATTTATTGCTAAAAATATTTGGAAGGGAAACTATTCCCCTCCCCCAATTATCTCATTAAATCAGTATAATATAATACGTAAATGATAAAAGCAAATTGACTATGCTTCAATCTGATTATAAAAAAAATTATTTTATCAAAAATATTGCTTTACATTTATTTGTAGTTAATTCTATTGTAATATCATTTTTCTTTAAAAAAAAAAATTGTATCTTTTTCCAAAAATGTTTTTAATTATTATTTGAATAGAACTAAGTGATTGTCTAGAGATTTATACTTGACAGGAAGATGTGTAAATACCTCTATTCAGTTTTAACCCCTTTTAGGTCAGCATCACATCACAAAGGGTTGGTGTCGCATGCTAGGCGACAAAGAGAAAAATTTCATCCTTGAAAGTGAATCCATCCCATCCCTACTTGCATCTGTTTAAATTCTGTGATATTTTTTATTTCTGAATATTTGTGTGAGATACAAAGAAAGTAGCATTAATTATGCCAATTTTCACAGTGAGAATGCCTATTTTGAATTGAAATCAAAATCATTTTGTATTTTTAGTAATTTCATTCTTACTAGTGATATTTTTGTGTGTCAAAATAGCTTTTATGATGGATTCAGAGGGTGATTTCAAAAAAGTGAATTCAATATCTCTTATTCAGAAACTAGTTCTAATTCATCAAGTGATAACATTTATTCAGAGTCAAACAATTAGAAGACAAGAATTTAAGCTCAGTAAGGCTATCAGTAGAAGTAAAACCACTACCCATTTTTTATATAATTTTTATTAATTTTATTTAGATATTTATTTAAAACACCTTAAAGTTTCAGTTTTAATATATAAGATATCAAAGATTTTTTTTAATTTAAAACTTGGGTACATTGAAGGGGGGGAAACCGGAGATCAGTTGAATGGATAATAAATTTGACCACTAATAGGTGATGCAAAATTTGATTACTAATAAAAAATATTTTGGATTTTCAAATTTACGACTGAGCATATATTAATTTTCAATCATAAAAAATGCATTTTTAGAGTCAGAAATTCAAAACCAAGAAAAGGTTCATTATTATTTAGGTCACATAAATTTAAGTAATTCATCAAAAGTATATTAAAGAAATAAAGTTTTATAAGAAAAAACAGAAGTACAAGTAAAGAGAACAAAATATTTAAAAACTCTTTTCATGACAATTTTAACTTTTAATAATTTTCAAATTTTGATAAAAACACCTATTAAAATTTCACAGAATATATTACACAATTTCACAAAATCATTGTTTTAAACATGTACATTTATATTTTAAAGAAGCACGAATATTTACTTACCAAGATATCGTCACCTTCCACTAATTTCAACCAGTGATCAAATTCTCTAGACCAATTCAATACTGTATTGTAAGGACAAATAACCATTGCAGTTTTTATGTGTTTCTTCACAAGTTTATTTGTAAGACAAGTATGTAAGAATGCTATAACTTGCAAAGTTTTTCCTAAACCCATACAATGTGCAAGAATGCATCCTGATCCAGGTTCTTTTTCTAAACGTTTAACTGATTCAATGGTACATTCCCACATAAATTTCACACCTGAAAAATATGTTCATATTTATGAATATTTTTAAATGGAAGATATTCAATAGAGGATACGATAATTTTTAATGAAAGATTGAAATGCTACAATAAATGAGATAAACCTAAGGTATTTTTAGTTCTCAAAGAAAAATGCAAGTTTAAAAATGCTGCTTTTGAAGTTTTTAAAGCAGTAATACTGAAAACGAATTAAAAAAAAAAATTCTCCTACCAGGAATTGTTAATAAGAAAATCTTAATCTTTTTGTATATCCCTGCATATTCTAAACAAAAAAAATTAGATCAAAATCTTTGGGTGTTCCTTATATGCCAAATAGCATAAAAATATTAAGAAAATATTAGTTTAAAAAATTATATTGCTATGTGTACATAAATAAGATATTTACTTAAAAGAGCATATATATTTTCAATAAAATTTTAATAGAATTATATTGAATTACATTACATTTGGTTTTTAGCATTCCGTAGACATGTTTTAATTTTTTCCATGAGTAGGTGTTAGTCATATTTCTTGTGACAATTTTCTTCAGATTTTACTTTTGTAGATGAAAGATATAATGATTCTTCTGGATTATCGTCATCACATATACAAGGGTTGTAACATTAATAAATTAAAGTATTTATCTATTTAAGGCTGAAACAAATATAGGTTGATTAGGGATGATAGACATGTTTTAAAGTTATATAGTCCTACAATAAAATCGCCAGCATAGGGGGTCTGAAAACCGCAGCTTTGTACAGACAGTTGTGGCTCTTCAGCACTCTCCTGCATATTATTCAAAAAATAATTACACCCAATAAAAATAATTGTTCTTTTTTTTTTTCTTTAGAGTTATCTATTGAAAAAATTTACCTTATTTGCATTTCCACTTAAACATTTGACTGGCTAAAGAATTCTGTATCAAATTGTTTTCCCATTAACAAAATTCATTGAAAATCAGAGAAAATATGATCATTTCTAAAACACAAAAACTCCAATTTCTTAGCAAAAGTGTCACCATGGATGGAAAGTCTTAGATATAATAGGCACTTCTTAAAATGATTTACTTATTTGTGATCATGGAACCAAAAGCACACTTAAATAGACCTTCAACAGAAGTGACAAAAACAGATTCAGTATTTTGTGACCAATTATTAGCTCTCAAACAGCTAATAAAAAGAGTGTTGACTTTTATGTGTAAGACCAATCAGTCAGTTTTAATTCATAGTATAAACATGAAATTCCAGAATAAAGCAATTATGGCATTATTGGCACAAATATTTTTTTTAACAAAAAAATTTTTTGATTCCGAATATTATACTTAAGGAGTTCTTGCACTAAGTCACAAAAATAAAAATGTCTTCAAACAACTCTTGAATGAATGAAAAATGTAACTCTCCATAAAACTTTACTTAAATATTATACAAAATGTTAATTCGATCATGACAATCTTGATTATGACTGTTATTGGAATCCCTCCCTTTCCTGCACATGCATATCCATATAAATGGCTGATACATATGCTTTTCTTGTTTCCTTTACAACTCAGCTCTTCTCTCTGAAAGTTTGCCAACCCCCCGTAAAACCAGTTGCCAATATGGTTGTTCTAAAATACCTTTAATACCTAAAATGCCCCCGTTTCTTGTTTGGGCAAATCAGTCAAAACCTCCCCTACGGACCAAGCATTTTGTTCTACAAAATGATGGGTGGGTTCTGTAACAAGTGTCACCATTCCAGTTCCCAAAGCGGGTCACAGTTTATGCTAAAAATACTAACAGTGACATTGCACAATGATGGTCATCTATAAGAGAATTGAATGCATTATGATAACATCATTGCAGTCATATACATGAATCATTATAAATTTCCTACTGCTGGGTTCTAGCAAATTTTGATTTCCATGGTGAGCCATAGTGATGTATTTGTTTGATTGGTGTTCCATTTGTGGGTCTTACAATTTGGTTCATGTCTCATTCAATGTAATGATACGCAGTAAAGGGAAGCTTACCTCACACTCACAGCACTCTAAGTTGATATGAGCAGTATATTATTATCTCTCTGCATTTCTGTCAAAATATCCAAAGCCCATTGTGATGCAATTTTTCGGTACTTATGTTTTATACTGTCGACCAATATTGCCTAATCAAAAAACATTGTCAAATGCTCCAATTTACAACTGGTAGTGGAAAACCATTCCCACACATGTTCAAATGCAATAATTTAGCAAGGACATGCTCTAAAATAACTTTTTTCATAAAGCTGTACTGATTTTTTGCATAGTCAAACAAAATGTTGATTGTGTATGCGGAAAAATAATATTGGTTATAATACTTAACAATACTTTTTATCTTTTTTGTAAAAATAAATTTTGGATTTTTAAAAAGTAAAGGATATTTACAAAAAATGTTAAATTTTGTAATTTAAAACTTGGGTTGTAAAAATAAAATTTTGCATATAGCATTTTAATTTAAAATATCTTTTTTTCATTAAACAAGGGTGTCCAAATTTTGGAATCCCAAAATTTTTTCAAAAAAATAATGGGCACCAAAAAACATAATAAAAAATTTTTTTTTTCCCCCCAAAAATGAGAAAAATAAAAACAAGAAGAGATGCATTCAAAAAAAAACTAAAATTTTTTTTGTTTTTTATTTATTATAATGTATTAATCAAAATAAACCTGCATTTCTATGAATTTAGATTATTTTTGTGTGTGTGGCCCACCTAAAATTAAAACCTTGTTTGTTTGGCCCAAGTTAGTCTTTGAGTTTGACATCCTTGGTCTAAGGTATAATATGTAAGTACCAAATTTTCTTATGTTTATGCATTTCTTGAGAATATAAAACTATATTATCTCTGTCTGGCTCACAAATTGTACAGTATCAATCACTGTTCAGTAATGCGATAAGAACATTACTAAACAGTGATTACACTTCTTTACTGTAAAGGTACAATCTGGTTAATACAGGTTTACTACATTTTGACATTTCTCATTGAAGGTTTTTATCAATTCTTCCACTGTTCTATAATGCAATGAAGATTCCCCTTAAGTCTCTAGAAGACTTGGATGGTGTGAACTTTCACAATTCTTTGAAAAAAATCATTGTAATAGAACTTCCCCTCCTTCCCAAACACACACATACATAGTGCAAGGCTTTGCTCTCATCACTATGCATGCACATAATGTGGAAAGGGAGAATCAGATTGTGCTGAAGTAAGGTAGGTATGCAACTAACATTTGGATCAACAACATTATTTGATTAGATTGCACAGCACCTCTATAGCAATGTAATTACTTTAAAAATTCCAACCCTCTTTAACCCCACATTGTTCAAATTCTTTCACTGTTGTGTGAAATATTTTATTTCAAAATCTCATCACTAATATAGCTAAAACCTTTCTGAAATGAATCAGCCTTTTTGCTTTATTTCTTATCAACAGATAATTCTTGAATACTACTTGAAATAGCTTCTTATATAACATATTTTGAAGCTATAATTTAAAATATTTGAGCAATAATTTTCTAAACAATGTAAGAAAAAGTAATAAAGCATGTAATGCAGATCAAATATGTAATTACAATAAAAAATTCTGAAAAGTAAAAAAAAAAACATGTCCTAAACTTAATAAATAAAACAGAACACTTCATACTATGACAAAATAACCTAATTAAACCTTAAAGACTGGGCATTTCACAACAAAGGGAGAACTGAGTAAAAAACAATGATTTCTAGACTGTTAAAGCATCAAACTTGAAAACTGCAAGAATTCCCATTTTGTTAAAAGATTAAAGTAAAAACATCAGATTAAAAAATGATATAAACATTTAAAACATTTCAATAAAACCACCTACCGTTTACTTGATGTGGTTTCAATTTTTCAACTATATCTGGATGAATTTCAACAATTTCTTCTTTTGAATCAGGATCAATTTCTAAAACCATTTTTCTCGTAATAACTTCATTGCCATCAGCTGATGTATCAGTTATTATATTATACTATCAGAAAAGGAAAAAAAAGCATGTGTTCTCTACAATAATTACAATCTTAAGAAAACTACTATTTGATATATTAATTAAAATATTTTTAAAAAGTTATTTGAAGATGCAAATGCTCTGATCATTTATTTATTGAATAGGATGCCAGAATTTGATTCAAATAATAGCACTACATATACTGAAAATGCCAAATCCTTCCAGAATCAAAGTATGAAATTAAATATCAAATTCAATAACAATAATTTTTTTAAAAAAAATTTTTAGAATCTGTAACTATTTTAACATGTTTTAAAATTCTTATCCTGTTTTGTGAGTAAAACAGGATAATAATTTTATCCTGGTTCGGGATATAATCTAACAAATCTTTTTTTTTAAAGATAAATGCAGCCAGATATTTTTTGCAATTATTTCTTAAAATATTACAACACCACTTAAATTTTTTAAAAATACTTAAAACTAAAACATAATTTCAATATTATTTAATATTTTATACTAGATGTCTTTTTAGATATTTTATTGACTATATATATTTGAGAACATTAAACTGGGAAAAACAATCAAAATAATTTAATATCTTATAAGTAAAATTTAAAGCAATGCCAGCCGAAAATTTCATAAAACAATTTTTCTTTTTGCATTCTATTAATATAGATATCTATTCAACTACATTTTATTTATCATACTTCATGAAAATCTCACATCCATGTGAAACATGATAGATGAAATGTCAAACCCATTTCTTCTTCTTATTTAATAATAATGCATTAATAAATAACTTTATTTTTTTAATATAAATCCAATTCAAAAAACAAGATATTGTTACTTAGCCACTAAAATCAAATGGATGTCCAATTATGTCATTTCAATGAAATAAAAAGTAACAAAACGTATACGAGAGATTTGAATAATAGACAAAAACTTCTGTTAAAGTAATAAAATTTTAAAAACTAATTAAGACAACAAAACTTTACATTAAATTTAATTAATATTTTGTCTCCTGTCAATCCTTAATGTTACTTAGAATAATAATTTCTTGTTCACAAATTTTAAAAAATTTCCTAAGTACAATACACAGCCTTGGTTTAATTATAAAAAATATCAATGAAAAATAAATGTATTACAAATATATATTTACCAAAGCTAAATACTAAGTAATCATAAACATAATGATATTTAGTTTCAATCATTAGAGCATAATGAACACATATCCTTACAAGCAAGGAAAAATTTGTGACAGTACAAAAACACTTTTAAAAAATTCATAGAAGCTGTGAGTGAGGGAGTGAGTGAATATTAATGTCACACAGTTCAGCTACATGAGGGCTTTTGGTGACAGACCACATAATTTTGAACTATGGTCAAGTGACGTGGACAACACCTGAGCTGGCACCCCCCTCTCCATAGAAGCTGTGACTGTTAAACACTTGATACTGCTTTTTGAAAATAATTTCATCATATGCTTATTTTAAATATTGTATTTTTTTCCTATTATAATTTAGAAATTCTAAATATTTAAAACCAAAACAATAGGCAGCAATTTATTGGCAGAAAAAAAAATTCTACTTACTAATTTCTGTCTTTCTTGAACTCTTTTTCTCCGCTCTTTTTCCAGATTTTGTGCTTCTTTTGTTTCTACAGTTAAATCCTCCTTTGCCAGAATTTTTTTAATATTCTTTCTACCTTTTCCAGGTGTACTTTGTGACTAAAAATAACAAGTTCATCAATTATAAGAATACATTTTGAATCATTAATTAGTCCAATTACAGAATCATTTATTTAAAAAAATTCAGAGAAAATGCATTTATTTGCATTTTGCACAATAACTTTATCAGCCCCTCTCACCTCCTTATACAAAAAAAAAAAATGATTTTAAATGAATAACACAAATTAAACATTTTTATTGAAGCACATAAGTATTAAATCCCTTTTATTTTGATACATAATTTCAGGCTAAGTTAAAACAAATTTTATAAAAGGGAGGGGGACATCTTCATTCTCATGTCATTTACAGAATAACGAGTAGTGCGATATCACATATATACAAGTTTTTGACTCCATAAAAGGACATTGAATTTTAATTGAAATTAATAGTCATTAATTTGTTTATAAGTACCATTTTTTCATAAAATTAAAAGCAATGAAGATTACCAGTTTACAATACATAGAAAAGAATATATGTAAAAAATGAAAGAGGATATTAAAATGTTATATGCACCTCATAAATTTTTTTAAAAAATGGCCTTTTTAGAAATGATAAATTTATTTCAATTTGATTTACTGACACAACTATTACAAAATATTATTCAACAATATAACTATAAGCTATATTATATACAAGTAACAAAAAATTTTATCCCTGTTCTAAGCAATAATATTTTATTATACCAGTCTATCATAGTACTAGTTTTTCGACATTCATAAATTTAGCAACAAATATAAAACCCCACTAACATGCTAATTAAATAAGTTAAGTATATAATTTGCAAAGAACTATTAAAAATACATTTAATAACTTCCTGTATTTTTTTTAATTATTAATGTTTATCAAAAGCTATAAAGCTACTAGTTAAATTTTTTTTTTAAATACTTTAGTACATTATACACGAAAGTTACATGAAATTACAAAAAACTTTTAAAAAATATAACAAGCAGTTTCATTAATTTTTGACGATAGGATGCACAACACTAAAACTCCCTCTAGATATTGTTTACTTAAAACACAAATTTTCACTTAAAAATGACAACTCCTCAGAAAAACATTTGAAAAAATTTTAAATTTCATACTTTAATTTCATAAAAAAAAAAATTCAAATGTCAAAAAGTAAAATATTTTAAATTCTCAATATATTTACAAAACACTACATGCAACTGTTTTAATATAATTCAGCAGAACACAGATATAGTGAAACTTAAAAATATTTTAAATACATTATTCATAACTATTTTAGCAAATCAAAAATAAACTACAACTTTACAAATTCGTAATTTATTCTTATAAAACAAAAAAAAATCAACATACTGCACCATCTTCCTTTGATTTTTCATCACTTGAAGATGAATTTGCTGCTTTTTTAATTCTTTTCCTCCTCTTTTTCTTATTCGGTTTTAATTCTTCTGAATCAGTGGTTGTAGTATCTGAATCAGATTTCTTTCTTTCTGATTTAGAATCATCAGAAGCTACAGTTCTTCTTTTTGTAGAAGGCTTCCTATTATAAAATTTTTTTAAAAAAGATTATAACAATATGATTATAACATTTGAAAAAAATAAAGAAAACTGCACTATTAACATTTTTGATGATTCTTAAAAATAAACCCAAATAAGATTATTCGAAATACATAAAATTTAGATAGACATAGAATACTTAAACTATATTTTCTCTTTAAAATTAAAGAATGTAATATATTCTTTATAAAATATTATTTGTAATATATTTTTTAAATATATATATATAAAATGCTTTAAAAAAAATTTCAAGAAGGAAAAAGTGCTGCAACTTTTCAAATAACTTCTATTTAAGTATTTAAAAAACATACTGTTAAATCCGGCATATAACACGCACCTATACTTTCAAGCTGCATTAATTAATTTTAAGGTATATTCACTGTATAACATGCACCCCTTTTTAGGAAGGAACCTGCAACATTACGGTAGCAGTGCTATTATGTTTTAAGGCCTTTTTTCGAGTTATCCCAGAATTTGAAAAAATAGTATATTTCTAGAAAAACAACTATTCAAGTTCATAAGATATGGCATTTCTTTTAAATAAACAGTATTTCTATCTTTGTAGAAGTCTTTTATATGCATTTTTTAATTTTATTTTTGAAGCTACCATTGTTATACCCGGCGTAAAATGCGTTGCTGTAAATTTCGATCTTATTTTCTGCGTTAAAAGCGTGTGTTATTTGCCGGACTTTATGGTCTTTAATTTTATCACAAAAAAAAGCATATTATAATTTACTGAATCATTATTTATAAAAGTTAAAGATTTTAAGCAAATAAATCTCTTAAATATAACATTACAAAGAAAACCATAAATGTACCTTTCACCAGTCTTTTGATCTTTATCATCATCGTCATCAGATATAAGGCGTTTGTGTAGTAGCTTATCATACTTTTTTTTCTTTTTCGGCTGAAAATCATCTGAAGAGCCTGAGTGTACCTTTTTTTTCTTTGACTTTTTTTTCTGGGGCTCTGAGTCTATGGTGTAAATATATATGTGAATATAACGACAACAGAATTTTTTAACACATAATTTCATATTTAACATATTTCCATAACATAAAGAAAAGCCTTATTACATAATTCATTGGTTATTTCTTCACCTATTAATACCAGAGATATGAAAAAAAAAACTTTTATCACATATTTTAGATGAAGACATACTTCTATTTCTTTTTTATTTTTAATTATTTTAACTAGTTTTTTTTAAACTAGTGCATTTCACAGTGTTGAAATAACAAAATGCAAATGTAATTAAATTTCCATCATAAAAAAATGTATATAATAGGCATATAAATGAGGTTAGCTGCTTAGTTTGAATTTTAAGCAATGAATCTTCATGGAATCAAACATAAGTACCAAGTACCAAACATAAGATTAAAAATATTTCATAAAAATAAATTAAAACTATTTAAAAACTAGCTTTGGACAATACACAGAAAGATTTTTTGATAAAATTTAATGTTAGAGTTATCTTAATGTCAGATTGTAAAGCAACACAGGGAATGTAGAGGATGGACCTTGTAATTTTGGACCTCAGTCAAATGGTGAGGATAACACTCTTGAGCCAGCATTCCCCTCTCCAAACTACAACAACACGCCAATTGAAGGACAATTTTTAAGTCACCTTGTATAGAAAATTGTTTACCAACATTTCAAACAAGATCCAGGTGGCTCTTCAACATCACCTGGCACATAATAGGGTTAAATTCCTGTGGAAAAACTTTGAGGTTGAGTGTAGGAATATCAAATGTCATAAAGATCATGAACAGTTGAAAGGAAAGACATGGGTTTTTAATCTCTCATTTGTGGGTCTATAATAATTTAGGAAGTTGATTCTTCTTTTCAAGGTCTTTTCAACCAGGTTTAGAGCACTTCTTTTGCTCCTTTCACTCAAAGGTTCTAAATCTGTCTGGAGTTCCATTGTAGCTATAAGGGTTGATTTGGCCCCACCAGTGATTAAACGCAACATGCTGTTTTAGAAAAGATTAAGCCTGCTTCTAACAGAATCAGAGGCAGTTATCAAAACCTCATTTCCATACTCAACAACAGGTCGGACATAACACTTATAAGCTGTAAACATAACATCTTGAGTTGAGCCCCAGGTGATACCAGCTTAAGATTGTAAGACTAAATGTAAAGAATGTGTAAAGCTCGCTGAAGCACATCCTTCAAACCAGAAATGTCAGATCATGTAGCACTCATCACCATGTCATCAGCAAACAATAAAATATTTACACCTGGAACAGATTTAGGAATAAGCTCTATCAATTATTAATCATTAGATTAAAAAGAATGGAGCTCAGAACTGCTCCCTGAGGCAAACCCTGTCTGGTTTGCTTAAAGCCAGACAAAATATGGCTACACCTAACACTAATAAATATTTGGTAAAAAAAAAACTATTAACCCATTTATACACAGGTTGCCAGAAATGCCAAAGGAAACCAGCTTTTTAAGCAATCCAGCTCTCTAAACTCTTATCAAATGCATTTTTAAAGTCCACAAACGCAGAAAGGGTACTTTGCTTTCTCTGAAAGCCATCCTTTATCTCTTGAGATAAGTGGACAATTTGTTCAGAAGTAAATCTATGTCTCTGAAAACCAGCTTGCCTTTCAGAAATTATTCCAAATTTGTCTAGCACATACGGTAATCTATTAGCAATCATTCTTTCAGTTAACTTACATGTTGTATTTGTAAGAGAGATTGGACGATAGCTGTACATATTTTGGGCAGGTTTGTTAGGTATGAGAAATGGAATAATAATAGCTTTTTTCCAAGCACTAGGCAAGCCATTTTTCCACATCTGGTTAATAAATGCCAACAAAGTCGTTTTAGCAGAGTATCCCAGATTTATAAGAAACTCAAGTAAGATTCCATCAGGGCCTACACTCTTGCCCTTCACCAAGGTACTAATATCATCCCTTAGCTCCTTCAAATATAAGTCATCATTAAAAAGTTGTTGAAAATCTGAGGAATTATTGTTCTGTTGTGGCTTCAGATCACTTTTTAATATTTTTTTTTATTAGGTCTGAAGTTGCTTACCATTGCATAGTGCCCGCAAAAGGCACTTGAGATATCTTTATCAGTAGTAAGTACTTTAGAACCTTTTTTATAGGTTCATTTCTAATAATTATTTTATTGTTCAGCTGGGACAAAAATTTATGTGTCTTTATACCATCTCTTCTTAAGTCCAATTTTTTCCAAGAAACTTTTATATGAAGAATGTTTAGCTTCAATAATTGATCTCTTTAAAATAGCCTGTGCTTTACGCAAAGCTATGCAGTCCTCACTCAGTCCAGAATTGCAAGCCCTCTTTCTTGTATCATCTCAGTCTTTCTCTTAAGTTTTTGTAAATTTGACTCTCATGTTGCTTTCTTGCATTGTCCTTATATGAGATGGAAAGAGCCTTCTAGAAACTTTTTAAGTTTTCCTTCAAATAATGCTTTTAGAAACAGCTGAACTTTTGCTGGGGGATTTTTGATTGGGAGGAGGGGGTGAATTCAGTCACCTTCACATAGTGCATCCTATTTAAACTTAAACAACTGATAACTTATCGCCTTATAGTAGCCCTTTTTGACTTTTGTAGAGACATCTATTTTTGTCACCAAATCTCTTGCACCAAGTTTTAATTACCCTTCAGTTAATTTAATTGAAAGAGAAATCCTCCTTAGCCCACAAACAATCTTTCTAGCAACAATATTCTTTTAGAGGAAAAGTGAACAAAATCCAAACCTTTCATAACAAATCTTGTCACTTAATAATCTTATTTCTATATCTTCAACAATTCTGAGATATAAAGGAGGCCAATATAAAAAGTAAATTTGAAAATAAAAGCCACTATTTCAGAGAAATCATTGTCCATTAACTTTCTGTCACTGTCCACACACATAATAAGTGAAGTAGTAGTTGCAAATTCTGATTTGTCAATACCTTTCTTTTCTTCTTTATATCCAAAATGCTTTTGCGTGTGTATGTGTAACTGTAAGATTTTTTTTTCGAGCAAACCTTTTGTTTACAAATATTTGGATTGGAATCCAGAATTGAAGAAACAAAATGTTAAAAATTTAAGTATCAGATGGAATACTACTATTTTAAAAAAAAGAGTTGGATTTTATATATCATGCTAGTGCAGAATTTGCTTCTTTTAAAAATGTAGAGTAAATTATGAGTTTAAAGTTATAAATTGTTTGCTACAGAATTTTGTCTTATTTGGAAAACAGATTTCTTGTTTTAAAAAGTCAATTTCTCTAATCGACTTTATTATCCCCTACAGCTGAATAGGACATTTCAATTATCTGGGTTCAGTCAGTTACTCCTTTCTTGATTTCAGAGAAAGAAATATTCCAATTTTTTTTTAATAATTTACACTATATTTTCTTTCACCAGTGTGAACATATTCAATAATATGCTAGGTGATTCCTCTTACAAATACCTAAAATGGCTGTGATTTGCAGTTATTGTTAGGTTCATTTATTAGCAAGCTAGAACAGACTTTGCTATTTAAAACAACATAAAAGGTTTGGGACAAAATTTGAATTAAACTGCTCAAATAAGCAATTTTTGTATATTTGGGAAAAGTAGGCAAGTTAAATATAATTAAGGGCTTTGTTGGATGCATTTGATCATTGTGATGAATTGTTATTTGTAAGATAAAACAAATATTTTGGTCTAAGATAGTTTCAAGATTGTTGTAGTCTATATTGTACACTTATTTAACTTATTATCATACCAGAGAATTAATTCAAAGAATTATAAGAGTTAACTAAAATTCCATGACTTTCAAAATTGCTTTTAACACACATTAAATATTACAAGATGCATCACTTAAAAATCTCAGATGCTTCTTACTTTCATACTTTGTTCTGAATGTAAAGAATGTTATATTATTTACATGTGTGCATATACTTATTTATACAGAATTTTTCAAATGGGTTTGCAAAAGAACTAAGAGCAAATTATGAAGTAATAAAAATCAAGGATTGTCTGATTCTGCAACAAAATGCTTTTAAATTAGCTTCTGCTGTTGATATAACCAAGGTACATTTTTTTTAATGCTGAGAGTTTAGTTTCATTTGAAAATGTCAAAATGATAAATTAACTTATTTTTAAAAAAATAGTCTGCATTTTTAACTGATTAAACAATTCTTAAAATTATTGATATTTATTAGATCCCGACAGTTTAACACTTGAAAACCAGCTCTGCTTATTTTACAAGAACAGTTCAATCAGTACAACACCGACATTTCATTTTTTAGTTTGACTTAATTTTTTTCACCTTTCCAAAAATAATCTCTGGGGTGAAAATTAGAAAACTAATTTTCATAGAGACATTCTTTCTTTTAATTATAAAAAATACACAGTTTCATGCATTTAGTTTTAGGTTGCAGAAGAAAAGTCAACATTGTTGAAAGGTTTAGGCCTCTGTTCGGGCACAAAGAGAATAAATTTGGAGACAATGGATATCCAACCATCTGCCCCAAAGGTTCTAAATCTTGAGAACATTTTTGTTTTCAGCAGAATGTACCTAAAAGCTCTCAACAACAGTGCATGCAACTTCTCCTCTATATAGAACTCTCCTATATCTAAATAGTATCCATCCCGGAGGAGGCAGTAAAAGTGGTACTTAACATCTTTTAATGCAGGAATCAGATATGAAGAGAATAAGGCATGATGTGCCAGTTTTTTATGATAGTTTGTTAAATACAAACTATTTTATCTGGATATATTTTATGTTTAACAAAAAGTCCCCCAAAATTTAAAAATCATAATGTATTAATAAAAGCACAAAAAACAAAAAAATCCAGAAAAAAGGAAAAATAAAGGGGAGGAGAAAAACCCCTGGGTAAATCTAAGGTTGTGATGCCTACATTTCAGACTTCATTTTCACAATTTTATTCTTCAATAACGAAAACAATAATTCACTAAAAAGCCATTTGCATTTAGAATTTAATCTATTGCAGATCACTTTTTAAAGTAGATGAATTTGTGTGTGTGGTTTAATTATATTAATGTATTTCAATAAGACAACAATTGGCTATGTAAAAACCATGTCATGCTGTGAAAATTCTTGCTCTAAAGATATTATAATAGGATAAATTACTCAGCATATTACATATTTAAAAAGGTTATACAAGCTACATATATTTACATTTTACTAATGGAATATAACATTTATTCCAATACTACTTTCATAAAATTTTATTTTCAACTTTGAGTATTCTGATTTAACCTAACAGCAAAAAGTAAAAAATTCTTGACTCAAAAATAAAACACCTGAAATAATATAATGCACAATTTACAAAGAGTGTGATATAAATTGAATAAAAATTACTAATCATCATCTATAGAATAAAGAAAAGTAAATGCAAAACATTTTAAATAGTATTACAAAATGCCAAAATTAGTTGAATCAATTGTAAGGGGGATAAACAGATATATGATTGGTTTAATACAAGCAAGTAATAGATGAACAAACAGAAAAGCTAAAAGAACACATGAATAATTTGACAAGGAAAGAACTAGCTTCTACTATTTGAAGAGTTAAATACTAAGAGCAAGTTTAGTTGTAAACTGATTAAAAGGTAATCCTTTTTAATTCAGAAATGATTTTCCCCCATTCCTAACCAATATATTTAATTTTTAAAAAATCACTTCTTATTTAAAAATTAAATAATTTTCTTGAAATATTTTTCATATTTTTATTTCATAATATTTTTTAAAAAATCTGTAAAATCCTATCTTAAAAATATATTTAAAAAAAATAAAATCACAGATCTTGTAAAAAATTTAAATATTCATATAAGAGACAATTCAAAATATAATTAAATACATAATCTTCCTTTCAGTACAAAAATGGATCTTATGATATCTATGATTATGAAAAGTTAAAGATTTTAAGGACTATAACTGAGCCTAAGATAAATGAGAAAATCACACTAGTAGTTAATGAAACAGATAATAATTTGCAATGTTAAGAATACTTTAAATATTTGTACAATAGTTTTTTAATGCTTGTACTTTTTAGGTACAGTTTCATAAGATTTTCAAAGTAAAATTGTTTCCCCCTACTTTTGCCTTTTAAAACCTATGCATAATTTCATTTTTAATTTTTTTAAACATCAAGATAACAAAGTTAAATTCAATCAGATAAATGTCAAATTAGACATGCATACTCCATTAATGATGAACTTAAGCATTTTTTATTCAAGACCATAAGAAAAAAATCTGAACTAGTCTCAAATTCAATATCATGCAAATCTGAGAAATTTATATTCAACATATAATGGCTACCAAATTGTTTTTTACTAATAATACAAGATGATAGATTATTTACCAATTCTCCAGATACGATGTTAAACAATCTGTAAATTCAAAATTTAGCAATATGTCATAAAATACACATAATGTGCATCAGGAAAGATAATAATTACCCCACAAAAGAAATATATGTTGCAGATTAAAAATATAAACATTATTAATAATATTCAAAGAAAAATGCTAATTTTTAATAAAATATTTTAAAAAAACAGAAATAACATTTATCATATAAACAAGGTTTAACTTTTAAACTTTCTAATACTAATAATTTTTCAGATGGAAATGCAAAAATAAAAAAAAAAGGAAGAAAAAAAGGAAGAAAGAAAGAAAAGAAAAATTGATAAGTACCTTCATCACTGAAAATGCTTAAATCCGAGTTTAAAATCTCATTTTTGGCAGCTGTATTTGCATCACCTGCTTCTTTGTTGAATTTGGATAGCTTAAAAAAATAATAAATATACTGCAGCAATTTTCCTTTTCTAAATGTGTGTACAAACACATTTTAAAAAGATTATTTTAATAGTAAAACCAATCAAAATGTATATGAGCTCTGTTTTATAATAATTTTCCCACCCTTCCTCTGACTTAACTTTTTCAAAACCAAATGGAATATTTTATTTTTATTTATTAAATATGTATCACTTTAATGCAAATTGCTGAATTACATGTTACAAGACTTTTTTAAATTCCACAGTAGCTCTATGGTATAGCATTTTTTTTTAATCTAACTAAAAAAAGAACTAGCATTTTCTTTTAATGACTTTGTGTTTAATTTTGAGATCTTGATCCAGTTCATATTGTTACTTATAGAATAATTTACTTTTTAAAAAATTAAAGTTATAAACTTCTGCTTCTCTCTTCTATCAAAAACATTATAAAACAAAGATATGTTTTCACTTTGCATGCTTCATAGAAAAATAAAAAATAAATCAAAAGTTTATTGAATAAAATGGAAATTGAAATCAGTTTTTGTGAATATATAAATGTGTGTATAATTATTAATGATAAACAATATTACTATAAGTTAAACTTAAAATAAAATAATAAGCAAAAAAATAGTAATAATACATTAACTAACTCTTAGGCTTAAAGCTAAGACATATATACATAGCATGTACTGTTAAGATAGATGGTGCTGTTTCACACACACACACAACAGCTGTGTAATATTCTGCAATCTCCAGTAGAATGTATCAGTGATGAATTAGGCAAAAAGAAAAAGAGACGATACAATTTGATGTTGCAAAAGGAATTATATGGTTTAGTCACAGTGGTCACATAGTAAAAGCTGTTGTTTGTTGAGAGTAAAAAGGATTTAATATAGAGTATAAGTGAGATCATAAACATGTAAATTAATTTTTAAGCACTTTCTATTTTCCTTCTTATTGTTTTGCTTAATTTATCATATATATTGAAATAATCTAAATGAGTATTAAGGGATTAATTTAAAATTTTAAACATAAAAAAATTGAATATTACAGTATCTATAAACATATCAGACTGAGAACAGCTCCATAGAGTATATATACGCATTTCAATTACAACCTCATTGACATAGTAGGTAGAAGAAATTAAAAACGAGTTTACAATTTTTATCTCTTGATTAATAATATGTTATTACATGTTTTTAGAATTAGGCCATTTTTTCCTGTTTGCAGAAAAATTAATGAAATTTAAATTTTTGAAATAATGTACCAATTTCATGTTTCCAAATCATAATTTCTGCAATATCTTTTTTTTATTATTTCTAATGAGCTGTGGATTGGTGTTTTACCACTGCACACCTAGTACATTCCCCAAAAGCTGGTATCTCCTTTTAGTGTGGTATCATAGAGGCGGATACCAATCTCCGCAGGTAATTTTGATGCCCAGTTTCCTTCCAAGGGAGAGGCACCTGAGCTCTGACAATGTGAACCTGTACTAGGATTAAATTTTGCCGAGAGCATCCAATCCAAACAGACACTCTAGGGATCTTTTACATGGAATATAATCATATGACAAGGATGCTGTCGATTTTCTGCATTATGAAAATCCACTGGCTTGGGTCGGGGTTGAACCTGCAACCTAGGTTGCAGAAGGCCAACGACAAACCGACTACGCCACCCATCCAGTATTTCAGTAATATGTACAGTTAGAAATCTACTTCTGTTTTCACATAAATATTGTTTACAGTTATGAGAAACTCTAATAAAAAAATATATTAATTTTCATCAACATGTATTAGTTAAAACAATTTTAACTACACAGAAATTTAAATATTTTATACAGTATAATTTAAAGCACATATTCTTACTTTCATGTTTGGTTCTGTTTCTTCTCCAGATGAGGTCAAACAGATAGAACTTGATGATTCACTAATTATCTTTTTCCTTGGGGCTTGAAAATAGAACAAAGATAAGAAATATTTAATCATTTCTATAGAGGAATTTTTATATAAAACTTTTACATTCATAAATATTAAATTAATGTTAGCGAGGCATCTATAAGCTTATTTAAGTAAAAGTATTTTGAAATTGTAAAGAAAAATAAAAAATACTTAGTACAAATTAAAATATCCCAGCATCTTTTAATTAAATTACAATAAATTTTTTGAAAAGCACTTGAAAAATACATATTTAAGATTTTAGACTATCTGTAAATAAAGTTTGAGGATTAATTAATAAAAGTTTAACAACACTAAAATTTTTCAGATATTTTAAGATACAACCATATGCAGGAACAATTTTTTTTTAAATTCAAATATTTTCCGATAAATTTCATCTTAAAATACATTGTTATAATATGTGATAATTTGATACAATTTGCAAAATAAATTTTATTTGATTGCTCAATTAATTAGAAAAATCAAAAGCACCCTTAAAGAACAAAATTGAGTTTTACAGCTGCAGTGAATGTAAATTTTTATCAAACCTATTATCTAATATCTACCAGAATGTATCTTGAATTCTAAATGCTTTTCTTGATAAGCAGAAAAAGAATATTTTATTTATTTCTATTAAATAAGTGATTTATAGAGTATGCACATTCAATGCTTCAAGAATATAATACGAATTTCACCAGCCTTTTTCAATTTGAAAAAAAAAAAATTAAAAAGGATACATTTAAATAAATTAACTTTATTAAATAATTATTAAGTCCTTTTTTTAAATTTTATTAAATATAAAAAAAATAGCTTGAATTACATCAAAAACATAAGAAAAATCTGAATTATTAAAAATAGAGACATCTCAAAAATATTTTGTTGTAATTATAATAACATGCAAATTAAAAACTGAAAATGGTACTTCTTGATTCACTTTGCCCAAAGACTGCACAGATTGTGACAGATGAGCTTTTGATTTAGTCATGCAGAGAAACCAACATGATCCTCAGATAAGAATGAGTGTTTGATAGTTGACTATTTATTAATGCTTTCTATGGAATAACGTGAAGTCTCAAAGCAATGGATCTCCTAATTTTGAACTACAGTCAACTGATAAGGAAGACACTTAACCACTCTCCAAATTTCCACATCATGCCATTTTGGTGTATTCTTTTGTACAATTTCTTTTTTCACAATTTTCACATTAAGTCTTTGTTAATGTTGGTAGTTCTGAATATCATCTGGATACTCTATCAATGGTTTGTTTAAACAATTTGGCCTATTTCATCACATTTTCATCAGTTCTTTAAGTTGCCTGCCATTCTGAGTATTTGTTGCTTTCCACTGCTCCACAACCTTCATTGAATGTTGTGCCAAACAATCTCATATAGGATATACAGCCTTCTCAGTAAGCATCTTTAAATGCTCCATAGGCATTTTGTTCAATTCCATGGAAATTTCAAATTCAGACAGTGTTAAATTTTAGGACTCCACATTTTAATGGCAAAGCAAGATAAAATGCAAGTATACTGACTGGGAAAACTATGACATTCTGATAGTGACAAAATTTGCTCAAGTTCAGATACTATTTGACTCTTACTGTATTAAATGGAAACTACAAAGCCTGTCCATTACTTTTTTTCATAGAGAGACCTTGCATATCATTCACATATATTAAACCAAAATAATTGGATTACTTGTAATTCATTCATAACTTGTAATTTTTTAAACTTGCATATAAAGACTGGGAAATGAGTCTTTTTAGAGAAATTTGACAGAAATAATATTTCATAATTAGGATAGTATACAATATTTACAAACAGTTTTAGATGCAAAATACCACAAATAAGAAAAATCAATATTGTTAACCTAGATTTTTTTCAATGTAATGTTATCGAAATTCCAGGATTCATAGAAAATTTAGTTGAATAAAAAAAATGTATTATTCATCTTGATGTTACTAGTATCCAGAGATTTAAGGAGTTAGACTATCATTTATTTGAAGAACAATTAAATTACTAAGATAATTAAGAGGAAAATTAGACTATTGATATAGAATATTTAAAACTAAATGAGTATTAAACTAGAGAATTAAATGAGAATTCTCCTATTGTAATTAAGGGTTTGATATTTGTTTATTTGGTACTCACATATTATATCAGCAAACAATTTTGTCAAATTAAAAATGTGGCACACATGTCCTGCCAATAAAGTTAAAATACAACAATCTTGATTATGCAAGCCTTCAAATAATAATATTGTTGTAATTTATATTACTCATTTACATTGTTGTGAAAAATAATTGAAATTTTCTTAAATTTTCTCTTAAATTCTCTTCACTAATTTATTTGGCTGCTAACCATTTGCTGTACTGCTGTATTTATTTTCTTAAGCAAATACACAAAGCCCTTTTAAAACAGACTTTAAAGATGAAATTTAAAATCAAAATATTCACACAACTATTCTTTTCTATGCAGTGCTTACAACTACAAATTTCCCGAAGAATATATACTATGTAACAACTAATCAGAGTGCAAAAAAAAAAAATTAGGCAGAGAAAAATCAAATGAACTTATAGTTCAGTGACAAACAATTTGGACGTCTAACAGGGCTAACGTAGAAGTAAGATGCACAGGAATTTGTTGACGTGCATTGCAAAATCGATAACAGCCTTTAGCGATGTTTTCTAATTTAGTGATATTGGTTGACGATTTAATATGCAAATACCCTTTATTTAATTACAAACAAAAAATCATTTCACTTTAAGTAGCAAGTAATAAGGAATAATTTTACAGGGGAAAAAAACATTGATACAAATTTTCTGTAAATGATTCAATAACAGAAAAAAAACATGAAAATCGAAGAGCACTAATAAATTTGCTCAAAATATAGCATTTACCTTTCACTTTTTTTGGAGCTTTCTCTGGATCTTTTGGCATTTTATCCCTGAATGTCTTTTTTTTTGGTTCTCTCAATAAAGCATCAATTTCCTTATCCATTTCTTCCAAAATAAGATATTCAGGTATTTTTACAGTAGTTTCTCCATTAACTAACAATTCATCACATTTTTCAAGAACTACAGAAGTTTTCATCTGCAACTTTGGGTCATTACAGTCAACAGTTTTATGAATCTTTGGCCTTGATTTGACTAATTTTTTTCTTAACATTTTACTTTTTTTATCACCATCACTACCAGATGAAAGAATAATTGAACTTTCTGAACTAGCTAGTTCATCTGAAGCAGAATTGAAACACAATTTTCTATTCACAGATTTTTTAGCTGCCTTGTTTTTAAATGAAATCTTAAAACTTGAATCAGAATCTGATTCCTTTTTTTTCTCTTGTATAGTAACATTCTTTGCCATGTCACTATCACTTATATTTATATTTTCATCATTAATGTCTAATGTATCCTTTGTTTTGGGAGTCTCGAATTTTCTTTCTTCTTTTTCTTTCAAAGGAGTTGTTTTATCCTCAGTACCAACTTTACCAATTTTATCCTAGTAGTAACTTTACCAATTTTATCTTCAGTACCAATTTTATCAGTTTTATCCTCAATACCAACTTTACCAGTTTCATCCTCAGTACCAACTTTAACAGTTTTATCCTCAGTACCAACTTTAACAGTTTTATCCTCAGTACCAACTTTAACAGTTTTATCCTCAGTACCAACTTTACCAGTTTTATCCTCAGTACCAACTTTACCAGTTTTATCCTCAGTACTCCCCACATTAGAAACTTTCAATTCATCTCCACTTAGACTACTATCAGAGACATTTAATAATGATAACTTGGCTCTAAAATTGTCTTCAATAATTTTTGATTTGTCACCATCACCAGATAAAACCTCTTCATTTAATTTGTCATCAACAGAGACATCTAAACCATTAATTTTATGTTTATCATTATTTAGTTCTTTATTTAAATCTGTTTTATCTAAATTATTTTTTACTTCCTTTTGTTCTTCACACTTTTTCTTAGCCTCTAAATATGAATTATACTGCCGAGACAGAGATTTTATGACCAGATTCAACTCTCCTCTATGATTATTTACAATGTCTTCAAATTTCTTTATGATATGTTTAAGACTTTTTGACTGAGACATTCCTATGTTTCTTAGTTTTTCAAGTCTTTTGTGAAAAGACTTACATGTATCATTTGCAGCATCAAATGCAGACAAGACCCAGTCATGAGTTTCTGTCCAATTTTGAGTACCATTCTGCTTTATGGCTAATATTGAATCTGTCTTCTTGTCCTTTTTATCTTGTTTTATCTTACAATACTCCAAGATTAAATCACAGAATGCAACTTTAGATTTAAGTTTTTCAGGCTGACACATATAACATTTCCAACCCTCTTTACTCATCTCACTAACTGCAGCTCGTCCAAAATTTCGACGGACACATGTACTGCAAAAGGTATTAGGACAATAGTCACATAGGAATAGCTTGCCTCCATTACCACACCATGCACAATAATTATAGTTGCCAGATTCATCTTGAGAGAATTCACCAGATCCATAAAATTCAGAACAGTCCTAAAAAGTTTAAAAAATCAAATTACCATAAATTAATAAACATATAAAAGCAAAATGATATGCCTCTGTATGAAAAAATGTATTTATCTTTTAGTTCTGGATCTACAAAAGATAAATTGAAAAAACATGCTGCAAATGGAAAAATCCAATTCTACGTCAAAAAAAAAACATTTCAATCACTTTTTATAATTTTATCCATTTGTAAAAATAGTGCAGCCATTTTGTAGTAGTACTTTCAGCCTTCTACAAGATTATTTTAGTTGAACTGTGATGGATAATTGAATCATTAATTTAAATATGTATAAACAAAAGAGCACTCAAAGCAGGTTTGGTTACCTTATAAAACCTGCTTAAAGTAACACCAATATATAATACAGATAACAGAAAGGAAAACAATATTTGTATATTCATATAATTTATTATCCATACTTTTATTACACTTTACTACTTTTTTTTATTATTTATACCTCTGACCTCTCACTGCTTGAACAAAAAAATCTCATTAAAGCTAATACAAGACATCAGTATACTATATTTAGAAAAATATATTTTCTTTTCCCTTTATAAAAAGAATTATTGTAGAAGATGCATTAAATACAAATTAAGTCATATTTATGCAAGCTTCAGGAATAAGAAACAGTTGGATCACTCAACATCAGGTGTCCCCAACTCCTGGGCTGTGGACTGATACCAATACATGGATCAAATAGTGCAAGACCACACAAGGAACATTAAATTATTTCCATTTTATTAACTGTTCCATAATTATCTTGGGTTTATGTGACTTTTTACGGAAATCACTGTAACAGGTCTATTCAGGTACGTCCTACTAATCTTCTTGGAGAAACACTGTTTCTTTATATATTATTCTATTGAAAACTTTCTCCAGAAGATGAGACTTATGTAAATCAAGGCTTACATTCAAGCATTAATTTTTAGGTTCAATAGGATAGAAGTTATGAACTAGATAACAGAAGTTAGCGATTCACGTAAAGTAGTAGAAAGCTATTCGAGAGTGACTAGTGATTAAATGTTTAATATTTAAAATTGTTAATTGATGATTTGGTCAATTAGATATTGAAATTGGAATGGCGTCGGCTTAAAGTAGATTAGCTTTCAACGGAATTTCGATTATTTGGAATGTGAATTGTCAAGACATTCCAAGAGTAAGTGATTCAATTCATAACTAAATGTTAATTATCTCGTCTACCTCACTTTTGCTCCAATACTTACTAATAGGTGCATTTCCTAACCTAGGTTGTTGAGATTTGTTAGGTTGTTGAGACTTGTTAATAAGTTATATTATTTTAATTATGGCTGATCTTCATTCTAACTCTCGAACACTGAAGGATGTGAGAGAGCACATCCATCACATCACTTTATATTTCCAGTTAAATCACCTTATATTCCATGTTAAATCACTTTATATTCATTTTTTAATGACACTTAATTTTATTCTGAAAGCATGTTTAAATTAAAACTATTACACCAAAGTAATCTAAAATGTAATCAATCAATTTCCCCCTTCAGCAGGCCACAGTAAAATTATCAAACAACAACTGGTCCACGGAAATAAAAAGGCTAGAGAGCACTGCTCAACATGATACAGCTAGAATACTATTGACTCAAAAACAGGAAAAATAAGCTTTAGGAATAGTGAAATATTATTTTAAGTTTGTGTATTTTAAGTATGGAAGGAAATATAAACAGTTTCTGCTTAATTATTAAAATAAAATATTATTGTAAAAAAAAAATTCTAAATTTATATCACATATGTGTGTGTGTGTGTAAACGAAAAAACCATTGAAAGTTTATATTAGAATGAGATCAAGTATAAAGACCTCAGTAAGTATAATTCAAAAAAATGCATTAAGGAAAATATAATGAAGTTCAATAAATAAATCATTTAATATAAGATCATAATAAGCCTGATTGAAGTAAGTATAAAACTCAAAAATGTGATGGGTTTTAGGCACAGATACCATTGTTACTATGACCATTGCATTAAAAAGATGATGCACATCAAATCTGTTGGAACTCTAAGCACACTGGCATGGGTGTGAAGAATGGAACTCAACCTCATTATCTAAACCTGGTTCACAAGTCAGATAGAAACAGGTAACCACAGATATGTTCAAAATTAAATATTTAATAAACCAAAATAAAGATGAATAACATAAAACACACACATATTTGCTTACCTAATTACATATGCATTCAGTACAGAACTTGGTTATAAAAGTAGATCTCATAAATTCTTGTAATTAACAAACAATTTACTTTTAGCAAAACAAGCATATATAATTTATAAAACAGCCAGCATCTTTCATTATACATAATTGATGTTAACATCATAAGTAAAATAAGATTTTAATATTTCTTACATGTAATGAAAGAAACAATGCAATTGACAAAATTAAGAGCATTATCATTAAAAAATAAAAATTAACATTAATTAATTTTTCTTCTGAATAGTACATTCTCACAAAAAAGAAAATCTCATTTGTTTCATAATTTTTCATAAAGGAATTCATTGTTATTTTAGACTAAGTTAGGGCCTAACTAGTTTCTCGCAATGAGTAGTACACATACACAAAATCTACATGCCTAGATATATTTAAATTATGTTATATTATACAGACAAGCTAATTGACATAAAAATAATTACAGCTAAAATATTATTAAATACATTGTATTATAAGCTCCCTAACAATATTTTTTAAGTATCAAAACTTTCTCATTCACAGCATTATGCGATCAAAAAAAAATTACACCAACTGCTAAAAACAAATTTTAAATACTTATTTTTAAAACAAAAGTCATTTTTAAATGCACACTGAATAAACTGATCTCAAAAAGAAAACAAAATATATTTTAAACAAAAAGTACACTTCAACATGATTATCTAAAAAAATGAAACATATCTGGTCTTTTACCACACACTTGCTTCTAATGAAGCACATCAAAATTTTTAAAGATTTTAAAAACTGACTCTGTGCAAAACCTTTTGCACAATAGAAAAACAATTTCTTTTTGCACATAAATTCTTTTACATCTCTATAATGTTTACAAACTAGAATTTGAAGGTACTTAAAAATATTCAGAATTGTTATATTGGCATATTTATCCATGCATAATTTACTCTAACTGCTTTAAGCCTTGAATAAATGGATGTAAAACAATATATTATTTGGTAATGGTTGTTTTTTTCATTTTGTTTACATTTCATAATTTAATTATGAAGTATTTCATATAATATTTATTTCAAATTATAAACAAAATACAAGGATTACTAAGTGACCTTGCAATTTCAAATCATATTTAAAGGGGGAGGGGCAACACCCCTGAAAAGACGTTTTTTTTCCAAAGTATGCACCAACAGAATCTTGAAACTTTCCCATTTTTGTCCCCTAACCCCTTTTTAACAATAAAATATTTTTTAGAAATCAGGAGTTAAATGCTGAAGAATATATGACACACAAGATGCTGATGCAGTACAATAATCAGTCAATGTATACTTTTAACCATTAGATTTAGTAATAACATATGCATTATATATCCAGAATAAGTGATGAAAACTAATTGTATAACAGAAATATTAAATCATGGATAATAAAAGTTATCAAATTAATTAAAAATTATTTAGAATAGAGCTATTAGAAAAACAAAACAAAACAAAAATCGTAGAACAAATTTAAATTTGGACATTTTCAATAATGAGATAAAAACTTAAAAAGATTTTCTTAACAGAAAATTAATGCCCAAAAATAAGACATATTTAAAATGAAAATAATACTATAACACCATTTTTTTACACATATATATAACAACTTCTTAAAGTTAAAAGTATAATAATCAAAAGGGGGGTTTATCAAGTTAAAAACAAAACTTTAGATTAGAAATCAAATCAAAATGAAAAAAAAAAATAACTAGAGTAAATACTGCCCTGGTACAAACAATAAGTTAAAACACTAGAAACATATTTTTCCTAAATTTAGTATTTAAAAGTTTACAATAAAGTAAAATCAGAACTAGTAACACATATACACTTACATTGCATACAATTACATTCAAACGAACATGCTTCTTTACTTTATCTGGATCATGATGGTTAATCTGATGAAGGCATGATGTGCACCTTACAACCATTCCTCTAATATCCATATCTAGGTATTAAATATATATATATATTCTTAATGAAAAACAGAATTAAAAAATGTATTGTATAGGTTTGAATAAAATGCAAGAGAGAAACTTAAAGAAACATCTTAAAAGAAAATTTAAATAGTTCTAAATATAATTCTGTGAAGATTTTAAATCTTCTATTTTAAATATCAAGGGGGCTCAAACTTTCACGGTATCAAACTGTACATTAATCCACTCTTATCAACCTTTAAATTTTCATTCCAGAAAAATTTTTTAAATGCATTGTTTAAAACATTGTTATGTGTTACGTATTTAATATTATAAATATGTGTTACATATTTATAATATTAAATATGTAACACATAACAATGCATTAAGAAATTATAAGATATTTCATGCATATTTTAGCATGTGTATTTAAAATTAATCATGAAATACCTTCAACACTATCAGAAACTTTAAAAATTGACTTAAATTTTATTAAAATCTATATATTTTTTTTTAAAAAATTACGTAAGGTGTCTGTTTAGAAATTATAAGACCGCTTGAGAAAATTAGCAAATTATACATCACATCATAATCTGTCATTTTTCGGGGAAAATTTTTTTATTAATTTTTATTCACGTCCTAATGTTGTTAAAAAATTTTGTTTCTGTATTTTTTACAAAAGTTTAAAATTGTATTTTTTTGGGGGAATAAAATGTTTATTTTTTTTAAAGGGTGGATATTTTATTTTTAGAATCCCCAAATTTTTTTTATGTTTTGATTTTTTTTAAAGTTATTTTTCCTTATTCAACTGCGAACCAATAGCCGGCGTTTGTTATTTATTTGCAAAAAAGGGTATAATATATCATTATACAATCATGTATTTATATTTTTAAAACATTACCCAAACAGCAAAAGGGGCGGTTTTTTAATTCGTTATTCATATATTTTACGTGGATCACAAAGCTTGTAAACCGAATTTCTTATAAAATTTAATGTAATTGACAATAAGAATTAATATATTGGAATTGGAATTTTTTAATGATATCTGCAACTTGTTCTTAATGGAATGACATAATTAATTTTTAATAATAGTACAACTATTTTTTTCAAAAATTAATAATCAAAAAGCTACTAAAAAATTACGTCACAAAAGTCTTTGTACACTTAACAAAAATCTCAAATTAGCTTTAAATATTGTATTTCTTTCTTAATTTAGTACTTAGTAGGATATCTCTTAGTGTCCACAACAACTTTTAAATGTCTTGGTATATATTTAATCAGTTTTTTTGTAATTTCTGCATCAATTTTCCTCCATTCTTCTGTGATTATTGTTTTTACTTCACATTTTGTATTTATTTGTCATGTTTTCTTTTTATGTACATCAAAATCTCCCCAAATATATTCTACTGGACTAAATAAAGTGACTCAGGAGGTGTTTTCATAATTTGGGGACAGTTATAGGACAGTTATATTATTGCAAAGTATGACTGAAATTGACTAAAAATATCACATCAGGAAATAAAGAGCAACAAAATATATCTTTCCCAACAAAAAAAAATTGAACTTTAGACAGCCCAAATGTCTACAAAACCGGAATGATTTGAGGAAGGAACCAAATGAATTCTTATTCGACAAATGGGAGGATTATCAATAATGTTTCAGGAAGTCGTTATTCATGGATGAATTAATTGTGATTTACAGCAAATTTTGGGATGTATGGATTTTGTTTAATATCAAGCTTTGCCATAGAATTATCTAAACTGCGTGGAGTTTTTTTTAGGTAATGTTAACAAGATATTTCAGCAGAACATAATTTCTGACATATTGAAATCCACACAGGAATGGTTTAAAAAAGTAAAAGTTAATGCTTTGTCATGGCCAATTAAAAATCAAGACCTGCACCCAAAAGGAAAACCTTGGGGTACATGACGTTATAAAGTTTATACTAATAAAAAGTTTCATCTGCAAAGAGTTTCATCTGCAATTTTATACATTGATAAAATTCTTTAGAAATTTGTCTTTTTTTCATAATCACTGAAAGTGATTATCGTAAAAAAGACAAATTTCTAAAGAATTTTATCAATGTATTTTCAATAAAAATCACAGTGGTTGAGGTAACAAGGAAGAATGGAGGACTAATATTCTATTTATATAGTTTATTTTGAGAGAAGTTGTCTTGTTAACCGTGTATTTTTCCTTTAATGCTAATAATTTTGTAAACTCAAACTGAATTATTCAAAAATATTGAATTCTAATTCAAATAAATATTTAAATATTATGAAATACATTATAAATAAATTGTTTTATCATGTGTTTAAATTATCAGAACCATATTTATTTCACAACTTCAAAAATTAAAGTAGAATAATTTTTTAGTAGACTGCATTAATAAAATATAAAGCCCTTCAAATTAAGATTTTGCTTCTACCTTTGCAAAACACAAGTATAGCTAATACATATTGTAAAAAATATATGTGAAGTTGATACTAATATTAAATCCTCATTAATATAAAACTACTAATGCATATTATGTATGTAATAAATTGTGTCGTGTATTTGCATTCAGACATGATTAATGCCTCCTCTTCTGAAAAAATAAAATTACATGTAGACAGAATGAGAGAGAAGATGAATCATTTGCTGTCAAACATTTCAAATATTTTTGAAAAGTAGTTATTTCTATACCAGTTCAACTTATATGGAACTAAAAGGGAAAAAATCATCTCAATGAAATAACCATTGCTGCAACAAAATTACTTTAAAGAAAATTTAAATATACTTACACAATTATAATTTTAAAATTACATAATTCAACAAATAAAATTTTCTATATTATCCCTAAAAAATTTTAAAAAATTACTATACTTCAAATTCATTCTTATTGCAATTACAAAGGGGGGAGGGGAAACATGATTTAAAAATTAGTACTATGCAGCCATGCCAGCTTTCACGATAACTCACTAAATTGAAAATCCCAATTTCACATGTGTCATAAATGCTGAATTAACAACCAATGCTTCGTTTCATATTTTTCCACTAGCCTCCATTTTAAGCCAAACTATTCATTGATATGGCAAGCTCGAATACTAAAATGGAACCTGGGTTTTACCAAATCCTTAAATAAAATTAATAGTAACATAATTACTATTATACATAATTATTATAACACTAAAATAATAATATAAAATTAATAATAACAAAAAAAATAAATAAGTTATCCTTTTTTTTTCTTTTATTGATTATGATTTATTTATAACTACTTATTTTTCGCATAGTATTTTCCGACAATGTATTTCATATTCCTGCCCAGAAATTGGGTGGTTTTATTCAACGTCAACAATATAATTGTAATCGTACATAAGAGACACAAAAATATACAAAACTCTACACTTAATTAGAACAGAATTACTTACTTGAGATCTGTGATTTTCGAATATATTCATTCCCAGAAATGTGTGGAACCTCAATTAATGGCTCCTCAGATGCATCTACATAATTTTAATATGTTTAAAATTAGTTTTTAGGAACAGAATTCATAAAACAATTTAATAAGTACAACTTTTTCTACCATTACAGGAAAAAGCACACATAACTTGCAAAATTTGGGATAATAGCATTTGTTGCTCCAAATCCCACATAAAGATATTAACTGTAACTTGCAAAATTTAAATTTATGATATTCCACATACAATAAAAATTACCTAAAAGAATCTGGATTTCTTATGCATTGAAAAAACATGAAACTACAAACATGAATATCCATAATGAACATAATGCAACCATCAGATTAAAATAGTTTGGATTATGCAAATAACTAGAGATTTTAAAATGTGTTTTAAAAATAATTTCAAATGGATAATTTGGATAGATCCTATTTTAGTGCATTTTTTTTTATTTATCACCAACTTGTTGAATTATTTTTAACATATTGATTCAATGTCTAACACAGAAAAAAAAGTCTAGAAGAGTGTAGTGTGGGATCATTTGTTTTTCTCTGTCCCCAAAGGTATGAGCACCAAAGGTTTGACTGAAATTTCTACAAAAAACATTCTATATACAGCTGATACTTTTACATATGATGGATATTGCTTTAAAATTCACATACTCTTTCAAAACTTTGACATGTTTATAAAAGACTGCCTTAAAACTGGATTTTTGATCCTTATTCTAAAAATTATTTTAATAGATTTTGATATTGCATCAGGAGCATAGCTACTGCCATACCAATGATACAGGGCCACCAACATGTGTAACTTCAGTCCCACATGAAGGGTCTCATGTCCCTCATATCTAAAAAGGGCATCAAAAGTAGGGGGGGGACCTGTGTACCTAGGGCCACCCCATTTTATTTGAATATTTAGTTCTAAGTTTTATAACTCAGTTGGGTGAGTGACAACACCAATTCCTACTTTGGCATTCACATTTTGAAGTTTTGCAAAAGAAAATTGTGGCAAGTTACAAATAAAAAACAGTTTTACATGGTCTAAAGTAAAATTTTGCAGTTCATTTCTTTTTATTGTTGTACAATGATAAGTCAAATATTTTTCTTTGAATTCTAGTACATAATTTTTTTTTGTGACTTCAAGTACTAAATTAGATTTTAAATAAATCCCCTTTCCATCTGGGTTTTTCTGCAGAAGACATTTTGTATGAAATTACCTAGTCTTGTACCTAGGGCCACATAGTTGCCTTGTACCTAGGGCCATGGCCCTAGGTACAATTGCAAATAATATATGTTTGTTATTATTTCATTAAAAAAAGTTTTTATAATATAAGGAAGAAAGTGGCCTTAATTATCTGAACCATTTTGATTTAGTCAAGTTTTTTATTATAATTGGATGTTATTTAATTGAGAGGAGTGTATATTTTCTGAAACTTTCAATATGCTTGATTTATAAAAACACAAACATAAAAATTCATTTAATAAAAAAATTCTTTATAATTATAAAAACAGAAGCATAATTCTAAATAATTTCTAATACACATAATTCTCGAAGTAAATCCAACAAAGATGGCCTAAAACCAGGGAGAGGTAGAATTTTGACTGACACTCCAGAAAATGAAGGAATCAAAAATATCATGTTATTAAAATTGCCAAAAAAAGAAAAAGAAAACGTGTGGGAAAAAAAGAAAAAGAAAACTTGTGAAAAAACCTGAGTTTGAAATTAAGGCAACTTCATCCAAAGAATTATCAGATATTGAAGATTCTCATGCCACTGATGATGCAAATTCTACAGTAGCTGATGTAAGAAATACTATTGAAAAGGAGGGAGGGGGGATTTTTGTTTAACAAAAATACAAGGCAAAAAAACTTAACATTTTTATGTAGCAGAAATAATAGATGTTGAAGAACACTATAGTGTTAAATTTCTGAAGAATATTACTCGTTCAAATAAGTTTCTTTATGATAAAGAAGAAACTTATGAAATTGACAACAGAAATATTGTGTTCAAATTGCCCAAACCACAATCTGTTGGTGCTTCAGAGCGACAATGTATATAGTTCACTTTTGTAAACAGTTTTTTAAATTATGTTTAATGAAAATACGTGTAATTCATTAATTTGGCTCATTGCAAATTAAATAGTTGCATGATAAATCAATATGTTAGCTAATATTGATTCTTTTATTAAATTCTAGTGTATATGTTTGTTTTCTATTGATTGCAGAGCAAAACTTAAGTTCCAGGGAAAGGCCCTAGATACAGCAGCTGCTGGCCCTAGGTACAATGACATCATTGTACCTAGGGACATTTGTGAATTTTTTTAAAAACCTTTTATTTCATAGAATTTATTATTTTAAGTACTTATATTAACTTATTGTATGGTAGTTAGTATAATGATGAATGCATATCAGTTTCACATTTTTAAAGAGGCCAGTGGCTCTGTTTTTGTGCATTGAAAAAAAGTGGCCCTAGGTACACAGGTCTCCCTTATTTTGATACAGGGCCTACTCAGAACTTGTCATGCCAGTATATTGCATTTCAACAAGCCAATCATTTAGGAAATTTAACTACAATGAATATAAATTGTTAAACAAACCAATATGATTCTGAAGAAAATCAGCTGTTTTTTTTTATCAATCTGCTATGCTACAATCTAGTTAAGAAATACACTTAAAAAAAATACAAGAATTTTTAAGTCATTTTATATTACACCTGTATCATACATTTTCAATGCTAACCGACTAAGTGTTTACTAATATTAAGGTGACCAATTTTTTTATAATGAAAAAGGATATAAAATTTAAGAAAAAATTACAACGTAAATATATGAAACATTTTAATAATTCAAACAAAAATATAGAAATTACACTTACATTCCCTTTAATTATTTACATAAATAAGTATTTTCCATTGAATGAATTTTTTTTGTCGATATATTATTTTCTAATATATTGGAAACTTCAGAGCAAGAAATATCCTTCATATTGACGTTAAGTGCTACAGCTAAGGTATCAACATTCAATCTTGATTTTTCCCTTATCCAAAAATCATTATCAATTGAAAAAACTCTTTCAAATATTACCCACCCATCTTTTATCAATTTCAACATGCTGATTTTCCAATTGTTCTAATTAATTAGAATTTAAATATACATTCAGTCTTCAAACAGACAACTGTCATTGATTTTAATATCAGGTATTTCTTTCGATAAAAACTTAACATTAAGAAGAATTTAAATGAAAGTAAATCTTACGAAAAGTTTTCAAGTGGTCAATTTGACCGGTACTGGTAGATTTAGTGTCAATATATTAACGTTAAATACATCTTACATATAAGATCATGATACAGATTATGAACATATAGGATTGCCGACATGAAGCATATATAAAATACATATCGATTATGAATTTACAAAGTACATTATAAATTCTATTCGCAATAATACAAACACTCTCTTTGCATGAATATATTTCAAAAGTACGCAAGGAAATGTTCAGAACTCAAAAGTGGAATTGTGAAATGTGATTCTTACCATTGTAATGGCCCCCGGTGTAGGGTCGATGCTTATGTTTGAGAAAAAAAATTCTTTTTTGATCGGTGATCTTCGAAATTATTTCTCTTTATTTCAAATTGCTAGCCACCCTCACTAGTTTTAATTGAAAATTTGTTTTTGAAGTGTGGGAAAAGGTGATTTGGCCCCTTATAATTTTTTTGAAAGCTAAGAAAATTGTTTAGTTTTTTTTTGGGACTTTTTGGGGCCCTGAACATGATATTTTGAGATAAATTAAGATTTTCAAGCAGAAAAAGGTTTTAAAAAAGAAGATTCGAAATATTTCGGAAATTGGAAAAATATCAGGAACATCACAAGGGGACTGAAGGATCTTTTTTTTAAATAAAAGGGGGGTAATGCTACAAGAAAAATTCGGAATTGTTCAAAATTTTTTAAGAAATTTTGTGTCAGAAGAAAATTGAAAAGAAGCTAAAAAAAAAAAAAAAAGAACACGAACTTGAATTAAGGAAATTTGAAGACGAAAAAGAAATAGAGTTAGCGAGAATACAATTTCAAAATAGAGGTGTTCATTTTTCTAATATTCTACTGCTGATTTAAAAAAGAAAAAAGTTTATGTTGCCTAGATTGAATTCGACAATTTGGTGATAATAAAAAGATTGGCTTCCATTTTGGGAGTCAATTTGAACAGATTCAAAAAGATGAGGATTAAAAAAGACAAATTTCAATATTTAGTTCAAGCAACAGTTTCTGGTTCTCGTGCAAAGGAAATATTTGGGTTTTCCCCAAATAAAAAACTTTGAGAGCTTACAATCGCTTTTTTGTAGAGAAGATATTTTAATTGAAGTATATTTAAAATTGAAAAATTGGGATCATTTCCTACAAACTAAGTAAAAGTTTTTTTAACTTTTTTTGAATGATAAGCTTGAGTCCCCTTTCTTATTAAACATTGGTGTAACCACAGATAAATGTGGCGTCTGTTTTTCCCAATGGTTGAATCTTTTCCTAGCTGTTTTTTTAAAGGCGGGGAATCAAGTTATTTTCAACGCTAACACGACGCGAAAGAAAAGTTAAATAATTTAATGCAATTTTTAAAAAAGGCGAAGGAGAAGAGGGAAAATTTTTGGGCGGTTTGGTTTTGGATTAGAAAGAACCAAGAGATAAACCGAAAAGGGGGCAATTTACAAAAAATTTGAGAAATAAAGTACCTCTAGCTATGGGTTTATTAACGAGTACTTAAAATGTGATGTAAAAAATTTTTGCATTTTTTGAAGGTAAATATTCGTTTAATTGTTTACACCCTAAAAAAGCGCTATTAAAAAAGAAAAAAAAAAATAGTAAAAGGGGAAAAAAGATGTTGTTTTGATGTTTATCTCCATTTCATGCAGTTCAGAAATGCGAGCAGTTTTAAAGTGTTGGATATTTTTTTAAAAACTTTTTCCTTTAGTGTGATGTACTTGATTCACAAAAATGTTTAGAGAAAAGGAGAAACACAAAAAAAATGGGTTAATATGCCCAAATTTAATAAACTCAGCCCAAAAGATATTTCTTCAAACCTGAAAGCTAAATTGATATCTAATTAAACAGAAAATTATGAGGTTACTTTTTGATTCTGCATTCACAAATCTTATATTTTAAAAACGTAGCTAAGAGATGTGAATTATACCTTCCTGTGAAAATATGGTTCTTTCCCTTTTTTTTGGTGGGTTTATCCCCGACGAGTTCGCATAATTTCTATAAAGTGATGTTAAGAAATTTAAATGGAAATTTTAGTTGTAATTTTGAAGTTCTGAATCAGTCACAATTTTGTGAAAATTTTAAAAACCGGTTTTCAAAGGTCCTTGGATAAAAGAGTTAGAAAAATGAATTAATCTAACTGCATCGGCAATCGTGAAGTCACCCGGTATTCTCATTGGAGCTGACGTTATAAAAAAAAATGTTGTTGGTAGAAGAAAAGTCTTATCTCGGGTTTTGTGGCTGTAAAAATTTTTTAGGATGGACCTTAATGGGTAAGGTCCCACGGGGGATTCGAAAGAAAAGGCTATGACAGTGTTTTCCTGTAAATGAAGCTAAATCTCTAATTTTTGGAAACGGGATTTAATTGGAATCAGTGATCCTGTTGAAAAAAAAAGTAGAAATTGATCTTCAGATCAAGAAGCATTTTGGAAACAGTCACAATTAAGAAGGGGGCCCAAATGAAGTTTGCTTTCCGTGGTCTGACGATAAATCTTTTTAAAAAGTTTGGGAAAAAAAAGCTCAACTACCAACTTCAAAACTTTAGCTATGGATATTTTAAAAAATTATAAAAAAATTTATTCAAAGCTGGTTATGAAAGCATAATAGAAGAAGTTCCCAAAGAACGAAGTAAGCTTTCGGTAATTATTTACTTCCCTGATAAAAAATTAAGTAGCAGCACTACTCCATTTCCAGTGTTTGATGCTTCAGCAGATTAAAATTATCCATCTTTAAACGTTTTGGATGTGGTCCTAGTCTTATTGAGCTTATCCCGGATATGTTCTTCGATTCAGGGAGAGAATTTGGGTTTTGCTGAATAAGAAAGGCATTCCCAAATAAATATTCGTAAGGAGGACAGAGATTTCTTGGTTTTGGATGAAAGGAAACAAATTTTTTCGACACACAAGAGTTGTTTTGGAGGAAATGCAGTCCTTTTTTTTTTTGGCTTCAGTTATTGAGAACCATATTCAAAAATGTGAATTTGCAGAATTTTTCAAGGAAAGACCTTTGAAAAGTTTCTATGTTGACAATGTTTTACTAGTGTCGACTCTCAATTAAATGAATTCATTGCCAATTGTAAAACCTTGATGGCAAAAGACAGTTTTGATCTTAGAGAATGGAAATGGTCTGGTGTCTGTGAAAATGATTCAAAGAATGAAACTCAGGTACTGGGTCTTATTTGGAATAAGGAGTTGGGCACATTGAGAATTTACATTTGTTGGGATGACTTTAATATGGAAAAAGTAACTAAAAAGTATATTATCTACAGTACAAAAAAATATTTGACCCTTTTTTGGATTCATTTCCCCGTATTTTTAAAAAAAAATACCGAAACCAAAAAATTCCCAATTGGGGAGAAAATTGCTAGTAACTTCGAAAAGGGTTTGTGAGTGGTTTCAAGAACTGAAGTATTTTCTGATATACAGATTCCTATGCATATTCAAATGTCTCATGAAACTTCAAGTAACTGTGCTATTCATACATTTGTTGATGGAAGTAAAGATGCATATTGCCGTTACTTTCCCTCAGACTAAAAAAAGAACGATCAATTGAGGTTTTTCTTCTAGCAGCAAATTTAGTGGCTCCTTTAAGAGGCGCAACAAACCGAATGGAACTTCTAGCAGCTGTGATTGGACAAGATTAACGAATTCGGTTGTTAAAGTTTGGGGGAGAAATTTACAACGTATTACGGAGTATTAAACAACGGGCTTCGTGGATACTGAGAAAAAAAATTGGTCTGTTTTCGTTAGGAATAAGTTCAAGAGATCAAGAAATTTGCAATCCTACATCATGGGGAATATGCCAGTGATAGGAATTCGGCAGACTTAATTTCCAGAGGCGAAAAGGGAAACGTTTAGTTTCCCTCAAGATGGTGGGAAGGCCCACAGTGGATAAAAGGGTTTTTTGAATTTAAAAAAATTTTTTCCTCACACATATTGGAATGAAGAAGAGATTAAAAAGGAAAGTTCTAAGGCAAGTTATGTACAACAAATAATGAAGCAGGTGGTGTTTTGAAAACTGGTACTATAAATTTTTTTACAACTATGATAAATTATTCGCCTTGTTACATGGATTCTTCGTTTCAAGCACAACTGAAAAAATGTAACTGGGAAAAAGCATGGTGAATTGACAGTCACAGAATTTCAGGAAGAAAAAAGGGTTTTACATAGATTAGACTGAATCTTTTCTCAGAAGAAAAAGATTGAAATCTCTACAAACTTTTAAAGACGATCATGGCATCATTGGGAAAAACAAAAATTATTTACCCAAAAGACAGTAAGATTTTCTTAGACCTTTGTTCTTCCACCGAAGCAAAAGTGGTAAAACATTTAATATACAATGATCACGTTAAAACTGCCATGTGGGCCCAGATATTATTAAATGCCCTTCGAAAAAAGGATTCTAAACGGAAAAAGCAGGAAATATGTGGTAGAACTGCATTTTTGTAAAAGTTTTTGAACTTAAAAGAAAAAGTCCTCCCCCCCCAAAAAAAATAGAGTAAAAGATGCTGGGGTTTTTCAAATAACTGTAGTTTTAATGGCTGGGCCTTTTTTTTTAAAGGAAACAACAAAAGCTGGTTTTAATTTTTACTTCGATGTACAGGCAGTCCATTTCGGTTAACCGCGATCGACGGATTTTTTAATGGGATTTAGAAAATTTGTTGCTCGTAAGGAAAATGTGCCACTGTATCAGGTAATGGTACCAATTTTGTTGGCAAATTATTTTAAGCTACTAAACGGGTCAGATAAAAAAAAATGGAGCTATCAAATACCCCAACTGCTGTTGGGAGGGCAGATGGTGGAGAGATTATAGTTTTTAAAAATCTTTTTTAAAAAAGTTTAGGCCATGCACTCTTAACTATGAGGGAAAAGAAAAAGTTTTGCAGATTGAGGGGTAATCAACTCAAGACCTCTGACACATTTGTAAAAAAGCTTTAAAACCCAAATTTCTCCAGATTTATACAAGATGTCCATGAATGCAATCTCAAGGTTTAGTCTGTCGAGAAAATTATTTTTTCAAGAGACTTAAGTACAGACAAGCAGTGCAAAGATTTAAGAAAAAAGTTTCAGATCTAGTATCTATGCCCCCCATTCCGAAGAAATAAAAAAACAAGGAACTTTTCGGTTTTGTATTAATTTTTGGTGGGGGCGTAATAAAAGAAATTATATGGCCTTTTTGGTCGCATCACTGAAATCATAAATGGGAAAGATAGACCAGTGATTTGTAATAAAAACCCCGCAGGGAAATTTCCCGCGCCCGGGTTCAAAAGGGTATATCCGTTAGAATATCCTCTGATAACTTTCCCCTCCGATGATACCTGTTGATTTGAAAAAAGGGAAATGCATTCCCAAAAATTTGATTGTACTTTGGCAGCGAGATTAAATTTAGAGATCCAGGATTTAAAGTGCCAGAAAGATTTCTTGTAATCCGGAAGGATTAATTGAACATTTTACATTCATGTATATTCTTATTTTTCATCCCGTTTCTAAAAACTTGTAAGGTTGCCATCATTTAACCCCCAATTGAGTTTAACAGTAGTTTCATGTTTTGATTTTATTTATAATCAAAAAGGGGGGAGGTTTGAAAACGTATTTTTTATTTATTTTTATTTTTTTTTACATATTATAAAAATTTAAATTTCAGATGGAACGTTACTAAAATTTATTATTCTTTTTTATTTACTTTTGTATTTTGCAAGGCAACACGGTTTCGGGCGACTGTTTTTTGAGAAAAAGTTCGTTTTGATCGGTGATCTTCAAATTATTTATCTTTTATTTCAAATTCTAGCCACCCTCCTCGAGTTTTAATTAAAACTACCGATTTTAAAGGGGGAAAAGGTGATTTGGTATCCTATAATATTTTTTTAAAACTAAAAAATTGTTTGGATTTTCTTTTGGAAGCTTTAACACCCACACTTGTATAATCACTCTTGCGAGACAAACATTTATTGTGACTCCTTTGTGAAATGTTTGGCAGTGAAATAAACACCAGAGGTATGAAATTGGCTTACCTCTATTTAAATGCGGAACCTTGTGAGAAGTCAAATTGTATCCGATTGATGTTGCTTAGTGTTCTTGTGAAAGAATGAAATCATTGGAATGATGATAAGCATTGAATGCAACAGTTCAAAACAGGACTAAGTAGCAGTAGGGGGAAACGAAGACGCAAGCAAGGGGTGAGAGGGACGCATGACCTTTGGCATTTTCGATGGGGCGAGGACTGTAAAATCATTAGGATCAGAGGACATGAACGGGAAATATCGCGAGTGGCAGCAACCTAATCAAACAAAAAAGTTTGATATAACGTGAAATCGTTGAGACAGAAAGGGCCGCGAAAAAAAAGTAATCCATATTGAATTAAAAAAAATCCCCATTGGATAAAAAATTCCCTATTGAAATAAATAATCTCTATTTGAATCGGATATTGTTCATATTTCATAGGTTTTAATTTTATTTTCGCGAAACCCTAATTTATTTTTCTAAAATAAAAGTAGCCTAAGTTACTCCTTATAACATTAGCTATCAGCCAGTGAGTGTTCTGTCAAAATTGGTCCAGCCGTTTCAGAGATAAGCGAAACAAACAGACATACAGACAAAAGTTTAAAAAATTGATTTTTTTATATAATTAATGTCTATACTTTTTCATGTATTTCACAAAAAGCTGTTAATTTCAAATTACACAAATAGACACTTCATTTTTATTTATATGTATAGATAAACTTAGTTCCTCCATACTTTCTAATTATTAATAATAAATAACTCAAAAAAGGGCTCGTTCAATGCCAAAATAACAAAAAACCCCTTCTCAATACACTCGATTCAAGAGGTACCAAAGCACTGGCATAGCTAGTCCAGTGTGGACCTTTATCAATATTCCTTGGGGAAGAAAGGACTTTTTTTATAATAAATACAATTATGTAAAATATATTATTACTTAAGAATAAGTCAAGTTCCTTAATCGGTACTTTTCTCTTTCTTTTTTTTTTCCGGCGGGGGGCTATAAAAGGCAAAAGATTTTAGTTTTCTGAGGTCTGATGGGTAATTTGATGAACGCGAATGTTGGGATAATAGGTTGAAATGAGGTGGAAAGTGGGTATATGTAGTGTTGCCGGACTTAAGAAAATCTTGAGTTTTCGCTGTTTTTTTTACAGTAGATTAATATACTTTGTTACACCTCTAAGAAAGAGGTTTTGATAATTTATTTCCTTTTTTATCTGGGCTTTGGGGAAGTTAGCCAATTTCTTTTTTTTCCCTATATTTTTTCCTGAAGGAGTCAAGCTGAGTCATTCCCCATTCCGTTACGGGGAACCGATGAAACAAGCTACAAAATGACTGAAAACATGGAGGAAGCTGCAGACTTTAAATATTTTAAATATGCACAAACTGCCCAAGAACTAATTCCACGAATTGGCAATAAAATATTTAATGAAATTACACAATTTTACTTGAACATACAAAAATAAAAAAAGGAAGCATCCCTAAATCGAACCTCCACTTATTACATGCTGAATTAAAGAACAAAATACCTAGGCAGGACAATATAACGCACATGTTCTTCACTTGAAGAGGAAAAATAAAAATTAACATATCGATCCTGTTTGCGCTGTTCAGATAACAGATATTAATCCTTTGTTTACCGCATTTGGGGTTTACTGTGTTTTTTTATGAAATTTTTTAATCACTACTTTAAAAAATTTAAAGGGGTATACATAACAAAATATTCAACTTTTGGGAAAAATTTTAAACCGTTAGAGCTAATTAATTAATTAAAAAATATTCATGTAAAATTAATTATATGCACTGTTCACTTATAAAATAAATAGTCAAATCATTTTCTAAGGGCTTCATTGACATACAAAAAAAAATAAGACACTTAGCTTTTGACATTTTTTTTTTCCGGAACAAAAATGACAATCTTCGCAATCCGTTGAAAACGCCGTCTCGCTGAAAACGCAATTTCTGCTATAAAACTATTCCCATTTTCCGCTAAAATATTCATCATAGAACCCCTTATGCCATACATCCTGGAAGAGTGGATTTAAAAATATTTCTGTTAAGTATCGTCAGAGCATTCGTAAAAATGGTTATTCTATGTAATTTTAAAGTGAATGGTACTTATAAATACCGTCGGTAGATAAAGGGTTAACCAAATTTTAAATACTCCAGTATAAGCCAACATAATATGGGAGGGGTTCACTTCTCGAATCCTACTTTTCGATATCCCAACTAATGTACATTTGGCAGACGTAGCAACTGAATTAAAAAATTCAAATGATCTTGAAATTGTTGAAAACAGAAGATTCATCAAAACTAACAGCCGTCAGGAAGCTTCTCCTGTCTTAATTACAATTTTAGTATTAATACACCAGAATGCGTAAGGCTTTGGTTTTTAATCATAGAATTCAATTATTCATAGACAAACTCTGGAAATGTAGCAATTGTTTTATTTTCACTCACTTATCACGATTCTGTCCCAGCCCTGTAAGATGCATTAACTTTTGTGGAGAATCCCATACTGGACAGTGTATAAATACCTCAAATTGCATAAATTGCACAGGAGATCATCCGGCAAACTCCTCCAATTATCCCACTTTTATCAAAGAAGAAAAAAATACTAGAATTCAAATGTAATCAGCACTTAAATTTGGGAGAGGCATGATGCCTATGTAGTTTACAAAATTCTCAACAAAAAATGAAGTCGTTAACATGAAGGAGTTCTGAAGAGCTGTAACAACAGTTTATTTAAAAGAACCGTGGTAAGAACAAGAGGTAGACCTAGAATCTCGACTGTATATTATGATGCAAAATAAAAGACATCCGTAAAGACAGTAATGGTCATTTTTTACCTAAGCGAGAATAGTCTTTGTCATAGGGAGAGAGCTGCAAAGGGAAACCAAAAACATACTGGGGCATATGTGACAAAACACTTCGTCAGGCTGGTTTCAACCTTTCTACCAATATTACAGGGAAATTCAGTTCTAAAGAAGAAAAGAAAAAAGAAAGTATATTATTCAAATAAAATAAAATTTTGTACTCGGAAATTGCTTTTCATCATTAAAGAAAACACTAAAACATGTACGTGCAAATTTTATCCCCTTTATCCCAGTGTCCTATTTAGAGAACGAATCAGATTTCTTATATAAAATATAATATTTTTTGAAATTTTGTTATATTTAGTTTATTTAGGTTTAATTAACTTCAGAAAATAGGATTCTTCTCAAATTTGAACAAAATAAATAAATTAGGATAAAACGAGTTAAGCTGCAATAGATATACTTACCCTCGAAATCATCTAAAATCTTTTCTCAAAATTGATCCTCGTTACAATATCACCTTCAAAGAGTTACTGGAGAAAGCTATATCAAGCAGATCAACATTCAGATTTTTATTCAGAAGATGAAATATTTTGACATCAACTAACTTGTTAATACTTGTTAGTCTTTAATGGGAAAATAGTCTTTGTCGCTCCATATCCCATCTCCATATAAAAATATTAACTGTAACTGCAACTGAGGTCTGATAATGATGATGTCGTATCACTGGCGGGACCAAATCAGACAGTATCATGGACCCAGATGACTGTTCTGGCAATCTGTTCAGTATTATCCACATAAAGGTATGCGGTTGAAAAGGACCCCTATTTTGTGTAGAGCAGCAAGAATAGCTGGACAGTCAAAAATATCAACAGGTGTTAGCTCTGAATCTTAGCAATTATCACAATTCCTTTAAGTTCTACCATCCCTAGCAAGCTTCATTCCTCTGTGATGACCTGTTCTTAGCCTAGCAATAGTCTTTGTTATAAGGCGGTTTCCACTTACATTACAGATTTGATGTCTTACAGGAAATGACCTCTCTCTCAATTTGAAATTTGTGACAGCTTTTTCATCTAATAAAATAACGTTGACAAAGTTGTCATTACTAAGACTTCTAGCCTCTTTCACCAGTTTGTCCGCATTTTCAGTGCCTGTAATCTCAACATGTACAGGTAACCATTGAAGAAAGACTTTATCTAACTCCTGTAATCCAAAAAGGCGAGAGCAAATCTCTTCAGTAATCCATGAACCTCCATTTAGGACTGCCTGGAAGACTGCTTTGGAGTTACAGAAAATGACAAGATCTTTAGCTGTTCTAGAATAGGGAGAGTCTCACACACATAGAGATCAAAAGCCTCAATTATTGCTCGACGTTCACAAGTGAAGCAAGAGGCAATGGTACCAGCACCGATTACTCGTTGGTAGTTTGCATCACTTAGAATGGTTATAAAAAAATTTCAAACCCTTTTTCAAGAATGTTTCATCAGGGAACCGTCTGTTTGGGGCAAACAAAAAAATCTTTCCTTTGGATATTTATCAATAGTTTTGACCCCCTTTTTTTTTGGAGAAAAAACCTGTGGCTTTTTTTTTAGTACATGGTTTAGTAGACTTTTTTCCCCCGGATGTTTTTAAGAAGTTTCCAGCAGAGAAAAGAGGGTTTTTGAAAAAACAAAATTGGTTTTTTGTTCAAGGCCAATGGGTAATTTTGATTTCACTATCAAATTGCATTGGAGATTTTTTTTAATTTTGGGGTTACCATTTTTAAATTTTCAAAGGTTCTTCTATCAATATGTGTTTGGTTTGGGTAAGGGGAAAAAGAGAAAAAAAATTTTGACCGTTATAATCTTCCCCTTTTGTCAAGGGTATCAATCACCCCTTTTAAAAGGTCACAAAAATGAAGAGAATTTTGGGGCCTTTTTTCTAGAATGGGGAGAGTCTCGTATAGATCAAGAGCCTAAATTTTAAAAATTCACAAATAAAGCAAGAGGCAAAGGTACCAGCCCCGATTACTCGTTGTTAGTTTGCATCACTTGGAGTGGCAATAAATACCCCGAACCCCATTCAAGAATGTTTCATTAGAAGAACCGTCTGTCTTTTACGGTGTCGATTTTCGCAAAACCAGTTTTTAGCGGATTTCTGCTCAACAAAAGAAACATGTTTGCCAAACTACAAATCTCTAGCTCTAATGGTTCACAAACAATACTTTTTTGTCCATAAGCCCTCGCAACAACTCTTGAAATTTTAGCGAAACCCGTTCCTATAGGAACTCTACTAAATAAAAGAAACTTGCATAGCAAGTTTCAAGTTTGTGTGACTAATAATTCAAAAACAGAAATTTTTGTCTATAATGCTTCAGCACCCCTTTTAAGTCGATTTCCACAAAACCTAATCTTAGTGGATCTCTACTCAATAAAAGAAATACATTTGCATAATTTAGAGTCTGTAGGTCTAATAGTTAAAAAAGAGCGGTAATTTTCTTCAATGATGGAGAAAGATTTTCTAGGGAGACTATTTTTGCAAAACCCGCTTCTTGCGTATCTCTCCTCGGGAAAAAAAACCTTGAATATCAAACTTAAATTTTACGTCTTATGGTACAAAAGGGGGAATTTTTTTTACTTTAACGTCCCCGTACTTCCCTCTCCTCCAAAAATATATCTTCGCAAAACCCCTTTCGCGTTTTCCTTTTTAAACCCCCTTTAAAGACCATGATCACATATACGTACATGCGTTTCCCCCCTCCACAGCCCACGGATCATATATACAGTGATTCCCTTTCTTCTCTGAGACCCTTATCACCCCGGTGGATTTGATTTGGGACTTTTTTTATTTTAAATTTTTTACAACGTATAAGCCCGGAAAAATCCGTTTCTTCTCGAATAATGGTTTACAAAACTTTGAATTTCAATATATGCTTTGGGGATCTGAGTTTTTCAAAATTAAATCCGGGATATTTATGAATGTAAGAAACTGCATTTGCTTAGATTTTTCGAGAGAATCGGACATTTAAACGTTCATGATCTATTGCTCTAAGGATTTCTGTTTATATTTTGACTAATTTAGAAAAAGGTGGAAAGCTTATTAGTTTATTGGGCATCAGATAGTCATAATAATTGTTTCAATATTTATTTATTTTTTGTTCGCATTTACATCAATAATTTTAATACTCAAAAACATTTGAAAAGCAGATCTTAAGAAAAAAAACCGATCTTTTTTTTTAACGAAAAAAGTTTTTTTTAAAAAATTAAAAAAACAAGGAAAAAATTTTTTCCCTTTTTGACCAAAAAAAATTTATAAAAAAAAGAAAAATTAAAAAAAGCGAAATTTTGGGTGTTAATTAAAAAAAACATATTTAGCAAAAATTTTATGTTGAAAAAAACTTATTTGGTTTTTGGAAATTTGCCGGAAAAATTTTGTAAGTTTTGGGTTTTTTTCATTTTTAAACATTCATGGCGAAAAAAAAGTATTTTTATTAAAATGAAAAACTTTTCTTAAAACTCGCAATTTTTTTTAAATAAAACAAAAATTTTTGAACTGTATATTCAGATATTATCAATGATAATAAATTGTAAATTTTAACGCATTCGCCTCTGTTAAGGATTTTATATGAATTTTTAAATGAAATTATATATAGGCTTAGCAGGGAAATTCGCTCGGTCCCGTGAGTGCATATTCTCTCCGAACGTGTGGACCTGGTGAAACGCTTCTTTCTCCTTTCGCCGGTACTGAAGGGATTAACAAAAGAGACATGCTTAGTAAATTCTCTGTACGACTGACAGTAAAAACTGAAACATTTGACTACAATGCCGACGCATACCCAATCCAGGATCAATTTCCGTAAAACAGGTTCTTAGTGGTTCTCTATTCAATGAAATAAATGTACCAAGTTTCAGGTCTGGGGGTCTTACAGTAGTGATGAGAGAGGGAGAGAAAAAGTGACTGTGTGTAGCTTTGCCTTATGGTGTTGCTGAATTTGACCAACAAACTCAAAGGGACGATAGTAAGCAGCATGAGGATGACAAATCACCGAAGAACATGGTGTAGCGAGCCTCGTTTAGTTGGTGAAAATCACGATAACAGTAGTCGTTGGGAGGATGATGAGTCACACGAGGGAATTGGTGAAATAAATACGGGAGTACATACACTGTCCGAACGCCTGAATGGCACAAAGTACCTTGTTTTCCAACAGCACATCCTCCCGGAGTTGCTGCAGGGTGTTCCGGTGACTGTGCATCAAAAAGTGTGTTCATGTACGATGGTGCATCAGCCCATTTTTCGACAGCGGTGCGTAACCACCTCCATGCTACATATCTCGGGAGGTGAAATGGATCTGTTTCTTGGCCTCCCCGCTTCCCAGATCTCAACTCCTTGGATTTATGTTTCTTGGACCACCAAAAATCACTTCTGTATGAGACGTCGGTGGCTACAGTGGAGAATCTAACGGCACGGATTCGTCATTTCAGCTGATATCACCAGCACACAGGATTTATTTGAACGTTCCCTGCAATCTTTCGTCCGTCTGTGTCGTCTGTGATATGACATGCTTAGCTGTAACTTGAGACAATCATTTATCGTTGTATTTCTGACTTCGAGCTGTGTTGTATTGCTCGTACTTTAAACATGCTTTACGTCTAAAAATGTATTCTTTACCACTCATTAGGGATTGCAATACCGGACCAAAAATTCAATACCGGTAATCGGTATTTTTTACATCTTTTAATACCGGGATACCGGTTTTAATACCGGTAGCAGAAATTTCAGAAAAAGAAAGAAACCGCAGGTGTTTCTTTGTTTTATTTGCCAGTTTTCTTAGAGTGTGTAAATATCACAAAAAATAATTTGTAACTTATAAATTATAACGGTATTTAAAAATCATAAAGAAGTAAAGGAACATCTTATTTATTTAAATCGGCAAAAAGTGTAAGTACCACTATTCAGTCTGTTGTACTATTACAAATTTTTGAAATGTGATCTAAAAAATGTAATGCATTAATTGTTTTGTCTTTAAGCCTGGAACGTAATTTTGTGCAAAAATTACCAGCTGCCGAAAACGCTCTTTCGGCTAGTTGGTAGTACTGTTAGCCATGCGCTTGATATACTTTTTCCAGGTATTTACCTTAAATCCCTCATCTCAGTGGCGCACACAAGGGGGAGAGGTCCTCGCGTCTGGGTCCCCCCCCCAAAAGCCCATGATTTTTTTTCAATTGATTATAATTCTATGTATATAGTACGTAAAATTTAATTAAATATTTGTTATTAATAATTCATTCTATTAATTATTCATTCAATAATGAATTTTTTACTGTTTTTTTGTTCCCCAAAATCGACAAAATCAAAAGAATATGTTGGGCAGCGTATTGGAGCATGATACGAGAATAGGGAATTTTCGACCTGAGCTCCCCACATCCCCTTCGAAAAATTCCTGTGTTTGCTACAGCCTCATCTTCAAATAAATAGATTTTTCTTCAGATGATTTTGGGTATAACTGATTTCTGTATTACATTTTGGTTTGTTGAAATTTTTTTTAGTTATTGCTAATTCTAATTTTTGTTCAAGAGACAATTCCTTTTCACTATCAACATTAGTGTCATCATCATCTTCGACAACTGTACAGAATTCTTCTAAATGTAGAGAAGCTTGTGGGTAAAAAAATTTAAGAAAATTTACTATAAACTTGATTAAATTTGAATTGGTTAGTTTCTTTCCCTCTTTTTCATTTTTTTAAATCATAATAATTATGTAAATACCGTAAGACATTTTCTATTTCGGTATGCCTTTTTTCTGTGAGATTTTACAATGTAATATATAATTCTTCAGATAGTGATGTGTGTTGTTCTTTCTGTGACTGCAACATGAACTTTATAGTTGTATTAGTATTAATAAATTAGAATCTCTCTCTCTCCGACATAACCTCCTGTACAGAAAGCATATCTTAATTTGAAATATCTCAAGGTCTGATGTAACCTTTCGTTCAGATCAATTATCATTTCACACATCCTGCTTTGAAAAAACAATTTCCTTTATTTTATCTGAAGTTTTGGTTTTTAAGTGATGGAATTTCCCAGTCATGTCTTTAAGTAAAGTCATTTGGAAAAAAGCGTGCTCTTTGAAATTATTTAAGTATGCATTTTTAGTCACTTTTAGTGCAACAGATAATGCACTTTTAGTGCAGCAGTTCATTTTAATGAAGGAGCGGGAAAGTTGAAGAACCTGAAGTGATCTTTTTGTTTGTTCCATCATGATAGAGGTACCGCGTACGATGTTGGGCTGTTGAGTTTGTTCACTGAGGAATTTTCTTTAAAATTAATTGTTGAAGATAGTTCCATGGAACAGAAGTTGATATTTTGTGGTTATGTGAATGACGAACAAAATTATCATTTTTGATTAATTCCCCAACAAGGAAATGAAAATTGTTTCGATCTCAATTGGGAAGACCTTAAGCGTAAATTATGAATACAATAGAATTTCGAGCCATTAGTAAATCTTCTTGTTTGCTTCATTTGATTTTGCATTCACTCTATAATATGAAAATCGACGCACCAAGAAGAATTTATTTGTAATTTTATTACAATTTGCAAATTGTATCATAAGGTAACTGCATAACCCTTAAGATTTATAAGCATAAACCTGCACAACTCATTAACTTTTGGCGGCCACTGACTCAGTAACTCGTTCTTTATCATATTGAAATGGAAAATCTGGCTTAAATATGAAACAAAGGAGATTTTTATGCTAAACTAGCTGGTATACCCGTTCTTCGTGCGGGTGAACTGAAAAATTAAACAACACAAATTGAAGGATAAAAAAGTATTTAAATGAGTTAATTTTACGTGAATTGCAAATTAAACAAAAAAAGCTTTTTTGCATATTTCAGCTGAACAAAAAAAAGAAAAAAAACCCACCTTTGTTAAATTTTAAGTATGTAGATCTAATAGCAGATAAGAAGGATTTTTTTTTTTTATAACTCCCCGTAACACTCTTGAGGGTCGATTTTTGAAAATACCTCCCTAAGCTGATCTCTGCTCAGCAAAAGTAACACATTGTTAAAAGTTTTGTGTAATGAACGCTTAAAATAGTGTAAATAATTTATATCTGAAAGTAATATTACTTTATGTTGTATTTATTTTATGTTAAAATTGTAATATTCACAAGCAACGCCGTTTCTTAAATTATAATGGCGATTCAATGAAAAATATAGTGAAATGTTAACGATAGAGTCAAGTTGGCAAATGTCTAGCTACTTTCATAGCTCGAGCCTTATTAGAGCTTTGTAAGACACGCCGTGTAGGGGAGCGATGCACGTTAATACTTTATATACCGCATAATGATTTACTGCAGTTTTTTCATACAATAATTTTTTTTGGATCACTACATTGAAAATTAAGGGATATACATAAACAAAATACTCCACTTTGGGAATTTTAATCCGTTAGAGATAATAAATTAATTAAAGATATTCCACTGTAAAATTAATTATATACACCGTTCACTTAAAATAAATAGTCAAATCGTTTTCTAAGGTCTTCATTAACATACAAAAACATAAGACACATAAATTTTGACATAAACTATTTATTCGGGACAAAATAATAATCTTTGCAATGCGCTGAAAACGCAATATCTGCTACAAAACTATTCACTTTCCCCACTAAAATACTCATCATAGAACCCGTGCTGCCATAAATCTTGGAAGAGTGGATTTCAAAGAATATTCCTGCTAAATATTGGTAGGATATTCCTTCTAAGTTGGTGTGGTGTGGTAGTTAGAGGAAGGGGGTTCCAGCTCAGGTGTCGTCCATGTCACTTGACCATGGTTCAAAATTACGTGGTCCGTTGCCAAAAACCCTCGTGTAGCTGAACAGTGAGACGTTAATTATTCACTCACTCCAAAAAATACAGTACAATAGTTATAATTATTTTTATACTTAAAAATGTAATATCTGCCTATTCAATTAAAATTATAGTGTTATAATTAACAACCAACCACAAACAAATTTCGAAAATTTGTCCAAATGATGCAGTGTGAAAGAGAAAGTTTATTTACTTTAAGTACCAGAACCGATGAAATCATTTATTTTGAAAAAGATCAATTTCTTACTACCAAATGTGCTTAATAAAATCATAAAAAAAAAAAAACATTGAAATAAAGAGAGATTTATAACAACCCCTCCCTTCAAAACCTAGTTTTATTCTGAAATAAAAAAAATTAGGGATTATGCTGATCACAGGAATTAATTAGATGCGAACGCCTAGCGTAGCCAAAACAAAAAAGTGTTTCTTCACAAATAAAATATAGATATATACTGTCGTGGGCTTTTTTGCAGAGCACGCTAGAAATGCTTGCAGATGGCAGAATTTTTTCCTACTTGCTTGACAAATATCAGTTATATTTTGGACACTTCACACAATATCTTTATAAATTATAGCCTATGCTATAAATTATAGCCTATGTGTTATTCTGATGTATAAGCTATATACTGTAAAGTTTCATTAAAATCCATTCAGTTGTTTTTGGTGAAAGACGGACAAACATTCTCACAAACTTTCGCATTTATAATATATATCTAGACTAGATATGGTTCCCTCGACCCACGCTGACTGTTCGGTGTCTTAAAGAAGGATTCTTGAAGAGTAAGAGCAGATATCGCCTTTTGAGAGAGTGATTAAAGGAACCAGGATGGTCAGGTTGCAAATCTACTCAACATTTGTATCGAAGCTACGCTTTTAATCGACGATGTTGGAATATGAGAACACTAGCTGTCCAGAGCGTCAAGAACACGGGGATCAATAGAGGGAGGTGAAAAACGTGAAGACAAAAAAATCTTGACTTTAGTTGTTTTCATGAAGCTGAGATTATGGCTTTCAATCCTACCACTATTGCCGAAAGCTAGCAAAGTTCTGATTCAAATTTCAAGCAATCTTTTGATTCGACACAATTACGCTTTCTTCAACTTTTCATCACCTAATAACATGCTGTATAGATATCCGGTATTTTACCTTCATATTCACTATTAACTAGACTGGCAGTCGAAGGATGAAAACCGAAGTTACGCCAAAATTAATTTTTACCTTGGGGTTT
>BMAV01014445.1:0-22958 GCA_019973955.1 Trichonephila inaurata madagascariensis
ACCTAGAAACTTACTTTTGACCTATTTTTTGGGGAAATTTAAAAGGAATTTAAAACTGGTTCCCCTTTTTGTCCTGTAACTCTGTTTTAAAAAATAAAACCTTCTTGAAAAAAACCCACGTATTTGGCTTGAAAAGGGAACACAGAGCGATTTTAAAAACCAGGGTGCATTCAACGGGTCCCTTCCCAAACAAAAAACACTTGAAACATTACTATGGGGAAAATTTTGAACTCGAGTTTTGCCTTTGGTAAAGCATTTCTATGAAAGTATCAGAAAAAAAACCGAAAATAAAGTAAAAAAAAATTTTTGTGTTTTTCCTTTTGAAGCGTTCCCCCAAATGGGCTTATCCGGGATTTCTCCTTTGTGCATTTGGTCATTTTTTTGTCTTCCTTCAATTCTTACCCCACTTGTTTTCGCCCCAAAATTAAACGCTGATCACGAATATGTATGGTTTTAAATTCAATTAGTTCAAATGTTATGCCACTCTGTTTCTTTGAAATTCGTCCGCTCATTCAATTGTCTGTTTCAGTGACATCCCACCAGTATTTTTTTTTTTCCTAGAAACTTACCTAAGGCCCCTTTAACTCGAAATTTGACCAGGAAACTAAATCTTTTTTCCGTTTCACGAAATCCTTAACTTTTTTTTAAAAATGAAACACCTTCTTGAAAAACCGACGTTTTTGCTTGAAAGAACTTACCGACCGATTTTTTAAAAAACCCGGGTTTAAATTTTCAAAACAGTTTTTTTTGCACAGCTTCAACGCGGATTACGGGTATGTATGGCGCTTGTCGAAATTAAAATTTGTTCAAAAAGTTTGAACTGTTTCCTTTTAAAATTTGTCCCCCTTTCAATAGTCTGTTTCAGTGACATCCCACTACTATTTTTTTTTACCCTAGAAAATTACCACAAAGTGACCCATTTCACTCGAAATTTGACCAAGATTCTAAATCTTGTTTCCGTTTCACGAAAATACTGTAACTTTTTTTAAAATTGAAACACCTTCTTGAAAAACCGACGTATTTGGTTAAAAAAGGGAACTTACCCCGATTTTAAAAACCGGAATTCTCCCAAACTTAGTTTTCTTGCACGAATTCAACGCTGATCTCGAATATATGGCGCTTGTGTAAATTAAAATTTAAATTCAAAAGTTTTGCCCAACGGTTTCTTTGAAATTCGACCCCCCCATTCAATAGTTTTTTCAGTGACATCCCACCACTATTTTTTTTTCCCCAGAAAAATTTCCAAAATAACCCTTTCCCAAAATTTGACCAGGGTATAAATCTGGTCTCCTTTTCATAAATTCCTTAACTGTTTTTAAAAAATGAAAGACTTCTTAAAAACACCGACCTCTTTGGCTGGAAAGCCAATTTACCGACCGATTTTAAAAAACCAGCCAATTCTCATCAAACAGTTTTTCTTGCACAGAATTCAACGCTGATCACGAATATGTATATATGGCGCTTGTCAAAATTCCAATTCGTTCAAAAATTATGCTCAACGGTTTGTTTGAAATTCGTCCCCTCTTTCAATAGTGTGTTTCAGTGACATGCCCACCACTTTTTTTTTCCCTAGAAACTTACCCAAAGTGACTCATTTCACTCAAAATTTGACCAAGAATCTAAATCTGGTCTCCGTTTCGAAACTCGTAACTGTTTTTAAAATGAAACACTTTGAAAAACCGACCTAATTTGAAGTTAACTTACCGACCGAATTTAGAAACCGGGTGTCATTCGAAAGAGGCCGCCCCCCAAAAGCAAAGAAAACTTAAAACATTACCCTGCGATTATTAGAACTCGAGTTATTGCACTTTGGTAATGCATTTATATGACAAATATCAGAAAGACACCGAAAAAGTAAAAAATTTCAATTGCGTATTATCCTTTTTTTAAGCGTTCTTCTTTCAAATGGGTTTAATTGCGAAATATTTCTGATTTCCGTGCGTTTGGATCATTTTTTGGTCTTCCTCCAATTAATACCAAACTTAGTGTTTCTTTTACAGAATTCAACGCTGATCACGAATATGTATGGCGCTAGTCGAAATTCCAATTAGTTCAAAGGTTATGCCACTCTGTTTCTTTGAAATTCGTCCGCTCATTCAATTGTCTGTTTCAGTGACCTGCCCAGCAGTATTTTTTTTTATCCTAGAAACTTACCTAAGTGACCCATTTCACTCGAAATTTGACCAGGAAACTAAATCTTGTCTCCGTTTCACGAAAATCCTGTAACTTTTTTTTAAAAAATGAAACACCTTCTTGAAAAAACCGACGTTTTTGCTTGAAAGCCAACTTACCGACCGATTTTAAAAAACCGGTTAATTCTCACCAAACTTAGTTTTTCTTGCACAGACTTCAACGCGGATCTGGAAAATATATGGCGCTTGTAGAAATTCAGTTCAAAGTTATGCCCAACTGTTTCTTTGAAATTCGTCCCCCCTTTCAATAGTCTGTTTCAGTGACATGCCCACCACTATTTTTTATCCTAGAAACTTACCAAAGTGACCTATTTAACTCGAAATTTGACCAGGAATCTAAATCTTGTCTCCGTTTCACGTATTTTCTGTAACTTTTTTTAAAAAATCAAACCCCCTTTTTGAAAAAAAGACGTATTTGGGGAAAAACCAACTTTCCGACCAATTTAAAAAAACCCGGGGGTCATTCGAAGGGGTCTGCTCCGGCAAACCCAATGACATTACTCTTATTTTAGAACTCAGATTGACTTTTTGGGAATGCATTTCTATGAAAGTATCGAAAAACACCGAAAAAATAAAAAAAATTTTTTTGCGGTATTATCCCTTTTGAACGTTCCTCTTTCAAATGGGCTTAAAATTAACGTTCTTTTTCCTGTTTTTTTGCGTCATTTTTTTTCTTCCTCCCAAATTTTTACCACACTTAGTTTTTCTTGCACAAATTAAACGCTGATCCCCGAATATGTATGGCGGCTGTCAAATTTCAATTGTTCAAAAAATTATGCCCAACTGTTTCTTTGAAATTCGTCAATCTTTCAATAGTCTTTTTGTACATCCCACCACTTTTTTTTTTCCTAGAAACTTCCAAAAATGACCCATTTAACTCAAATTTGACCAGGAATCTAAATCTTATCTCCGTTTCACGAAATTTCTGTAACTTTTTTTTAAAAATGAAACAACTTCTTGTAAAACCTCCTATTTGGCGAAATCCCAAAATTTCCACCATTTTTTAAAAAACCGGGGTGTCATTCGAACGGGGGCTTTCCCAATCCCAAAAAACCTTATGACATTACTCTGCGATTTAGAACTCAGTTTTTGCACTTTGGTAATACATTTCTATGACAAGTATCAGAAAAACACCGAAAAAAATTAAAAAATTTTTAAATTTCGGTATTATCCTTTTGAAGCGTTCCTCTTTCAATTGGGCTTAATTCAACGCATTTTTTTTTTTCTTTGCGTTTGGGTCTTTTTTTTGCTTCCCAAATCTTACCACACTTGGTTTTCTTGCCGAATTCAACGCTGATCACGTTTATGGCGCTTTTTGAAAATTAATTAGTTCAAAGTTAGTCCTGTTTTTTAGGGAAATTTGTCCCCCCTTTCAATAGTCTTTTTAGTGACATTACCATTATTTTTTATCCTATAAACTTACAAAATGACCCATTTCAATCAAATTTTACCAGGGAAAATAAACTTTTCTGCCTTTTTAAATTCCCCCCCCTTTTTAATAGTTTTTTCAGTGGCCCAGCCTTTTTTTTTTAGAAACTTTTCCAAATGACCCATTTCACTCGAAATTTGACCAGAATCTAAATCTAATCTATGTTTGAAATTCCTGTAACTTTTTTAAAAAAAGATACACCTTTTTTAAAAAAACCCACCTTTTTGGCAAACCAACTTACCGAGTTTTTAAAAAAACCGGTGTCATTCAAGGGGGGGAGGGAAACCAAAGCACTTAAAACATTACTCTGCGTTTTTTAAACTCGGTTTTATTTTGGGTTGCTTTCTATGAAGTATCAGAAAAACACCAAAAAAAAAGAAAAAAATTTCTTTCCCGGTATTATCCCTTTTTTAAAGTGTTCCTCCAAATGGGCTGAATTAAACGTTTTATCTTTCCGTCTTTTTGGGTCTTTTTTCTTCTTCCTCAATTCTTACCACACTTATTTTTTTCTTGCACAAATTCAACGTGATAAAAAAATTTTATGGCCGGAAAAATAATAATTTTTTTTAATTCAAGTAATCAATGAAAGGACACAATTCTATTCCAAAAATCCGTCCGCCCATACCCAATTCTACCACTACAGCCTCGAACTAAAATTTCCCATACCTTGATTTAACGTCACTGCTATATCTTGGGTGCAATTCGCTTGATTCAAACGCGTGGCATCCGGGAATGGTTTTAAAGTTTTCGCACTGGTACGGATGCAAATCTTTAACTCGGGTTTTTCCTCTCACTTTAACTTAAGCACTGGCAAAACATAGATCTCGTATATTCACTTCTCATTGCCACCCCGCGTACGCTAAATTTCTACTATTTATAAGATTCCAAATTTGAATTTTCACGCTTCTCTTCTCCAGTTGGTTGGAAAGAATTGCCATTCTGTCCCCCAAAAACCCTAGAGAATAATTAGTTGAAATCGCGATAAGCCCGTCACATAATTTTTAAAAGTTTTTTTACATGCTCGTCCTTTCCACAGTTTGAGAATCTCCATCTTATAGTGTTTTCCAAACGTTATACTCATTTTGCTACCAGATTGAAATTCTTATCATACGTATATGGCACAGCCGGAAAAAAAGCTGAGTACCACTGCACTAGACGGTTAAATTTGAAATCCTAATATGACTGACGATAGCTCGTATACAGATACTGGGATTGTTCTGTACTAGTTCCTGCACAATCTCCTCATTGCTTGGCTATCTTACTCTTTGCTTATGTTCCTGTGTGCCCAAGATGAAGGATCAGCTGCCAGACAATCTCTGGTACGGTCGTGCAAAGAAGGCGTAGCTGGGTGTCTGCCATTTAGATTAACGTTGTGCGTACTACCGCTATGTGGCTCGTCCATTGGAATCAGTGCCTCGCAAGCCAAATGCATATCAGCGAGCTCAGCATTTGTGTAACTTTCCTGCCTGCCATCACTTTGTCAACAGGTGAAATGAAGCTTCAAAGCGAGTTCGAAAGAAAAAACCATATTTCGCATGGGTATCTGATGCTTGGATTGGCCCATCGAGTGTACGCCTTGAAAACTTTATCCTCTAGATTTTCCCCCTGTTGGTTGTCTTGTTATTTTTGGTAATAATAAATTTTATTTCTCATGGCTGTTTTGGGGGATCAATCTTTACCTTCACAAAAGGTCAGTAGATGAAGGGAAAAAAATTCCCAGGTTGGATCCCTATTAAAAATACCAAAAAAAATTTTAAAGGGGGTGAGCTATAATCAATTTTTCTACATTTGTTGTAATCATTATTAATGACAAATAGCAATAGTTATATAGTTTTGAAGAAATGCGTTTATTTTTTCTAAATACATGGTTCGAGAATGCATTGCACAACATAGCATTCCCAGTGAAACACATTATGTTAACCTCATATAGGCAGGGTAACCATTAAACTATTTTATTACCCTGAGATCAATTAAGCATTAAATCGGTTTCGTGTACTGACGAGCTCGATCGATTTTAGACTAGCTCATTAATGGAAATCCTGGTGGGAAATGTGATGTGAAACAAGCTGTGATTTACTTGTATAATTGGAAGTAATGGATTAAGTTTAGTGTAATATTTGCTATTTGGTGAGAAATAATAAAAGTAACTTCCTTGCATTAACCACTCTTCTCTTATATGGTAAATAGAAATAATATATGAAAGGATTAAAAATTTTGGTCAATAGTCTTTTATAGCCTTAAGACAAATGAACAATTTCACACGAATATACCATGAGAGAGATTTCCTTCCTTATTTTTTTTATAAGAAGTTGTCTTGTATGTTAATATATATTAGTTTGTTCATTTTTTTAATAAAGGGACTTTTCTTGTAAAGGCTAATAAATTGGATTGCAAAAAATGCTTTTTTTAACTCTTTAGAGATACATATATATTTTTCTTATGAAATACTCGTGTGACTGAAATTTCTTTCCCTCTTGTAACTTCTTTTTTCATTAACATTATTAACGGAGAACCTTAATTAACAGAGTTAATTAATGTTTAGCTCTCTCACACAGGTTTATTGAAAAGTTTAACAAAAATACAGGTAATGTTATGGATAATCAAATTAATCACATACTTAATATGATATTCTAATAATATGAAAAAAATTCGTAGAATACCTTATACCAGAGCTTGACAAGCTTATATGAGCTATCGTACCACTTTAATTCCTACAGTGGACTTTGAAAAAAACTTACTTTTTATTGCCTATAAACATATTTCTAGTAAATATAAGATCAATTTTAATTTAATTTTATATAGCAAAAAGAAACTAAAATTGAATGGTACATAAAAAATTGAAGTGTAATTAACAATAAATAACAAATGTAATTAATAACAGATTTTCTCTTTAAACTTATTAACCGGTATTCCTCGCACAAAAAAAAATGAACGGAATTTCACACACAGCTTATCGCATATCACAAGAGTGTTAACATTCTGTTTTACGTAAAATTTGCATACAAAGGTGAAAGAAAGAAAAGTAGGAAATATAATATGTTTATTACACTTTTCACACGTAAATTTAGTTTTTCTTTTCTTTTTATTAGGGTTATTCAGTACATTGTTTTATACACTCATTTCGTCTTCGTCGCGAGTGAGTGCGATGTTCTCACTGGATTCTAAATTTTCTTTTAATTTCGTAGAATCATTGCTTACTGGTTCTTGCCTTCTTTACATCTGTAAATCGAAATCCAGAAATCAGCGTCTGGTTCGATGTTAATATGCGACTTTATTGTCACAAAGTTCAACAACACACAAAAAAATGGTCACGCTAACGATTACATTTACTAGCCATTGAATATGATGTGGTAATGTTATCAAGAACAATAATTGCTCCCTCATTTAAAATATCCGGACAGATTTCAGTAGAGGAATCATACTTGATACTTTACTCTTCATCATTCAATTCTTCCACATCATCTCTGCAAAGACTTTCTTTATCCGAAAATACTATTGTACTACATCTATTAAATTAATTAAATATCACATTTCTTCATCCTAATTACAATAATACTGCCATTGCATAAGAAAGATTTAAAATGGTGCTCATGCATTTAGAACTGTAACGGCGACTCACGCGCAGGGTATGACATACCCTATAAGAGGCGGTATCAAAAAATATATATTTAGAATTCCCTTACAAGCTAAGGGCCCTCAAAGGACATGACCTTAAAGTCGGCTACGCGAAAAGCTTTTCATTTTTCGAAAAATTTAGATGGAGTCTTGAAAAAGTTCGGCGGTGGGGTATGACATACCCTGCTTGAGAAGTGCTGGGTAAAGGAGATGGAACTTTTATTTTTATTTTTGTCATCAACAGGTCATTTTAAGGCTGGAGAACAGGTAGAGCTACCATTCGGTACATTTTTAGAAGTGTTCATCAGTAATTTTGTTTCTGTATTCCTTTTAATAAATTTCATACTGGTAAAAGAAATCTCACACAGATATATAGATCTGAACATTGTCTTTACTTTGAGAAAACCTAGATCAAAATTGGGTATTTTTCTTTAGGAACAAGATGCCAAATATTTTCAAAGTTTGAAAAAAGCGATTTTACAGGTAAATCATTTTGAAAATCAATCAGTACCAACTCCACAACAACGTCTTCCTGAAAATCGAAATGCCCTATGACGTAAGTAGAGAACTTTTGAGTTTCAATCTCTATAAGAGGCCAAGGGACGAGTTAATACCATCTACTCAAAATATTCCTGAGCGCTAGTAGTAGCTTACGATTGACGATTTAACGATGACTGCCTGCGTTATATATTTGAATACATTCTAAAAATTCATTAAAATGTTTTTAGCATACTATATCTAATTATTTGGTATGCTGTGACATCTCACGCATCCTTTCTCTAACATAACCTCTGTGTTCTTTGACGGCCACGATTAATGGCAAATCTTTTCTAACCAAATCAAGAGTGAAGCGAGGCTAGATGCAAATAAGATAACCTTTAAAAGGATAGAAGTTTTAGTGAGCATTATGGCAATTTAGAGAAAATTCCTTTCAGAGAAAATAGGAGTGTTGATAGACGGCTTACCTAGAATCAAGACACAATCCCGCCATTCAACCAAGGTACATACCTTGTACGCCCAATTGGAGAAATAATTGAAGTGGATTGGACGTTGTGTATTCAACCAAGGTAGGAAGATTATATTCTGAACGCGAATATATTATTGAGATTGAGATTAGGCGGATATAATATAATTATATTGATAAGTGATCTAATTGCGCGATCTGTGTTAATTAAGACTACGTGTTTTGGTTTATTCTCACTTAATATAAGTTTGTTCGATATCTAAGTAATCTAAGTTAAATTATTAATAAAAGTCATATTAAGAATTCTAAAATGTCTCATCATTTCGAGAATCCCACACCTCTAACTTACGCTGAAACCCCACGATATGGTCATCGAAGATCGACCATGTCGCAATACTATCTTATCATCTTTTTTGTACCAATATTTATTTATTGATTGATTTTTATTTATAATTATAATATTTTTAATTATACATAATTTAAAGTCACTTTGAAATAATAGAAACTCTCTTATCAATTTTGTTCTCGAATGAATAACATAATGTAAAACATAACAACAACATAACATATAATCAAAACTGATAATTTCTATCTTTTATCTCAAAATAACTTATAGTTATTTGTACATTTAAGGCGGAAGACGTTATTTCAGATAAAATGTTTTGACATTTAAAAATGCTTGAGGATACACACGTTATAATTAATTTTTCTTTTATCTACTTTATTTCTCGACGGTAACGGAAAAAATCAATAATTAAATTCCGATGAAGCTTTTAGATTGCACGTATTCGCAGTCTTTTTTTTACATCGCTAAGAATAAAATAATTCATTAAAATTTTTATTTATTTTTTCATTTTATTAAATTTTTTTTACTTGTTTTATTGTGCTGTTCTTCTTATCCTCTTTTAATTTCTTATTTTTAGTTGACTTGATAACTTTTTTCTTCAGAGTAACTTTTTTAATAAGTTGCGGGGTAAATTTATGATTGGTCAAAATAATTTTTTTTAGCTTTATTAAATACCAAGAGAGTTTTTATTGAAATTATGATAAAACCACGCATTATACACTTTCTACTTTTAATAAGGTTTCTAGGCATTGTGTAAAAAATATCGTTAAAATTAAGTTACATTCTTACTAGAAAAGTTGCAACATTAACATAGTATTTATTTCGCTTTTGAAGTCCTTGACTGCGAAATATTTTTATTTTAATGCATTTGACTATCATAAATGAGAACTATGTTTACTATATTCTATTTTTGTAATGTCAGTGAAGTACAATATTATAAAACATTTTGATAAATTACCTCAATCAATTCCTACTTAAGTCAAGAGAGAATTTTTTTTTCGTTTTTTAAATTTAATTAATGAATTAATTTTTGAAAAAACTGTAACTCAAGTGTCATTCACTGCAAGTTTAAAAAATGTATTTGAAGCCAAGAAACAATTCGTTTGAAAAATGTACTGGTGCACGTGCATCTGTTGCACGTTGTTCTAACTACGTCTGAAATAACGCAGATTAAATTTAAAATTACAAAATAAAAATTAATAAATGAATATTTAAAAAACTTTATTAACATCAGGTGTCATCCACTATAAGTTTGAAAAAATATATTTGAACTCCAGAGGAAGAATAAAAAGTGTTTTATTAAGGCGACTTGGTACCCAAAAAATGACAGGCCTGTCGTTTTTTTCATTTTTATTTAATCTTATTCTTTGCATTATTATCTTTCGATTAATGTACCACTTGTGCATGTCGGAAAGCTAGAAGTTAATAAAACTTCATTTGAAAACAAATTAGGCAATACAACCACGCCCCCTATTTAGAAAAAAAGCTAAAAAAAGCATTTTGATTAAAAAAACCTATTTTATAAAGAGAAATAATAACTATAAAAAAGAATGTATAATATATAAAGTATAATATTACCGAGGCAATACAATAATGTAATTTTTTTCTTTGTGAAATGTGTGCATGTAAAATTTTTGAATTAAGGCATTTTATATTAATAATTTCATAATTTCAGTTCTTATTCCTGATACAAGTGTAATACTTCATACAAGTGTAATACTTCATAATTAGAATAATAATAATAAAAAAAGTAAAATTTCTATCGTGACAGAAAAAAAACTTTTTTTAACATTTTTCTTGAATTTTCTTTTGCAAATAATACTCTCTAAAATTGATCATTTATAAAAATGTATGGGTTGAAAAAATATGAAAATGCAATTATTTTAAAGAAAAAAATGTAACTAATATCTTAAAGAGGTATTTTAAGTTTATTTAAGCTTATTATAATTATTTTTTCAGAATTATAAACTTTAAAGTGCTTTTTCTCAGTTTGTGTTTTTCGAAACGTAAGTGCATTCAAAATGCTACTCCTTCCACCATTATTTACCAATCACTTCCGTTTTTTTTCCTGCGTGTTATATATAAAGCATGTAATGAAATTATGGATCCATTTTTCTATAAACTGAGTGCTCTTTTTTAAAAAAATTAAAATGTAAGAAATATTGACTTTTTTTGTTAATTTTTAGCATACATATCAACATTTTATTTTTTCTCAAAAACAATTAAGTTATTGTAAAATCGATCCCTAAAGTTTCTTAGAACATCTATAAGAATATTACAAAAAAATTTCAGGTCAAAACTTTTATAATTACAATAGGAGTAGGATTTTAAAATTTTCCAAATTTTCTTCAAAAAATTTAAATTTTTAAAATTTTGTGAATAATTTGTAAAAAATTTCATTTCGTATGATTTTATTGAATAGAAACATTATATAAAATGCTAAAATATAATTTTGAAATGCATAAATAAAGAAAGTTGTTTAAAGGGTACCAAGTCGCCTTAACGATTGAAAATTTGAACAAGATATATATATATATATATATATATATATATATATATATATATAAATATAGTAGTAGAGAGTAATTGAAGAAAGGTTGTGTGACAGAAAGATTATTTATAATCTAATAAGAGAGAGATCTCCCATTAATTATTTCATATAATTTTCTATAAAACTACTTTAAAAATTAAAACTGAGACTAAAAAACTTACATTCAATCTATATCCCTCTTTTAAGCTTACTAATTTTATAACTTATACAGAGGGATTCTAAAATGATAGGACAAACGTTTGAGGGGTGGTAGAGCTCGCTAAAACAAACATTTTTGTGTACGAATACATGGGCGGAAGTGTCTCGCTGAGGCACAGACGGAAAAAATAACACATTAACGGAAACATAAAATGTTTATTAGCAGCATACATAACGAGTGATTTCGTACAGAAAATGTTAAAACAGTTTAAGAAATTGCATTTACCAACAGTGCAACAGTAAAACTTTCCAAACGGTTGGTTGACTGACAAGTAGACGACATGCTACAGCCCTTGTACTTCTACCTTGTGTTTCATCCATATGGTCCAAGATGACTTCTTCCATGTGTGTTTGTCGTACAGTCCTCGATCTACCCCCCTTCTATTAGTACTTGTGATAAATGAACAAATTTCACACAGCTGTCGAAGTAATCGCTGAAACATTTTGAGGTTCGGCATGTGTTTCTGATGCAACTGTAGCGCTGCTCTACCTTTTCCATTAACAGCTCCGTACATTAGATGCATATCTGCCTTTTCACTTTTAATAAAATCACACACAATGACCAAAATCTCAAGGGCAAAGCTAATTTTGACAGTGCAGCAGATCATTGGCACACCACTTTGCTGCCATAAACTATCCCTAATATTGTCACCTAATCACGCCATAAAGCTCGCCAAGTATACATGACAGTTGGTAGGTACAATTTCTAAAGCTGTTTTAACAATCGTTAGGTATGCTGCTAATGAACATTTTATGCTTGATTTCTGTGTTACTTTTTCTGTTTGTGTCTCAAAACGTGGCACTTCCACCCATACATTTCTATAAAAAGATTGTTTGTTTTAATGAGCTCTAACCACCCCTCAATGTTTGTCCCATCGTTTTAAAATCATCTTGTTTGTTCTAATCAGCATTTTGATAAATTAAACACCCATCAAGGTAGGAAAATAAATGCAACTTGTAATTGCATTTGAGGTACAAAAAACGACTCACAAATGAGATTTCTTTGTATATCTAACAACAATAAAAGGGCATTCTTCAGATCCTCTTTCAAATTTTGGAAGATTCCATATAATTAGCAGAAAAGCTCTTTTAGACTAAATCGAAATTTATTCTAGAGCTGTCCGGTAATTACAGCATATTTAACCCGCGGTCACTCGCGACTGTTTTTACTATCGTCGTTTTACTCGCGGGGTGTAGAGAACAAACCCAAACATTTAACGCGTGTATTTAATTGTGAAAATAAAATTAAGTCATTATGATACATATTTATAAAGTACAAGATGTTTTTTGTATTATACAAATAAAATTATTAAATTTATTGCATACAAATGAGACTAACATTAATTTAAACTTAACATACAAAATTTTCATTTTAAAACACATAATTTTATATTTTTTCATAAAGCAGTAAAACGTATATAGCAGTAATAAACATACTTTATAATTAATGAGATAATGATAGTAGAAAGTATAGAAAAATAATATTTTAATCATTTTCCAAACATTTAGAACAGGCTGTATACATGCGCTCAACTTCTCACGGGAATTCTCAGCCCCCCAGATAAACCTTTGAAGGTCATTACATTCCAATCATTCGGAAGGGTTATCGGCCCCTAAAAAGGTTCAATGACCCCAAAAAGTACTACAGAAAAAAATTTGGGTCTGGGATTCTTTTTTAAAACCTGGGAGGATTTTCGTTGCTGGGGTGTACCGGGGCACCCTGCGTGGTGATCTGGGGTTTAAATTTTCGGTTTTAAAAATTACTGAACGTAACATCTACAAACCAAATTTGGGGAATTCACATAGCAAAATCAGGGGTCCCAGGATTTTTTTGGACAAACTTTAAAAGGGGGTGTTTGGGGGCATCACGGTATTCAGATTTGAATAGCACCTCATGGCCGGAAACGTCGTGCAATGTTCACAAAAGCATTGGCGTAAACAGACCTGCATTACCCCAGTCATTTGAGCTGGCATCGCTCACAAAGGAGTATGGAACGTTTTACGAACACCTAGCAGGCAGAAATGCACCTGATTAACGGATTGGCAGAAGAAAATGAACGAGCAGCAAAAATATTGTATCGTGAAAGATACCCACAGAGAAATTCCTTTAACCGTTGAATGTTTACTAATTTGCATCACAACTTGTGAGAATATGGATTATTAAGAGGTAATAGGCATAGGCAGGGGAACTCGAACACCCAGCAGGGACCAAAATGTGCTGGATACTATTAAAAGGGAAACCTAATTTTTCCCTTGCCTCCTGCTGCCACAGAAGAATCTCCGAATGTGATTGTGGAAACGTGAAGGCTTACACCCATACCGTTTTCAAAAAGTACCGTACACAGCACATGTAATATCTTTGACCAATAAATATTTCAAGTTATCTCAGCCTTGTATCTATTTGTTTCTTGTACCTATCATACTACTTTCCCATGACGTTTCCAACAATAATTCCTTGTAATGTCCACTACCTCCCCTTAAAATTTGTCCAAATAATCCTGGAACACCCTGTATATCCCAGCTGCAATATTTAAACAAATGACTAAATGCGTTCAATGAATCATTGTCAAGGTTTGACTCATTTGTTGCATCTCTGCATCGTCCTCGTCTTGTTAATTTTTTAGCATACATATATCAACATTTTACATTTTTCTCAAAACAATTAAGTTATTGTAAAATCGATCCCCTAAAGTTTTCTTAGAACATCTATAAGAATATTACAAAAAAAAATTCGAGTCAAAAATTTTATAATTACACAAAAAGGAGTAGAATTTTAAAATTTTTCCAAATTTACTATTCAAAAAATTAAAATTTTTAAAATTTTGTGAATAATTTGTAAAAATTTCATTTCGTATGATTTTATTGAATAGAAACGATTATATAAAATGCTAGAAATATAATTTTGAAATGCTTAAATAAAAGAGGTTGTTCAAAAGGGTACCAAGTCCTTAACGATTGAAAATTTGAACAAGATATATATATATATATATATATATATATATATATATAAATATAGTAGTAATTAATTGAAAAAGGTTGCGTGACAGAAAGATTATTTACAATCTAATAAGAGAAATCTCCCATTAATTATTTCATATAATTTTCTATAAAACTACTTTAAAAATTAAAACTGAGACCTAAAACTACATTCAATCTATATCCCTCTTTTAAAGCTTACTAATTTTATAAACTTATACACGGGGTGATTCTAAAATGATAGGATAAACGTTTGAGGGTGGTAGAGCTCCTTCAAACAAACAATTTTTGATATTTGCGAATACCACATGGGCGGAAGTGTCTCACTTTGAGGCACAAACAAAGAAAAAAAATAACACATTAAAGGAAACGTAAAATGTTTATTAGCGGCATACGCATAACAGGTGATTTCGTGCAGAAAATGTTAAAACAGTTTAAAATTGCATCTACCAACAGTCAACAATAAAACTCTTCCAACGGTTGGTTGACTGACATGTAGACGACATGCTACAGCCCTTGTACTTTCACCGCGTGAACGATCCATATGGTCCAAGATGACTTCTTCCATGTGTGTTTGTCATTACAGTCCTCGATCCTTTTGCCTTCCATCAGTACTTGCGATAAATGAATAAATTTCACGTATCAGAAGTAATCAGCTGGAAACATTTTGAGGTTCGGCATGTGTTTCTGATACAACCGTAGCGCTGCTCTACCTTTGCGTTAACAGCTCCGTACATTAGATACATATCAGCCTTTTTCGCCCATTAATAAAATCACTCACGTGGCAAATGCCAGGCTGCGAAAGCTAATTTTTTTGGCAGTGCAGCAGATCCCTGGCGCACCACTTTGCTGCCGCCGACTATCCTAATATTGTCAGCTAATCACGCCATAAAGGGTCGCCAAGTAGCCGCATGACAGTTGGTAGATTTACAATTTCTAAAAACTGTTTTAACAAAATAATTTAGGTATGCTGCTAATGGGCATTTTTATGTTTCATTCTGTGTTATTTTCATAGCTTGTGTCTCAAAGCGATACTTCCGCCCATATATTTCTATAAAAGATTGTTTGTTTTAATGAGCTCTAACCACCCTCAATGTTTGTCCCATCATTTTAAAAATCACCTTGTTTGTTCACAATCAGCATTTTTGATAGAATTAAACACCCATCAAGGTAAGGAAAAATAAGTACGGCTTGTAATTGCATTTTAGGGGTACGAAAAAAACGACTCACAAATGAGATTTCTTTATATATCTAACAGCAATAAAATGGTATTCTTCAGATCCTCTTTCAAGCTTCGGAAGGTTCCATATAGTTAGCAGACATGCTCTTTTGGAACAAATCGAAATTTATTCTAGAGCATTCCGATAATTACAGCACATTTAATTATCAGGTAACAATTTCTGAACGCAAAATCTACAATAGCACAAATTTGAGAAGTTCACATAGCAATATACAGGGTGTCCCAGAATTATTGGAACAAGTTTTAAGGGGAGATAGGGGACATCACAAGTATTCAGATTTTAATAGCAAAAATCATGGTTGGAAACGTCCTGCAATGTTCACAAAAAGCATTGGAGGAAAGAGACTTGCATTACCGCAGTCATTTGAGCTGTCATCGTTTGCAGAGGACTATGGAACAGTTTTACAAACTCCTAGCTGGAAGAAATGCACCTGATTAATGGATTGGCAGAAAAAAAATGCACGAACAGCAAAAAGATTGTATCGTTAAAGGTACCCGCAGAGAAATTCCTTTAATCGTTGGATGTTTACTAATTTTAAAAATACTGAGAATTTTGTGGGGTAGCAGGTCATTAAAATTAAAGGCACAGGCAGGGAACACCCAACAGGGAACAAAATGTGATGGATACCATTAAAAGGAATCACGAGTTCAAACGCTGCTAGCTGCTGCCGAAGAAGGGATCTCGAGGAGAAATCTGTGTTGTGTTTTGCAACGTGAAGGCTTACAATCATACCGTTTTCAAAGGATACCGCACTGCACATGTAATATCTTTGACCAATAAGTATTTCAAGCTATCTCAGCTTCGTATCTATTTGTTTCTTGTATCTATCATACTACTTTCATCATGACGTTTTCGACCATAATTCCTTGTGATGTCCACTACCTCCCCTTAAAGTTTGTCCGAATAATCCTGGGACACCCTGTACATCCCTAGCTACAATATTAAAACACGTGACTAAATACGTTCAATGAATCATAGTCAAGGTTTGACTCATTTGTTGCATCTCTGCATCGTCCTCGTCTAGAGTGGAAAGTGCTTTGTAGAGGCTTCTGGACAGAGAGAATTTTCTAGCGAAATAACTACAGTTGGACCTCTACATAACGAAGTCGCTAAATCTCGGAAAAAAGTTCGTTACATGGAAATTTCGTTATATAGAGGTTCATCTTTTAATATACTTTATAAACCACATAAAACAGAATTTAGAGATTCATAAGTACATATTAAAAAGTAATTATTCACATAAAATTAATATATGTCTATTTTATATATCTCACCCATCAAAAGAAAGAAAAACTGCAAGGAAAACAAGAAAAAGAATGTCGAGAAGGAATTCACTGTATTTTCAATATTAAGAAAATAATTTTATACTAAGATAAATGAATTTTCAGGACATTTTATAATTTAAAGCATACAAGTAATATTAAACATACATTGTTTTATAATTAGAACATGAAGACACGGGACAACTCCACTGAGGGTGGAAGAGAATATCGTAGATGTTTCTTGTGAAGTGGGCAATGAGGGTTAAAGGTTGCGCTTCTTGGATGAAACGTCCAGAACTCTATTGATCTCGGCGAGTTAGGATCTAATAAAACCAGTTCAAGGTTTATGACCACCATAAAATGTGTAATGTAAAATAACAAAATCTTTTCAAAAAATACTTTAAAAAAATGGAGATCAAAAATTGGATCATAAAAGAAAAAGTTCGTTATATAGAAAATGCATTTTGCTATAGGGAGGTTATTTTACGAAGAAAATCGTGAAATGTTCAAGGTTTCAGGAAAAAGTTTGCTATACAGAAAAATTCTCAATATAGAGGTTCGTTATGTAGAGGTTCGACTGTATTTTATATCTTTTTTCTAAAGCTTCTATCTAGACCGGAAAACTATCTTTTCAGTCACAGTACCTTTTCGGCAAAGAAGCAAACAGTTTAGCAACAATACATATTTATGATCTATTACAATTTTTTTTTGTAGTTTATAATCCGGTTTTATTGCTTTGAAACAAATAAAAACAAAGAAAATATAAAATGAAGAAAAATTTCGAAATACCTAAAGGTGGAATCCATTCAGAAGGCCACAGCTTCTCCATTCGACTTGACAAAATAAGTGTTTAAAAATCAATTATTGTGTATTATACAAAAGAAAAATGTGGAAATATATAGAGGTAACAAGTAATATTAAAAAAATTAAGTCAATTTCTACTTAGATCAATAAAGAAAATTTTTATTTTAGCTACTTTTTATATTAAATAGTTACAACTAATATAAATATTAATATTAGTATCATATATTGTTATCCAAAACAATCGTTTATATAAAATTTCAATTTTAACTGAATGCTTTAAAACGTAGAGAGAGAAAAAAAAACCTTTTCAAGTTTTTGACCCAAGTCACCAAAAGGAATTCGCTAAGTCGCCAAAATAGTTCAACACGTGGCTGTATTTTGTAATTCTTTGAATAATTAGTTTTATCAATTAATTTTGTTAATCATCATTAAATTATTATACAATTGTCGAAATCCAAAATAATCCTGCATATAAAATTTCAGCTCGATTGAGCGCTTTAAAGTGTATTTTATTAACGATTGAAAATTCCATCAAGATAAATAAATAAACAAATATAGAGAGAGTGTGACCTAATAGTAGGAATTGAAAAATGAAGTGTTAAACGTATATCAGTAGCAAAACTCAAAAGTTTTCATATACTCCTACCAATTTTTTTAAAAAAGTTTTGCATATCAGAATAAAGTGTTGTATCTCTTTCGTATTCGTTTTGATTGACTGTGTGTGTGAGAGAGATCAAAAATCTTTATAACATACACAAGTATATATATATATATAAGGAAGTAGATCTTCATCATGAACAAAAATACAAAATTACATGAAACTTTTTCAATTTCATACTCAAGATTTGCAATGCCTTTGAAAATGATTTAAGTCCTTTATTAATGTCCAGTAACAAAGAGATAGCTGTTTTCTTTTCCTTAAAAATATTTTTACGTATCCCATTCGAGTTAATATTAGACCGCAAAGAAAAAGAGATCCTTTAAAAATCGATTCTCTGCTCAGAGTAAATAAGCTACTATCTCAAGTATTTGTAACCCTCGTTCTCTTTTTATATTTTTCCCGCCTTTTTTTTGACGTTTAAAGCAATATGGTGACTGAATAATAAAGTCGTGGCGTGGATGCACAATAGATGAAAAATACGACACATGTTTGAACGAAAATATTGGCTCTTCAAAACTTTTATAAGGAAGTACAACGACTTTTATCTTCTACTTTATTCTAGGTTTTTGAAAATTGCATTCGACTTTTCATTTTGATAGTTTTTTCTTTTTTTCTTTCTTTTGAAAGTATTAAATTTGAGTATTTACCGCTTCTTATATATCGGATTTTTACTATTAATATATGTGCAGAATGTGTAATGTTCGAAGCTCTTGTTAAAAATGGTGTTAATATAATACAAACTAATATTCTTCATGAAAAATTCATATTTAATCTAACTTTTTTTTTCTCAGTTCTGTAGACGTTAGGCTTAAAGAATTTCGAATTTTTTCCCCAATAGATACCTTTTTGCAATAAAAAAGGGATGATAGGTAAACGTGTGTTTTTCTTATGCATATTTTAAATTTATATCCTTCAATTTTTATGAATTCATTTTGAATACATTATTAAAGTTTTGCGTCAGGATTTTACATAAATATTAGAAAATCTTAAGACTAAGGGGGATAACATTTTGTATAGATAATAATAATATTTCAAACCTAATTATTAAAATTAAAAATTCAATAGGCGCCAAAATTATAAATAATTTAGAATGTAATAAAGTTAGAATTACAAAATTAATAATGATAGTCATAAATAAGTTTAAAAAATTAATAAAGCGAAAATGAAAGGTGAATTTGGATACGTAAAGCAAAAATTAAGCGATATTTAAAATGAAGCTAGAAAAATTAATTCCCAATTGACCACCCAATCAGCTAATTTTGTTAATTATATGCAGATGCCAGGTTTTATTTCAACCAGATAATATCTACAAAGAAATAATTCTGGAGAGAGTTTCTTATTTTAGTACTGAAAACAATCTTTAATTATTGTTCAAAAACTCAAGCCAATTGGTGTCTGGATACTTAGTAGGCGTCAATTTAAAACTTTAAAACGGGTGGCACTTAGAATTTATAAGCTTTTATCTGAGTATAGATTTGTAGAAATTTTTCTTTCAAATATTAGAATTTATTTAATACTTATTCAATGGAGTCGCTGGTATTTGTTTTAACCCGTTGTATTATTTCGTGTTAACCGGTATTTCCTCTTAAATTTTTCATGTTAAACGAAGTTCACTGTGTGCATATATATGTATTTACGAATCAGTATGGGATTATTCAGAATATCATTTTTTAAACATATAATTAATTCCAATTAATAATCTGAAACACCTCCTTCTTTGCTTTCATATCAAAACGTTGATGTAATATACGAAGAAAAACAGGACAAGATTGATTAATTTCTTAAAAATGAAAATGATTCTTGTTTGAAAAATTGGATTACAATAAATTCTAAGAAGCTTCCAAATTAATTAAACCTTTGAAAAGAGAAATAAAATGAACAAAAAGGTACAGATGTAAAAAAGGTTCGAATTTATGAATGTACAAAATGTAGCATACAGGGAAAGGTTTCCATTTATTTGCATTTTTATATTTGTTAGGAAAAGTATCATTTTTGATAACCATCTTTGTGGCTCAGAATTTTAAAAACAAACTTTTAAGAAAAAATTGTGATGTTTTGAAATTTTTAGAATATATTCATTCATAAAACGCAGAAGATTAATCTTTCATTTCCAACAATAACATTTCAATTTCATTTCAAGTTTTCGAAATTTATATGATTTATTTTCTAAAGTAAAATAACTAAATTTTAATTTCGAATATATATATATATATATACTAGCTGGTATACCGGTTTTTTGCAAGGGTGAATTAAAAAAATTAAACAAAACAGATTGAAGGGTAAAGAAATTTTTAATGAGTTAGTTTTTATGATAGGAAAATTAAACAATAAAAGCTTTTTGCATATCTCAGTTGAACAAAAAAACCTTATTTGTTAAGTTTTAAGTCTGAAGATCCAATAGCTGATAAAAAGGGTTTTTTTTTTATTTATAACACCCAGTAATTCTCTTGTGGGTCAATTTTTGAAAACTTAAACATCTTGTGTAGTGTAAACAATCTATATCTGGATGTGTAATACAATAATATTACTTTCTGTTGTATTTATTTTATGTTAAATTTGTAAAATTCGCAAGCAACACCGTTCCTTACATTAAAATAACAATTCAATAGAAACATAGTGAAATGTTGGTGATAGAGCCAAGTTGACATCATTTTTGGCGACCCTGTTTGCAACTTGGCGATTGATTGAACGGTGCAGAAGTTAATATGCTGTAGCGCCCCATGGTAGTGAGTTGCAACAAAGAGGATAGCACAAAAACCTTCTCCCCAAAAAAATACATGTACATGTCAATTTTCATAGCCATCGGTTGAGCGGAGTTGAGTGATGCGATTTCATATACACAAACATCCATTTTTTTATATATAGGTATATACAAGTGTGTGTGTTTGTAAGGACAATTAAATTACATCTAAAATAAAATGCCCTATTTACCACTTAACTTTTATTTACCGTTGCATCTTCAAGTCTTAAATGAAACACCCAATTATTTCTCCGAATAAATAGTTCAAACAGAGATTTTTTAATCTCAGATAATTTTTTTTATAGCCTCCATATGTCATCCTTAACTTTCAAGTAGAACACATAATCCATCTGATAAGGCTTTTTTTCCTGGGTGGTGGCTTGACGTTATAGCCACTGCGCTCTTAAGACATTTAACTTACTTTTCAGGACAGAAATAATGAATCATATTACAATAAACTTTTTATGAAAAATTAACATTTATGTAATAACTATTTCAATAACAATTACTTATAAAGTATTTTAATTAAAAAAAATAGAATAATTATAAGCTAAGAATACTTACTTAGAATATACATATTTAGTACTTAGAATATACATTGAAATTGGTATACATCCACATTTTATATTTTTATTTAATTTATAAAAAGTTAGAAATAATGAAATTTTTTTTGAGAATTTAAAAGTTATTTTTAAAATTTGAAAAAGTATTTACTGGGGTTTTATAATATAAAACTTTTTTTCCCCGAGCAGAAAAGCTGAATGAAAGTTTTTCAACCCCGAATCTTGTCCCAAATATTGAAAAATAAAGTTTTTTTTTTTTCCCAAACCCCCCAGCTTTCCCAAATGGTTCTGTTTTTTTCCTCGATGGAGGAAAGTGAAAATTTCTGGGTCAATTTTTTTGTTCATGGGCAGTGGAAAAATCTATCCACATAAAAAAAATTTTCCAAAGCCCAAAAAAAACCCTTTTTTAATTGCAAATTTGCTTCATTCGGTGAGACAAATATACTTTAAAACATGTGAAATATTTTTTTAAAGATAGAAATTTTTTTTCTGGGAAATTAAAATACTATTTGTAGAAATTTCACCGAGAAAACTGTTTTTAACTCCCATCAGCGGACAGAAATGCAACAAAAGGTAGTCCTCCCTCTTTTGTATTGATTTTTTATGATTTTGCCAATTATCTCATCAAGATAGAATAAATATCCATCACCCGCTTGGAGAAAAATTTTTTCATATGTGGCTAGACGTATTAGCCACTGCCCGCTAAAGGGTTAATAGTTCTAGGATTCATATATTTTCATTAAAATCGTTAAAAATTGACTTTTCATTCGTCAGATATTCAATATTTTCTGATGATAGGAAGATATTGGGTTTTGAAAAGGCTAATTTTTGAATTTTTTAAAAATTTAGTTAATAGACGAATTATTACTTTAGTATCGCTGATTTAGCAGGAAAATACTTTTTAAATATTTAAAATTACGTTTATACCAATAGGCAGTGATTCTCAAACTGTGGGGCGTGGCCCCCAGGGATGCGATAACCTTACGTGGGGAGGGCAAGCATTTGGAAAAGATGAAAATAAAAGATTTTAAGGAAATTTTTATTTGAAAGTATATATATATATATATATATATATATATATATAATTTAAAATATCCCTTACTTAAAAGTAACATGCACACAATTTAATACTTATCTTGATAATTTGCATGGCATAATTAAGGTCTTGTACTTTACTTCAAAAAGGGGGAGATTCATATTAATTCAATACATTGCAATTGTAGGGGGGTGAAAACTTTTTATTGAAGATTAACTCGCAAATACTGGGAAATTTAAAAGCAAAAAAGGGGATATTTTTTGCCCCCTTTTTTAAACCTTTTTAAAGGGAAACAGCTAAAATCAATTTTCTATTTATATTGATAAATGTAAAGTTCTCATCCTCTATAAACATTATTTAGTGACCAAAAAAAAATTTAA
>BMAV01014446.1:0-30499 GCA_019973955.1 Trichonephila inaurata madagascariensis
TTCGGAAAAAGCAAATTCTGTCCTGTCGTGGACGCCAATTTATTATGACTGAAGACGATCTTTTATCGATATACTATTTTAGGTTCAAGTGTAGAATAGGGGGGCCACTTTCGGATTTGGCAATTTTTCTTCGGATTTGGCGATTTTTATCTGAATGTCATGGTGAGAAATCGAATTCATTGTGAAATAAATAATAAATAATTCCCAAAAAGTACCCTGGCGACCACTTTTAGCCGGAAAAAAGGACTGCGCCAAGTGGCCCCCCTATACTACACTTGAACCACTATTATTTACATTATGTACGGGAACTATATCAAAAAACGTAAACATGGATCAAATTCTGCTTTTATTCTAATTCTTTCTCCGTTGCCAATTCCGCTAGCTAAATAACAAATTACATAAATAGAAAAGACAATAGGAAGTGCGAAATATAACATGAGTGGCAACAGTAGTGTTTCGGTAGTTCATCCCAACCTTTTTATCGCTGCGGACCGGTCAACGCTTGATAATTGTATCGCGGCCCACAGAGGATGGGACACGTTGATTGCTTATAGTTAAGATTGTTTTGATCTAAGAATTTTAATTTAGTTTTTTTTACAATTAAATATGCCTTCAGAATAAAATATAGTTTCACCAAAAATGAATAAAAGTGATTTAACGTGGAATATAAAGTGATTTCCATGGAAAGTTGCTCAAATACGAGAGAAATGCATCACTTTAAATAAAACGGCAATAGTTTAATGTTCTTTAGGTGGCCCGGCACCATTTGATCAATGGACCAGTACCGCACCGGGGAGTTGCGGATCACTGCGGTAGATTACAAAACAGCACCTTGCAAAGGGGGAAATCAATATTAAAGAAAAAGTACAAATAATACTTTTAAAGGTATCAATTATGGACTAGAATTAATTTCGAATCTGTTATTTTCACAAAAAATAAAAGAATAGGAAATACTAAATTAGAAAACTGAAGAAAAATGCTCACCTTATCTTCGCAAAATGGAAAATCCTTTTGAGGGCCTCAAGAAGAATTAAAAACAAATTATTCGAATTGCTGAATTTATATATTATTTACCACATGTTAAAGAGATAAAAGTAAAATTGATCATTAGATCTGATAACCTCAAGATAAAAGTAAAATTGATCATTAGATCTGTAGGTTCAGTGTAGAGCAGTGTTTCTCAAACTGTGGGGCGCGCCCCCTGGGGGCGATACCTTTACGAGGGGGGCGCGAGCATATCAAAAATAAAAGATTTAAAAAATAATTAATTTACCGGAATGAATTAAAACAATATACTTTCAGATATAATAAAAAATGCACTTTTACTCTAATATAATTTATAGGCGATATAAGTCATCTCTCGAAAATAAAAACTTCTTCAATACCTAATTAGCTATCTTTGATCCAAAAAACCAAATAAAAAAACTTTCATTTGATTTTCTGTAATCTCATGATAAGGATTTTTACTACTCTTTCACACAGAGAAAAAACAAATCCCAGACCCAAAAAAATTTAGAAACATAAAAAATTCATCACTGTGATTATTTTTGAAATACTGCACATTATAGCTGCAATCTGTTTTTGCTGATAATCTGTGTGACCTTCTAAGTTATTGGTACAGTTAGTTATGTCCCCTCTCTTATATGTGTTTGTTTCTCATTTAGGGAAGTTGTAAGTAATGTATTTATTTCTGTGTTGCACTCTTTTCAATGCAAAAGAGTTTTATGATATTTGGAAGACCACGGTGAGCACTTTGAAGGATTACTTGGCCAAGACTTTTAACCCGGAAGTGGTCGCGTGGTACACACAAATCACAAAATCGTTAATTCTGGCAAAACTGTTTATTTGTTACCAAAGAAAAATTGAAAAGTTCTTGAAAGTAGAGGTAAGTTTACTTTCTCTTAACTAAATTATTCACTGGAATCACTATTTGTGTCGTGTACAATAAAATAATTATAAAAAAAAAGGATTGAGGGACATAATCACCCCGCGTGACCATTAACGCTAGTATCAAGTGTGTGTCTGCCCCCGGGATAAAACAGTTTGAAGTCTTCTCGCTTTAAATATTAAAAATAACACTATTATTCTTCTTTGGAATTTTATATTATTTTTCATTGTTTAACATTAATTCTAAATGCTAATTCTGTGAGGCTTAAAATTACATTTCGCTTAAAACTAATTATAATATGAGCATTTATTTTAAAATATCATTTTACATTTTCGTAAACATTGTCGCGCATTTGGGTTTACTCTCCTGACAATTCAGCTATTTATCAAGAATGTTTATTTTTTTAGAAATGAACTCATTCGAAAGAGCGGTACTTCAGACAGTATAATTTTAATGTATCAGTGCTGCACAAGGTATTTTATAACTAATTTATAAATACTAAATTAAGAGCAAGATTAATGAGTTTTAGCTACTTCCATGGTCTTGTCTTGCAGAGGAAAGTTTTTCAAGAGGTTTACGATTAGAAATTGACACTCTCAGTACACTTTCTATATTTGGCTGAGATCTATATTTTGTCTTGAAAGCAGATACCGCATTTTGCAATCTGTTTCAATTTAAAAATTCGAGAAAAAAATATATATATTACTTAAAAGTTACATATATAAAATTTAATACACTTATTTTATTAATTTGTACGGTTTATAATTAAGACCGTTTTGTAGCTTTAGCGTCAAAGTGCATTATTATTGCATTCAATTCATTATTATTGTATAAGGGCGCGATAAAAGTTATGATTGAAAAGTGGGTAGCCAGTATTGAAAGTTTGAGAAGCACTGGTGTAGAGAATTTTTGATTGAGCTCCAGGTGTCCCTATAAGCAATATTATTATACCTAAATATAGGTATTCATTTGAGGTAAGTAAATTGGGCTTACCTTCTTTATAAAAATCCGGGATCTTTTTATCTTCTTTTTTCGTTCGGGGGAGGCATAATAAATCACAATGAATCAAATGAAGAGTCCTAATCTTGACATACACTCATCTATTTTTAATATTAAACATATATACGTTAGTTACATAATGACTACGCGACAAAACGAAAGAACACATTACGTGGGAACAGCAAACAGTTAACAGTTAACAGAGAGAAAAAACATGACATCATTTCACTTCATTTCATTCCGTGCGGGCTTGCGCAAAACGGAAATACAGATGGGAGTTTCACATTTCGCAACATCCTCCCACCTTTGAGTTTCAAACCAGGGAAACTCAAATCCTAACTATCTGTTTTATTAATTGTCCATATCGGGATCGTTTCTCAGGAACAGTCTCTGAAGAAAAGTCATTAACAGTCCTTTGGACATCTGGCTCATCAGGAATAGTCTCTGAAGAACACTCTCTACCAGTCTGTTGGACAGTCGGTTCATTCGTAGGAAAAATTCGATCTACTGGAGGTTTACCGAGATCAACTTTTTGAGTCACTTCAAGGGGTATTAATGGGAATTACAGGGCGTAGAAATTCTCCACTTTTCATTTTTACTTTTACCAGTCTGATACTTCCATCTTTGGACGAATAGAGTTCCTTTAACTTTAGCTAGAGGCCATTCAATCTTCTTGGTATTGTCACTGAAACTAATACAATATCACCAATTTGGAGAGGTTTCTGATTTTTATCAAATTTCGACGACTGACGTAAATGGCCCAAATATTCTGTGCGAAATCTTTTTCGTAAGTCTTGCTTCACTCGTTGTCTGTAAGCATGCCTTTTATTTAACGATGATGAATCTAAAATATCAAGATCTGGAATTCCTTCTTGTTTAAGGTCATGCAAGAACATGGAAGGAGTAAGTGGAGTTAAGTCATTCACGTCATCTGAAACATAGGTCAAAGGCCGCTGGTTAATTATATTTTCTGTGTCACAGATAATGGTGTTCATCTCTTCTAAATTAATTGAACTTTTTCCTAAGACCTTTCGTAAAATTCCTTTTATAATTCCGATCAAACGTTCCCACCATCCACCCCACCATGGTGCAGATGGAGGATTAAATTTCCAAATAATCTTTTGAGATCCACTGTATTGAGAAATAACGTCCCAATCGATTTTCTTCAGTAAATTTTCAGCGCCGGTAAAATTAGAGCCATTGTCACAGTATATTATAGAAGGTCGACCCCTTCGAGCAATAAATCTCCAAAGAGTCTGCAAAAGTTTTCTGTAGATAAAGATGTAGCTAACTCTAAATGGATAGCTCTATAAATAGCGCATGTAAATATAACAACCCAAGCTTTCTTACTACCCCTTTAAAAATCAATGGACCTGCGTAATCTATTCCTACGACTTCGAAAAACTGCAGCCTCTTTACGCGATTTTCAGGAAGAGGTGCTTCGGACGATAAGTTTAGGTCTAAAATTTAAATCGTCTACATCGCACACAGGTTATAATTACATTTCTTACAGTTTTCCGATATTTAAGAATCCAAAATTCTTCTCTTAAATTGCACATCACAATTTGAATTCCAGCATGGTTTAATTTTTCATGTCTGGTTCGAATAATTTTTTCTACAACTGGATGCCTCGAAGGTAATATTGTCGGATATGAAAATCTCTTGTATCTTTTCTCATTAAAATTCAGTTTTTACTTTCAGAATACCGTTTGGATCAACGTAACACTGAATTGCCTTTAAACGTTTATCATCAGTTCCTGAAAAGAATTCTTTCTGTACAATTTTCAATACGGCGATTTCTGCCCTATTCATCTCTTCCAGTGTCAAAACTCCAATAATTCGGTTACTCTTTTCAATTTTACATTTAGTAAAAAATCGATACATCCATGCAGTAACTCCTAGAAGTCTGTCGTACGAGGAAAATCGGTTATAATATTTTTCCTCAGAGGCTCCCTCATGGTTAGCAGCGCTGATGACAGTCTTCCTTTTTTCAGAATTTATAATATCAAAATCAGGAGTTACGTTAGACTTCGGCTTCTTCAAGCTTTTAACCAATCCATACCTTCCCACCATCTTGACATCGCTAGAGTTTCAACACTGCAACCACGAGAAGGAAGGTCAGCTGCTTCAATGGTCCTGGACGTGGTACCAGTCCTTCAGTGTTTGTCAACGAACGAATTCCTTTGATCTGTTATAAACAAAGGGGCCGGGTTTTTCGTTCCCTTTTTGACCCAATATAAAACATCTGCCGAGTCTGCCCAAAAAAATTTTTTAGGCAAATTTTCCGTTTCATATCACTACTAACACTCTGGGATAATCTAGCCCCGATACTGCATGCAAGGAGTTCCAGTCCCCGGAATGGACAGAGACTTCATTGGAGCAACTCTGAATCTTGCCTGTATAAGTTGACAGGTCGTTAAATTTTTTACTCTGCACTTAAAAATACACAAGCAGCATATGCTATCTTACTCGCATCGCAAAAAAAGGTAAATGTTAAATTTCCCGGTGTATTCCTACTGGGAATAAGACATCGTGGAATTTCTATTTTTTTTAAAGCTTGACAGTTCTTTTGATCTTTCAAATTTTTTACTAATGGAGGCGGGGAGTTCTGTGTCCCATGACACTTTTCCAGCACTCTTGAAGGGGGACCTTTGGACCCACAACAGCGCAAAGTGAAAACCAAGAGGGTAAAAAAATCTTAAGTACGGTTGACAAAATTTTCCTTTTGTCACAGGTGTATCGTCTTCAACACAATCTCGTAAATCTATCGTAAGGGGAATCAGCTTTAAATGCCACCTAAGCCCCCCGAACTGAAATGCTTTTTCCTTCTGGTGGTAAAAGGTCGTAAGATTCTAGGTCACTATAACTGTGCTCCCACCCTCGAAGTTCAAATTTAGCGGTGCTAAGGATTGTTTTGGATTCCTCGATAAATTTCTCCCAAGCTCTTCATGGTCGTCCACACTGGTAACACAGTTATCTACGTAAAAAGATTCTAACAACAGAGTTGCTGTTTTCAAAATTGTGAGGAACCTTCTGCAGATGAAATCGAATTTTGTCCAATAGATAAGGAGAACAAGAAAGCCCGAAAACAACCCTCCGATGCTGAAAACTTTAGGTTTAGCTGGATCCCCTTCCTCTCACCATAAAAATTTTAGATAAGGTATATCCAATTCACTCCAGACCAATCTGCAAAAAAGCTCTACGAATTGCAACAACGCCTTTTCTTAAATCGAAATCTATTCATGATGGCTGGAAATGAGTTCGACAGTGTTTGGTCCCTTTTCTAAACAATCGCTGATAGAAGGCAAATTTTTCTCTAGCTGATCCGTCAAAACAGGTCGTATTCTTGTAGTGGAATTTTCCTTAATTACTGCCCTATAGAGGGTAAGTAATGGTCACTTTTTTTCGTTGCAGTAGTTCTTTTCTTCTTCTATGACCCTTCTTGAAGCCTTTCACTGAAAACCCTTCGTATGCTTCTAAGTTTCCGGTCTTTTCAAGGAATTAATACAATTTTTTCAACCTTCTTTTAGCTGGATTTCTGCGTGGGTAAGGAGGATGGCCTTGTATCCATGGGAGACTAACAACATATCTTCCATCAGAATCCATTTTCACACTTTTGTTGAAATGTTCTTCTGCGGCCTTCTCAAGTTCTTGCCTAGTTCCTTTCTCTCCCCGGGTCTAAGATTCCAAGTGTATCTAGTCGCCATAAAGTCGGAAATTTTAGCGTCGTTTTCATGAAGAGACATGACGCTATTCGGGCTGTCTGTAGATTCTCCTGCGTCTGTTTTCCCCATTAGTTCCACCAAGTCGAGTTTCCACCAAAACTAGGTCAGACTTTAATTGTTTTATGTTTCCTGTATATAATTTTACCTAAAACATCAGCCCCATAATCCATGAATTTCATCAGGAGAAAATTGATACAGCAAGTCTACTTGGCTATTTAAATCAGACAGAAAATTTTATGTTTCTTAATTTCCTTAATAAAATTACTCCGTGGTATTCTCGAATTCCGGAACAAATTATTTCTTGATTCAACACTTCGAAATTACAACGGTATTTATCAGAAAAGTCACCCTTTAAATAAATCAAATATCTTTTGTGGGGTTTTTGCCGTCTCTTTACCGCCGAATAAATATGTGTCAAATTCTTCAGCAATGCATTCATATGTCATTTCTTTAATGGCGAAATTAGTCAAGTATGATTTACTACTACCAGAATCAATTAGGAACCCTTATATGTTTCATTTTATTTTTACCCTTAGACGAACAACGAGTGTTTGCAAAGAACTTTGCGAGTGGATGTTTGCGTTGGAAGAGTCGGATCTCTCCCTTTTCTTTTCTACTTTTCTTCCTGACGTGGGTTTTTTAATTTTTTATTAATACATATTTTAGGACAATGACCTTAAATGAGATTTACCACAAAATTCGCAGGTGTACTTTCACTCTACAAAACGAAAAAACGTGTTTGACTGTAAACATCAAACAAGCGGGCCCTTTTTCATCAATATCCTTTTTCTCATCATACGATAAATTTATGAGCATATCGCAATGTTTTGCTAAATGTAATTTACCGCAGAATATACAAGATTCTTTTATTTTCAGAAGAGTCAAGCTTTTCAGCTGTCAATTCTTTCCCGCCTTGATGACGCGGAAGTACATTTGTTTATATTATCAAATTCAAGGTTGCCTTGAGCTAACCACTTTTTCTTCACTTTTTTATTTCCGCTCAAAAATTTCATAAGGGCGTCTAATTTTTTTATTTTCTTCATTCGGGTTTGATGTCAAGCAAAATTGAGTTATAATTTCTTCCACAGACTCTTAAATATATCGACTGGTAGGCAAGATTCTAATGATATAAAATAGAAGAATAATTTGACTAGGAAAAACGCCCTAACATATTTAAGATCTCAAATAAGTTTCTATTTTGTCTACAACTTAAAAGCGGTATTTTAGAACCTTTCTATTGATTATTCATCATTAGTGAAAGAACTTCTCTAATATAAACTTCGATTAACATATCAGTCCGGCGAAAACCCTTTAAATTTTTCTATGAGTTTTTCCTAACTATCAGCAGTGGGGATAATTCAACAATTTCTCGCGCCCTTGAACCTTTTAATGTCGCCTGCAATAAATAGTGATATTTATCTTCGTTTGCATTCTTCGTCATTGTGTATTTTTCAAACCTGGCCCAAAGGCCCAAATTCTTTTTAATATCTCCCCAAACAATTTAAAATTCTATTTTAGTTAGTTTAAATTTCCGTTTTAACGGACTTTCGACTAGTTGAGAATTATTTTCCATTTCGACATTCTTCAAAATTTTTTGAACTTTAGTTTTCAATTTAATAAATTCTCTTCGTACAAATAAAGCTTTCGTATTCTTTATCGAAATTTTCTTGGGAGAAATTCTCATCATTCAAAGAATATTTGGAATTCTTTTTTCCTTTTCTTTAGTTTTGTTCCATTTTCCTCCAACTGCGCAAATAAAATTTCGATTCATCAATATTTTTATCTTCGTTCAAGTTTTTCTCAAGCAAGTTAGCGACGCGTGTGAAGCCTTCTAAGCGGCGTTCTCAACTTTTAATTGATCCATTATTAAACTAATAAGCTAACTAAATTCTAACTGTTTCAAAACAAATTCAGATCCGCAATTTTTAAAATAATATTGTTCCTAAGCAATATTATTATACCTGAATATAGGTATTCATTTGAGGTAAGTAAATTGGGCTTCCTTTTTAAAAATCAGGACTTTTATCTTCTTTTTTTCGTTCGGGAGCATAATAATCACAATGAATCAAATGAAGAGTCCTAATCTTGACATACACCCCATCTATTTTTTAAAATTAAAAAATATTTACGTTATTAAAATAATGACTGTGCGGTTTTCAGTGGTTCTTTTTTTCGAAAATCTAAGTATTCAAATCTAATGATTTATTCTATTAAAAAACTAAGTAATTTTAATAATTCTAAACTTTAAGTAATTCAGGCAGAACTCAAATTTAAACACTTCTTTATTATTTTTATATTTTTTAAATTAAGAACTTAAAACCGATACTAATCAAAAGCAACTATCTCTACGATCTAACACATAGCAAATCAATCTCGAACCGGATTAAAAAGAGAATAAAAAAGTTTAAAAAAAAGGTCATTGAGCGGGAAAAGGTTTTTTTCCAGACGTCTGGCCTTTCTCCCAACGTCGGGCGTTCAGGCCTGGTTTAAAAAAAGTTTTTGTTTTGTTACAGTTTGTTTTTGGCTGCGATAACTCCCGCCCCGGTTGGGCGATGTCCCATCCCCAAAGGCGTGGAGTAAGTTCGGCGGCTCAGGGGGGTTCCTTTGCTTTTTTGACATCGAGGGCGCGGATACCGTCCTCACCAGGGTGGTTTTAGACTTTTTTTCAGGGGATTTGGTTGCTTTTTTAAGGGGACGTTGCCCCTACCCTTTCTTTAAATTGTCCCTTCGTGCGGCGTTGCAGCTCGTTTAAATACTCTAACTAACGAGCCCAAAAGTACCTAAGACGTTGAATCAGACTCCACCTAAAAGAAAGAAAAAGAATCGGGAGCAGTAGGGTTCGGGAAAAAGACATATGGGGCCCCAACAAAAGTGCCCGGGTGGGGGGGTTGCATATCGGGGGGGGAAATCATAGGTGGGGGGGAGTTCAGAATGCTTTCAATTTAAATTACAGTGTGGTTGATTCTTAAAATTTAATGTGAAAAATTGGTCACTTTTAACAATATTTTTTTCATGGATTTTATGTTGGTTTCCCCACAACCTCCGAAGTGAGGGATCAGGTGGTGTGAAATGCCACTGAATTCCCTTTCCAAAAAGTTCTGTACGGATCGACTGGCAAAGTTCAGGCATCAAAATTTTTTTGTTCCTTTAAAGTTAGAAGCATTATCCTAAATGGATGGTCTTGATCGCCTCGAAATGAATTTTCTAAGCAAGCTGAAAGTTTGTCGGGTCGGATCAACTTCAAAATGGGTAGTTTAGTACTGAAGCAAATAAATATGCGATGTATGATTTTATTATTACTTTGGATCTCTTCAAATTAGGTTTGGTTAATAGGGACCGGCGAAATCTAAACCTACTTTTCGGGCCGAGGGGAATTTATCTTTGGGGCGTCCCCTCATCTAATTGATAGTTTGAGTTTTCGTCTTAAAACCGTCAAACCTTCTGTATGAATCTTCGCACTCTATCTTGCCAGAAGGTACCCAATAAAATTGCCTGATCAAATAAAGTGTTGTTTGAACCCCTGAGTGTAAAGCTTTGTTATGAAAATGTTGAATGATTAAATTTGTTAAGTGATGCGTTTTTGGTAAAAGTATTTGATTTTTGGATTCTGTAAGCTCTGAAAATTTCAAACGCCCAAACTCTCAAAATTTCGTTGTCATCAATAAATACATTCAGTGAAAAAATTTTTTATTTCGCGGAATAGGTTGTTTGTTTTTTAGACATTTTATTTAAAATTAAACTCCGATAACTGTGAAATTTTATTAACACTGGGTGGCATTTGAGCTCGGATGCCGGTTATTTTTTTTCTATCGGATTGTGTAATTTTACAATTTTAAGAAATCTTAAACAAAAAGGGTAATTCTAATCAATTTGGTAAAAAGAAATATTTCTTAATAAATTGTTAATGTCTTGTTTATCTTCCATGACGTATTTACAGCTAATTTTTTCCCCAAATTTCAAGTGTTTTGGATCGGTAATAAGTTTTTAAACGTTTTAAGGATTTAGGCCATGATGATTTTTTTTCTTCCAGCTTGGACCTTCCAAAAAAAATCCTTTTTTTCTAATTCTGCCTGAAAGTCCACGCTTTGGTCACCTGGATTCTCTTTCCCAGGGCAGTGAAACCATTCGGGGGGTTTGAAATTTATGTATTTCCTGAATTCTTTTTTTTAAAAACTTTAAACATCTGGAGGCCCTTTTTATCCAAAAAAAAAAACGATATGAATCTGTCCAAAATATTCGCTGAACGGGAAAATTTAACCTTTCATAATTTTTTTTCACTTAATCTGCGACAAAAGCTCCCATCAATTCGGGGGGGAAATGAGAGCTTTTTTTGGGGGCGACTCTTCCTTTAGATGCAACAAAACTAGTAATGATTTACCATCGTTTAACTCTACACGCAAATAGGCTACGCCATGTTTTTGATAGCGCTTGGAAAAGATGTAACTCAATATTTTTATATTTTTAGGTAAGGCACCGTAAAAAGTGGCGGGTAATTCGATATTACCAATTTCTTTGATCGTCCCAATCAAAAGATCTTCAATTTCATCTGGTACAATTTCGTAGTCAAACCTAAACACCATATTTTTGTATTAAAATTTTATACAAAATAGTATAAGGTCCAATGTATCCAATAGGACGAAGATGCGACCACAATTTCAAAATTATCTTTTAGTGTCTTTGCTTTTCAAAAAAATTTTTCAAGACTTTGGTTTCAAAAAAAAAAATAATCTTCTTTGGGATTCCACGCAACCCTAATACTTTTGATGGGACTAAAGTTTGATTAAAAAAATCAGGGAATCGTCTACTTCAAATTATTTTTTTAATTTATGAAAAAACTGGAAAATTTGGTTTTCTCCTTTTTCATTTAATACTGGCGTCTTTAAAGATTTCTAGTTTTTAAAACTGATTAAAAGTTTATCAACATTGTCCTCGCCAATATGAACATCACCCAACTACAGGTTATTTTCTAACGTTTATAATTAGGAAATTTATTCATACCTCTTCAAATGGTGTTTTATGGTGGCGTTAAGAAGAAACGGAGGGATGTCACCCAAATAACCGGGTCATTCGCAGAATCTCATCTGAGTTGTTTTTTCAGGATCTGCGGTCCGAAACCTTGATAGTTTCTGTCCTCTTCTTTATCTCGATTTAAAAAGGCCTGCGATATCTGCTGTCCCGTAAGAATAAATTCTAAATCGGTTAAAAGAAGAAAAAGATCAGGTAATAAGTTAAACGGTATGCAAGCAATCATTTAAAGCAATTGCCGGGAAAAGGGAAAAAACATCAAAACGACCTGTCGAGGGGGGTTTTTGTCTTTCTAATCACAGCTCGATGAGGCAAGTAGAACGTTGTTTGGATAAAAATTTTTTTCTTTACAGATTCTTTATTTTTTTTGGGTAATCTTCTAAAAAATTTGCGTATTCGGAAAAATATACTGGATCTTTCAATGATTTTTGAAAATTTTTGGGAAACTTCTGTTTAAACCCTCCTTGTTGTTTTGAATCATTCTTTTTTCGGTTTCCATGGAATTCACCTTGTAACGCTTGTCTTTGTGAAAATTTCCCTTTCCCCAAATTTTTCATAATCTCTTCTACCTTACTTTTTTTCTTTTCCTTTTCCAGATTTTCTTTCCCGTTCTTCCCGTGGAGATGTTTTCTTTTTCAAATTTTTTCCTTTCTAAGCAATTGGCGAAAGTCTCCTTGACCTTGAATACACCCTCCTTGGTTTCTGAAGCGACTAGTTTATTTGGTTTTTTATTCGACCTTTACTACTCAAAATAAAAATCAGATCGTTAAAAATTTCTATTTTATTTTTTTTTATATTCAAGGGACAATTTTAAACTTTTTAACTGTTTGTGACCTTAGGTTTTAGTTTCGGGGGCAGGTAGGTTGTAGGGATATTTTATCTGTAAAAAACTTCAATTTCAATGTTTAATAAAGGTTTGGGCTCTATTTTTTCTTTTTTGCATCTAAATTTTCTCTTGAGCTTCATCGGCTCCAAAAGAAAAAAAGAAAAAAGGGTTTTGTTTCTAACGATGGGAAGTTTAATTCTTGCGATACCCCTTTTGAATGAAAAAGTCCTCATAGACCCCTTATCTGCAATATTTAACAGGCAAATGTTCTTCATTCTGGGTGATTTAACGTCGCTGTGGCTGTTTTTAAATATATTGCATGAGGTTTTTTTAAGAATAATTTTTTTGTTTTCCTGACAGTCGAAGTGGCTGTAAAAATTTTTGTTTCCCTTTTTTTTCACCCCCTTTTGCCAAATGGTCAAAAAAGCTCTATTGTGTTTGTGATTGCAAATATCGCAAAATTGTTTTTTTTACAGTCTTTAATCCGGTTTTTTTTCAGACATAAAAGCAACGGGCTTTTTGCGTAAGATATCTTTTTTTTCATTGATGCTAACACTAAAGGGATTGTCAATTTTGCGTCGATTTGCAAAAAATGCAATTATTTTCAGTAATAGGTACTAAATATTCAACGTTTTTTAACTTTAGGAATTGTAAAATCCCAAACTCGATGTGATTCACGCAAATTTCCACTATTCGTGAACTTGCTGTGGTTTCGGGAAAGGAATAAGATTATTAAAAAATTTTTTTCCTTTCAAACCCAGTTTTGGAATAAAACAGATTCCCTGCATTAATTTCGATTTTGGAAGTTTAATAATTCCAACATCAAATTCGTTTTGGGGTCTTTTTTTTAAACGTTTCGGTTAAAAACCCCAAAAATAATTCTTCTGGGAAACAATTTAATTAATATAGGGTATAATAAATGTCCGTACATTCCGGGAAATAACATTTAATGAATCTAAACTTCTGATTTGTACTTACAACTCCTTAACCCCCCAACTTTTAAGTCAGAATTGGGTACAAGGGTTTAAAAGCTTTTATGTGGGTTTTATCACTAACCCTTCTCTACCGAATCTCTGTTTTAACAACTTTAAAACCCTAACTTCAGAAAAGAAAACCCAAAACATTAAAAGCAGCACCCCTAAAAGGATTTTTTAAAAATGAAAAAATTGTCATTGGATAGGTTCATTTTATCATAAATTTTAAATTGATTCCAAAATTCCAACCAAACACAAGGATCGCCATAATATTTGTGTAATTTCAAAATTCATTAAAAAGTTCTTTTAAACGATTTTTGATTTTTAAGAGTTTCCTGTGTCAAAAGGCTTGATGAAATTTAAGATTTTCCTCAGTGTTTTCGTAAAATTTTTTTTTGCGGGAAAATTTTTAATTTCCCATACAATTTTTTGGCTATATTCAAAATTTTAATTTCCATCGATTTTTTCACGTAGCGCTTGTTTTGAGAATCTAAATCATTAATTTGTTTCAACATGTTTGTTAAAAAATCTAAGGGGTTTCTGTAACTTTGCTTCCGTATCTAATTCGTCAAATTCTTGTTCAATTTATTTATATGTTTTGTTACGCAGGGGTGAACAAATTGAGTTTTTTTCGTTTCGTTATCTATCCCTCTTGACAAAATTTTTAAAACAACTAATAAAAAAAATTTTTATTTGTATATGCTCCCAAAATTTTCTAAATATATAGACTCATATAATCCCAAAACTTCATACATGTATAACATCTAATATTAAATAAAAATTACATATCTAATTGCAAATAAACTTAAAAATTTTGAAATAAAAAAATAATGAAAAAAATCTTTCTATATACATTTTTAAGTTTAACTGGGGCATTTTAAATTTCTTAAATCTTCATAAAAATTCTTACCTTTATTATCAGCTTGTTTCTAGTTCTATCGTGTTTTATATCCAGATTTTTCAACTCGAAAGACCAAATGTAAATCAAATCAATTTTTCCCCCTATGCACCAATGTTTGGGGTTGTTCAGTGGTTCTTTGTCGAAAATCTAAGTATTAAATTAATCGATTTATTCTATTAAAAAAACTAATAATTCTAATAATTTTAAACTTCTAAGTAATTCAGGCAGAACTCCCAAAATTTTTCTTCTGTTTGTTTATATTATTTAATTTAAAAACTTAAAACTTCATACTAATCTACAAAAAATTCTTACGTCTAACACGCAAATCTAATCCAACTGACGTTCAAAAAAGTCAAAAAAAAATTAAAAAAAAATCATTGAGGGGAAAAAAGGTTTTTTTCAGACGTCGTGGGGCTTTTTTCCCCCGACGTCCCTCTTCGCAACTGGTGTTGAAAAAAATTTTGTTTTGGTTTTTCTTGGCTGCGATAACAATGACTACGCGACAAAACGGAAAACATAACGGAACAGCAAACGTTAATAGAGAAAAAACGGGCCCTCATTTCCTTAATTTATTCCCGTGCGGGCTTGGGAAAACGGTCGGGTGGGAGTTTCGCATTTCGCATTTTTTCGAGCCCATATCCCGATCACGGTTCCAAAAAAATTTTTTTTGACCCTTTTCCCTGTTTTTTGGTTTGGGGGGAAAAACCTAATATTGAATTTCTGCAAATTTATCAACTTGAATGTCTTGTTGACAGCTGCTATAGAACAACTTTAAAAGATTTAAATTTCTAACTGTAGTGAAGTAAAGTGATTAAAATTTAAGAAACACATGTGGATTAATTAAATAAAAAATTAATTAATACTTTGAATAAGAGGAATGAATCAGGTGCTTCAGTAACAAATTTTCAACATTTGAGACCAATCTTGTCAGGTTTAACTCTAAAACTGCTTGGTGAGTAGTGTCTAATCTTTTTGTTTCTTTCTATTTTTTTAGATTGGCAACTGCGCTGAAACGCTTTCTCATTAGGAAAATCAATTAAAAATTTTCTCAAGGTACTTCATAATTCGAGATAAATAACAGGTATAAAAAAAAACACTGGATTGAAGCTTCTTGTTTTTATAAAACTTATTCTGCCACTTTGTACTTGAAATCAAACTTATCAAATATAGTAAATAAATCTATTAAATAGGTAAAATCTGCTTTCCACTTGATTTAATTTTCTTTTAAAATTAAAGTCACAATATAGTTTAATGTGATCCGCTATCGTATACCCCCATTCACTCTTCAGGGACCCCCAAATTATTTTGTTGCTGATGTGGACCCCTTGCCGGTTGTCATAGACCCCTGGGAGTCTATATAGACCACTTTGGGAATCACTGATCCAGATCTTTGAAAGTGACACCGTGGTTGACTGAAAGGTAAATGAAGCCTTCATGTTCCAAAGAACTGTAAGATTTCCAGTAATCCGATGTAGCAGTCAAATCCTCTTTTATGTTCTTATTGATGGATTCTAAAAGCGAGTTTTCTTCAATCAATCCTAAATCACAAGAAAGAAATACTTGTTAAAACCTTTTTCAAACCCTCCAAACACCCAGGTTCCCTACACAGTTTTTCCTTCATTATACTTCTGTTTTTCAAACACGATTACATCAATTTATACAATCATATATAGAATCATATATAGACCTCCAATATATAATTTTCAAAAACACACATTTTCATACACATATTTCAACAGAAATTCCTGCAATCCACGACCATTTTCTTCGAAACATCAGTTTCGAAAGAAACGAAGTCACGGTTTGACTTTGGTGTCTATATATTCGTCATCATTAAAATCTAAAGCATACATTTTACTTTCTTAAAACCAGATAGTTTTTTGTACAGCCCTTCTAATCCGAAGCGCATTCATTTTTGTCTTCCAGCATAACCAAATATATCTATCACTCGATTCCTTCCTTTTAATCAAACGAACAGCATTCTTACCAGTTGCATATACATAGGAATCCAAACCTTTTTCATAGACCAACAGACTTTTAATTTTTTTAACGTAAAGATTATGATTCGATGCTACCGTTTACATTATTTTTAAAAAAATGTAACCCTACCCAAAAGTAGTCTGTGAACGCCACTGACTTTTGCACATCGTACACTTGATATTTGCAGCAATCAATCCTTTATCCATATACCACAACGTATCACAAACAAATTTCCCTAAATAACCTAACACTTCACAGGCAAATTGTTCAGGATAATTCGAAGAAATAAGCGCAAAAGTGGGAAATTGAATAGAAAAACTTTCTGTTTGTAATCCTGCGACTCGAACTATTCCTAACAAAGTGTTAATTTTCTAAGCGAAAACAATAAGTTATATTTCTTAAAAAAGAAAAATTAACTGATTAATATGAGAATCATCTAATTGATTAAAATCTTCTAAAAATTATAAATAACGAATAGCAAACAAGTACATAAAACACGTGCCTTTAAAGGGTTGCCTGAATGAAATCGTTTTCTCAGTGTAAAATCTAAATAAACATCGCCTAATCCAACGGTTCCACTAATCTACTGTCCAGCCGGTGTCGCACTTGTCTTTAATGCAGTGTTTCTCAAACTGAAGGGCACGCCCCCTTGGGGGCGTGATAACCCTACGAGGAAGGCGCGAGTATACTAAAAAGTCGAAAACAAAAGATTTTTTTTAAAAAAATTATTAATTTACTGAACGTAAAGAAACAAAATACATTCTGACGTAATAAAAAAAATAAAATACACATTTGCAATGATATAATACACTTATAAATATATCAGTAGTGGGAAATATATTTTATAATTAATTAAAAAATACTAAGTTCATTAATTAGCAGTGACCCCATGGGCTTCTCATTTATAAAATTACACTTTATAATAATAATAATAATAAAATGGATAGAGACAAAACTGGTGGGTAGAAAGATTATGTACAAAATAAAAAATAATTAAAATTTCGGAAAAATTTAATGATTGATTTCACCGTTACATAGTTACAAAGTAACGAGCTGAATAAGGTGTTGACCCATCTCTAGCCTGGATGCAAATACCACACGACGTGGCATAGAATGATAAAGCACCCCGATGGTCTCCTGTGGTATCTCTGGCCAAATTTTCTCCAATTGTCGGGCCAGGTCATCAACACTCCCCTGGTAGATGCAGCTGCCTTCCCATAATATCTCAGACATGCTTGATTGGAGAGATATCTGGTGATCTTGCTGGCTAAGTACTTTACAAGTTGTAAGACAGTTCATAGTAACACGTGCTCTATGTAGTCTGGCATAATCTTGTTGAAAAATGAGACCAGGGTACTGCAAAATTAACGGTTGCAAAACAGTTCTCAGAATGTCGTCGACGTATCACTGTGCAGTAGGTGTGCCTCTAACGACGACCAAAGGTTGTCAAAAGAAATGGCATCCCAGACCATAGCTCTGTGACGGGCTCACGCATCTTTTCTTTAACATAACCTCTGGGTTCTTTGGTGGCCAAGATTAATGGCAACTCTTTTCCAACCCAAACCCAAGAAACGAAATGTGAACAAGAAATGCAAATAAGATAGCCTTTAAAAGAACAGAAGTTACAGTAAGAAGATGGCAATTTGAGGAAAGTTATGTTTGAAGAGATACAAGCGTGAATTGACAGCCACTCATAAAGTTACCTGGAAAGTAAACCAGTAATACAAGATGCATACCATTTCACGCGCGCCTAGACGTCTCCATATAGAAATCTAATCTTAGTTGGATTAAGGTAGGACTGATTATTTGATATTAGGACTTGTAAAATATTGTTAAAAGTGAGAGTAGGTGGATTGAATAATTATTTAGAGAAAGTGGTCTAAGTTACGCGATTCGGTTTAACTATCATTGTGTGTGTTTGTTCTCATTCTAGATTCTCGCTATTTAAATTTATCTAAATTGTTAGACATTTAAGTTCTATTCTTAATAAAGTCATATTAAGAATTTAAAATGTTTATTCCTTTCGTAAACCCTACACCTCTAGCTCACGCTGACAATCAAAGATACGGTTACCAAAGGGGGCTGTATCACAACTCCTTGTTGAGAGTCTGTGTGGCGTGCAATAGTAAAAGCAGGATCGGCACTCTGCCCTGGCCGTCTCCAGACACGTCTTCGATGATAGACAGGACACAGTTGGAAACGGGCTTTGACGCTAGACATTATACGTCCCCAGTCAGCATGATTCCAACCTGATCGATTCAAGCACCACTGTAATCTGGCTCGACATTGTGTAGGCGTGAATGGAAGGCGGCGTGGCGGTCGGTACGAGCGTAAATGTCGCTTTATCAGCCGTCTGTGAATGGTCATGGTAGACCCTCAAGCGCGGATCGCAATTCTGTTGATTAATAACGATGAATCAGGCTCTGTGACAGCTGATCTGACAATCAATCTGTCCTCCCGATCTGCTGTGGCCCTAGGTCGACCTCTACCATCATGAAGCTGAAATCTGCCGTTTTCCACCCATTCTTGCCAGCATCTTCTAATGACCGCATCGCTTCGACCCAAGTGACGAGCGATTCTCCGATTTGCCCAACCTGTCTATTTCACACAATCCAATGATACGACCTCTTTCAAACTCTGACAGTTGCTCGTAATGAGCTCGAATCCTGCGGCGAGGCATTTTTTCAGTTGTTGAAAGGTATCCTAAATCGCAATGCAACAGAAATTTTGACCATCAGATTGAGAATCGCTTCTTATAGACACCTGTTGAATGCGCAGTTTCGATGCACTGTAGCTCCCGCTTTTCATTCATTGGACACCAAATTTTAATCATTTGCATGTTCGGTACAAATGTCTTTGCATACGAAAAATTTCATTACAATCGGACAACTCTTTCTTGGTGCGTCGTTTTTTTTTTTGTTATAGAGTGTATATGTAAAAATTAACACTTATCTTGATAATTTGTACGGTTTATAATTAATCACTTAAATGCCGATTAAAAATTACGCGATCTCCCTAATGTCATCGTTTAACACATAGGCGAGTGTATGTGGTGTATTGGGAGGGGAGTGTGGTAGAAAAAGAATAAATAAGCAAATTCTTCGCAAAGCAAATTCCAAAGCCTTTATAATAATTTTATGGAGAGCAATTCCCAGAAAAGATCATACTTCGGAAAGACGTATATATACGTCCTGGGCAATTAAAGCACTGGTGGAGTGAGACGTTTATATATGCCGGCGGCACTTAAGAGGTTAAACCCATGTTGTAGGTTTAGCGTCAAAGTATAGCATTATTTAATTCAATACATTATTATTGTATGGAGGGTGCAATGAAAATTATGATTGAACATAGGGTCGCAAATATTGAAAGTTTGCGGAGCACTGCTTTAATGCGTTGAAATGCAAATACCGTATTTATTCTAATCTAAGCCGCACCCCAAACTCTCAACACGTTTTGTAAAAAAAATAAAAAATGTTCTAAAATGGTTTATAAATATCTGATATTTACAAAGTTAAAAAAATTAAAAATGGAAACTAATAAAAAGAGTAAAGAGTTCATTTATTTTACTAGTATTAAAATTTTTATAAATACGTACATCAGTGGTCTTCAAAATTTTTGAATTCACGGAACCCATAGAACTTCAAGGTGCTTTCGTGGAATCCCTAGAACTGGAAAATGTTTTCGTGGAACTCCGTCCCGTACACATACTTCGAAGAATATATCTCAAATTAGTGTTTAAAAAAGATTAACATGTTATAGGCACTTTATGTAAAGGCAATTTTAAAAAAAGTATTGCATTTATTATTAAAAAATTCTAATCTAATTTGCTTAAATATAATGTATCCATTTATAATATTAATTTGTGATTCAAGTGTCTCTTACCCAAGCATTATATTTAGTAACTGGGATATATGCTAGTACTTTTACACAAACTGTCGAAGTCTAGGTCTATTGTGATTAAATACAATCGCATTACATATTCTGAGTTTAATTTGTTTTTATACTTATTTTTGTAGCCACTTAACGTTGGGAAATATATTTCAATCAAACACGACATTCTGAATGGCATTGAAATGTTTATGGGTGTGTCAAAAATCTCGTGTATTTTGCATGAATTTGCAACCTAAAATTTAGAGAGAGAAGCTGTTCTTTCTTAAATTTAGATTTTAACACATCGTGGATTCCAAGCTAGTACACAATAGAATATTCACACAATCTAGTAGGAAGTATATATGTATAAAGAAAAAATCCGCGCGTTTTAGTATTTTTTTATTATATTATATTATATTATATTATAATAAAACTCTCTAAAAAGTGTTACAAAATAAAGTTATTATATATAAATACAATTTTCAATTTGAATGAATAGGTTGGGGGAGGGGCTTTAGATACTTTTAATTGTGCTAACTTCATAGAGAACGTGAATCCATTTTGCATACATATTTATTTCTTCTTTATAGTTTTTTTTTATTATGACTCATGGTACCCCTAGGTATGTCTTCAACGACATCATAACTGTAGAAGAAGCCTAGAGCTTATAGGCTGGTTCTTAGGCGCAACATTTATGACAAGTGTGTTGTGAAACCCCAGGGTTCCATTGAACATAGTTTGAAGACCACTGATATACACGAACCTGTAACTGCTCTAACCGCCAGTATCATGTTCAATTTCATCCATCCAACGAATTTTTCCACCTTCGATTCTAAGCCAAACCCGATTTTTAGTAGCATTAATATTGGAAAATAAGTGCGGCTCAGATTTTAATAAATACGGTAGCTTATTTTTTATAAATTCATGTGTAATATTGCAAAAATTTTCAATTGTCTTGTTTAGCAATTGAGCGTTGTTTTTATATTTTAGTGATTCTTTCACTTTGATTAAAACAGGCATATGAAACCTACGGCGTGCGTGCCATAAAGGAACAATTGTCATGCGGGCACTCGAAACAATTCTTAGTGGTACTCTACACCACTTTTTGAAATTTCTGAGATAAAGGTAAATCGTTTTGTCTCTCCTCTACACGCCTCACGCAGTTTTATTTAAAAGCTATTTTTTAAATTTTTCTTGCAGTTCTTTGCAATGAAAGACCCTGCTGAATCTGCTTGTGTGTAGTTTGTGTCCTTTACGTAAAAAACCCCAACATCCTTTGTTTAAATGTGACTCATTTTAAGCATTAAATATTTAATGTTAGTCAAAACGATTGTGTTATACTTGTAAAAATGAAACATCACTTATTGTTGAGTCTTGAAAAAGGAAGTAGCTTATCCATTAGATTTTATGAGTACCAACTCCCTGAGTGTTCTTTCCCCCACTGAAGGCTTTGCTGCCGACGGTAAAAGAGAAAAAACCAAATGTTTCGGGAATGAATCAAAATTCGGCTATGCAAACGTTTTGCTGTGGAAATATAACAAAAAATAAAAATAGAGTTATTCAACCGGGTGTTTCCAAAAGTTGCGCACATCCACATGGTTGCTTAAAAACCAAAAAGGTTGATTGAGATTTCTGTCACTAGATGGTAGCAGGGGCCCCATCATGATAAGTTTTGAACGTAGCTGGGATCAGTTTCAAAATACTTGTCAGTTGTAGTCAGTTGAGCATAACGGGAGGGGCTTGATGTTTTCCCAAGAGCAAAGAATAGCCAATGTGGAATTTTATTTCGCTACAAAATCTCATTACCGTACAATAATTTCATTTCAGCAGAAATATGCAGGTGAAACAGCACCAAATGCATCAACGATAACACGCTTAGTGGTTCTGTGGCACAGGATCGATTGCAGACAGGAAGCAATCGGGTAGAGTACCCATAGTGAAAACGAAAGTGGCAGATGTGGAGAGCGCTTTACAAAGTAGTCGAAAACTTGCTGTGCAGCTGGGAATGTCACATTCATCAGCATGGAGAAAAGCATGCTAATTAAACTTTCGACCGTTTAAAATGTACGCTGTCTACGAAACAAAGCCTCCAAATTTTGAGAAAAGGTTGCACTTCTGCAGATGGTTTCGTTATTTCCTGGACACATAGGACATCCGTAAAATGGGTAATGTTTTTTTACAGATGAGGCGTGGCATGGATACGTGAACAGCCAAAACAGCCAAACTGGTCCACCGCAAATCCACACATTATGCAGGAACGTCCCTTACTTGATGAAACACTTGATGTGTGGTGTGGTGTGCCACGCCGTCGAATTGTGGGGCCACTTTTCTTCGATAGCACTGTCGATTCGACCGTCTATATAAAAACATCATTACGGAATTCATATCCTTGCTAAACAGTGATGAACAGCACTCTTGGCTGCAGCAAGATAACGCAGCGTGTCACACATCAAGGGACAGTATGAAAGTTTTAAGGGAATTTTTAGATGATCTTGTCATTTCCAAAGGACTTTGGCCACCACGTTCACCGGACTTGTCAATTTCGGATTTTTTCCTTTGGGGATATCTGAAAATGTCACCTTCAGGAATATTCCCCAAACGCTTGCTGAAATTAAGAGTAATATCTTTAATTCAATATATCGGACATTAATTCTCACACACTTCGTAAAGTGTCAGCTAATCTGGTAAAAAGAGTTCGATTGTGTATCCAGGAAAACGGACATCATTTTGAACATTTACTACAATTTTACCATGTCTGACACCTGACAATAAAGATAACCGTTCAACCTTTGTTTATCCTTTATTCTGTTTGTTAGCATAATTCATCTGTCTTTAAAACTCCACCATAAAGGTTGATGTGCGTGACTTTTGAAACACCCGTTATTAGCATGCATATTTTGAATTGAAAATCAATTCGGTGAAAAAATCCTCGCCCGTGCTATTTTAGGTAAGAGAAGTGAATTTAATTTGGTGATAAATGTGTCTTTTTAAAAAAAGGGAAATACATGTTCAAAGGAAAATAAGTGAAAGCTATTCTCGTACACAAAGCTGTATACAGACCTGTTTCTTCTCTCAAAATTTTATTGGCTACTTTACAATCAACATTAACATAAAGGTATTAAGAGCAACTGCGATTCTTCAAGTGTTGTGATCAAGAAGTCATATAATTATTTTATTCCATATTTTTTAATGTGAATCAAGCTAATTAAAAAATAGTCTTTACATTAATTTATTTTTAATACTTTTCTCTTCTTTCGTTCGATTATTCGCATCGATACACGAATTTGTTTATGATTTCAGTCGAAAGTAGACTTTAATTTGATGCATTTCGTGAGCTTTAGGTTATTTTTAACTTAACGTCCTTTTTTAAAATTTATTGTGAAAACTTGTGTATTTTATTGTTGTTGTTGCTTAATTATTACGACAATTCATATCTACATATTGAATCAAATGGCAACTTGTTCGCAGTTTTCAAGACTCTTGGACAAATGAATATGGGTTCATACAACAAAAAGGTCTCACTATATGTGTGTTATGCCACGAAAGTGCAGTATGTCGTAAGTCAAGCGCACAAAGACATTTTCAAACTAAACACCGGCCCAAATTTAAGAATTCTGACGAGAAATGTGTGTGTAAATTTGTTGAAAGAGCTGTTGTTGGATTTTAAATTTTTTTCTTAAGGTATCCGAGTACGTTCGGAATCGTGATTTTGCAAAAGCGCGTGAATGGATAATCTTTATGATATTTAGTGTCACTTAGATTAAAATACATGAATAGAATTGTTTTAAGGACATTATGACAAAAAAAATTTATTTAAATACAATATTTTGGCAAAAAATTAACTTAGAATAACCTTTTTCCCAAATGTTCTCCTTTTGTAAAAAATGCTTCTATTGTATTAATATTCTGCCTGTATTCAGCTCAAACCTCTCTACAGAGGCTCAACTAGAATTTTTGAAATGCATAACTCGGAAGTTGGTTTATCCATGTTTTACGAAAACAGAAGGGAGAAATTTTAAGAAATTACACCGATAATTATTTAAAATGGTTCTAACTCTGAAAATAATTTGAATTTTTCAAAAATCATAGTTGAGCCTCTGTACAGAAATCTGAGCTATATACAGGCAAAATATTAACACAATAGAAGCATTTCTTACAAAAGGAGAACATTTGGAAAAAAGGTTATTCCAAGTTAATTTTTTGCCAAAATATTGTATTTAAATAATTTTTTTGTCATAATGTCCTTAAAACAATTGTATACATGTATTCTAATCTAAGTGACACTAAATATCATGAAAATTATCCATTTATGCGCTTTTTTAAAATCATGGCTCCTTAAGCAATCAAACCTAAGGTGACCGAATGTAGTTTCGAAATTGCTTGTTGTGTTACAACTAAAGGGAAATCCTTTCATAAATCGCGAATTCATGGAGGACACATTTTTAAAATTGTTAATCGTTCAGCAATTTATCAAATATGCAAACAATATCATCCCGAATTCAAGTAATACCGGCTTCTGCGCGAACTATTGAAAGATAAATAACTTTAATGGCACACACACACAGAAAAGGTAGCACCAAAACAGAGCTCTAGTTTAAAAGAAACTTTTGCATTTAATGTGGCTGTTGATGAAGGTACAGAGATGAATGATGTGTGCCTTTCAGTAATTGCACGATATTGTGAAAAAGATTGAGCTTATGAAGCGTCACGCAACTCAATTCCTCTGTCTGGGACAGCTAAAGGACAGGATATTCTATTTTCATTTACAAACCATTTTGAAAGGAAAATAAATAAAATATTTTGTGGCACTACTGATGGCGCTTCTGCAATGGGTAGCAAGAAAAGAATATTTGTCAAACTTCTTGAAAATCATATTTGACGTAAAACATCTTCCATTGCATTCACTGTGCTTAATTTCTGTTATGAATACTGTTGTTAGTAAATAGTTAATTTCATAGTGTCTCGTTCTTCATTACACAGACAATTTAAATCTCTTTTAGAAGAAATGAAAGTGAATATGAGAATCTTTCCTTATGCGGCCATGTGTCTATTGGCTTTGTCATGGTAATGTCTTGAATAAGTTTGTGTCATGAATGGAACACATTCAAATTTTTCTTAAGTGGAAGGAACAACGTCTTTCCGAATTGAGCGATAAAGAATGGTTATGTAAATTGATATTTCTGATGGATATGACTAAACAACTCAATAAGCTAAACTTAGAATCCAAGAAAAGGGTCAAACAGTGCTTGAACTTTTTGGATATTAGAAAAGCTTTGTTACAAAAAATGACGTATATTTTCCGTGATACCAATATAATAGCACTTAGAAATACTTACTAATATCATAAACGGGAAAGTTTTATGTGTGTATGTTTGCTACTCTTTCAAGAAAAAACAATTGAATGGATTTTAATGAAACTTACAATAATATAGCTTATACATCAGAATAACACATAGGCTATAATTTATAAAGATATTGTATGAAGTGTCAAAAATATAGAGATAATTGTCAAGTAAGTAGGAAAAAATTCTGCCATCTGCAAAAAAAAGAGAAAGAAAGACAGGAAACAAAAATAATAAGAAGAAGAAAAAAAAATAAATAAATAAAATGTTTTTTTAATCGTATTTTCAGTTGACGTCAACACTTCCTGTTGATATTTTTTTCTCTTAATTGGTTTTTCAGCACCTGAAAGAGCTAAAAAAAAGCACTGGAAAGTGGAATTTTTTTTTCGAGAACTCCTCCTCCATCTTATTTTAGGCCGCGGTAGCCGAGTGGTATAGGTATCGGACCGTGGCTTGCCTTGTCACGAGTTCGAGCCCAGTACCACTAAAGACCCGCCGTGTAGGGCAGCGATGCACGTTAAATCTGTCGAGAGCTGAAACGTCCTCCCGTTGGTGTGGTGTGGTAGTCAGGAGAGGGGGTGCCAGCTCAGGTGTTGTCCACGTCAATTGACCATGGCTCAAAATTACGTGGTCCGTCGCCAAAAGCCCTCGTGTAGCTGAATAGTGTGACGTTAATATTCAATCAATCAACCATCTTCATTTTAAAGAAACATAAAGGAAGGCTGCAGCTGGGTAAAATAGATAAATAAATAAAGAGAGAGAAGGGGGGGGGAAGAGAAATTATTGAATTTTATTGAAGATAGCCTTTTTGCTGAAAGAGAAAAAAACAAACAAGAAATTAACCTTAAAGTATGCTCAAATTGTTGACTAAGAGTTGAACCAGGAAGCTGCAATATATTATGGGAAAAAAATAATGTTTAAAGATTGAGAAGGAAAAAAAGGAGGGCAGGAAACATAAAAATTTTAAACATTTAACGCTATAATTTTAATTGAATTGCATTTTTTAAGTATATAAATAATAATAAAAAACTACCATACTTAATTTTTTGGAAGTGTAGAAAAAGTACCTACTGAGAACTATGCCGCGAAAGAGTAGGTCTAATCTTTCCCAAGACTCTAATAAGACTCGAGCTATGAAAGTAGCTAGACTTAACAAACGTTTCCACAAAACTAACTGCGAAGGCTTGAACAGGTGGAGCGTGAGGCAGCTCACAGAGCTGCTGAGACACCCGAACAGTCCCAAGCTCGGCATCTTCAGCAAGCGACTTACATGGCATCTCAAAGAGATACAGAAACTGTTGAAGCAGCTGAATCTTGCAGACGCGCTGTTGCTGAAAGGGCACAGCAGCGACGTCTAATTTTCACAAAGGAACACGTGTGTGTGTGTGGGGGGATTCGATAAAGCTGCATTTGAGTATGACGAGACTCTTGATTCCGAAAGCTACAAGCTTATAAATATAGAAGCGATGAATAAAGAATGCAGATTTTGCGGTGCTCTTAAATGGAAAAGCTGCAGGCATGTGTTGTTCTAGAGGAAAAGTAGCCCTTCCTTCAATAGACGAGCCAGTTGAACCTCTTAAAGAACTTTTCTCTTATGAAACAAATGAGTGTCACCGTTTTCTAAAAACAAAGGAAATACAATACATGCTTCCATATGATATCTTTTGGGGCGGATAACATTGTTTCGATGCAAGGATTTTGCCCGACTTTCACAATCCAAGGGCAAATATACCACACAATTGGCTCTTTGCTTCCTGCTACCAATACGCAACAAAATTTATGCAAGTTTATTTCATGGGTGATAAGGAAGCAGAAGTTAATAGGCGTTCTGAGTACGTACAATGTGTGGAAAGAAACAAGGTTCAAACAGCACAAGTTCTACATGATCACAACATTTTAGTGCATGAATTTAAAATGGCTAAAGATAGAGTGACTAGCGATAATTACAAGGTTGTGATACACCCAGATCGTGTACCACGTGGTGAACACGAAAGACGATTCAATGCCCCGACCACAAATGAAATAGCTGTTTAGTTAGAAGTGAACGAACTGCGTCTCGGGACATCATTATTCAGGCACACGATGGCCGGCTTACTAGAGTTCTCGACACTCATTGATTTTATGATGCTCTCGAGTACCCGATAATTTTTTGGAAAGGACAAGAGGGATATAATTTTGATATTCCTTTGATAAATCCAGTTACAAAGGAACGCATACCAAACAAAAAAAGTGTCATGCAAAGACTTTTATGCGTATCATACGATGGTACGTCGCAACAATTTTAATTTATTACTTCAATGTAGACTTCTTCAGTTTTCGGAGGACATGTACGTCAAAGTGGAGAGTGAGTGCTTAAGGTTTATTGCCTCGAACCAAACGAAACTGGGAGCAGAAAATTATATACATTTACATGACGCGATAAGGAATAATGCGGATTTAGATCCAAATATATAACTTGGGTCAAATGGTAATTCTCCCGTCATCATTTGTAAATAGCACGAGATATCTTCATGAATACACGCAGGGTGCGTTAACATACGTGCGTAAGTACGGGAGGTCTGATCAGTTTATTACCATGATATGTAATCCCGCCTGGTCAGAAATCACTTGAGAGCTCATTCCAGGTCAAAATTGAACGGGCAGACATGACTTAACAGCCAGAATATTTAAAATAAAAGTTCAAAAATCAGTTGCTCTATTTACAAAAGGCAAAATATTTGGCGATATGAAGTGGTTTGCTCCACGTGCGTTTGCTGCTGTGGTTGATGGAAAAATTACGCCCTAACCAAATTGACGAAGTTATAAGGGCGGAGATACCAAACCCAGAAACTGATCGAAAGCTCTGAGATACTGTGACCAAAAATATGATTTACGGTCCCTGTGGTGCCCTAAATCCGTCATCCCCTTGCATGAAGGAAGGAAAATGTACAAAAAGTATCCAAGGACCCTTTTAAAAAATACTCAGACCAACGACCAAGGCTATTCTCTGTAAAGACGTAGCGTACCAGAAAATGGCGGCCACACAGTGGCGCACACAAGGGGGAGAGGGATCCTAGGGGTACGGATTCCACCTTCCCCCAAAGCCCTTGATTTTTTTCCGATTGATTATAATTCTAAGTATATAGTAAGTAAAATTTAATTAATTATTTGTTATTAATGATTAATCTTATTAATTAATGCTAATTATTCATTCGATAATTATTTTTTTACTGTTTTTTTGTTCCCGAAAATCGACAAAATCAAAAGGAGCATGATACAAGAATGGTGGAGTTTCGACCCTGGCCCCTTGAAAAATTCCTGTGTGCGCTACTGCGGCCGCACGCTAACTCAAAACACCCGAGGTGGAAAACGTTAATTGTCAAGTAAGTAGGAAAAAATTCTGCCATCTACAAGTTATTTTGGCATGCGCTGCAAAAACCATTAGAGTTACACGTATATAATCACGTATGCACGCGACAAAATATATCTATCTTTTATGTGTGAAGCAAAACTTTCCCTTTTAGTTTCGTCTACGCCAGGCGCCAGTGTGCGCGCTCGCTTCTAATTTATTGTTTTAACATAAAATAAATACAACAGAAAATAATATCAACGAATTAAACTTCCAGGTATAAATTATTTACACTATTTTAAGCGTTTATTACACAAAATTTGTAACAATTTGTTACTTTTGCTGAGCAGAGATCAGCTTAGGAAGGTGTTTTCAAAAATCGACCCAAAGGAGAGTTACGGGGAGTTATAAATAAAATAAAAAAAAAATCCTTCTTATCATCTATTAGATCAACAGACTTAAAATTTATCAAGCCTTTTTTTTTATTCAGTTGAGATATGCAAAAAGCTTTTTATTTTGTTTAATTTGCAATTCACGTAAAATTAACACATTAAAAACTTTTTTATCTTTCAATCTATATTGTTTAATTTTTCAATTCACCTGTGCGAAGACGGGTATACCGGCTAGTACTTCATAAATGTAAAAACCCTTGTAAATACATCGACCATAAATGAACTTCAAGTCTATGTTGAAGCACTTAAGGAGGAATTTTTCAAGGGATAAAAATGCTTGAAATCTCTTGTATGCTATATTTTCCTTTCTAATAAAACCTAATTAATAAACCCATTAATCAATGCGAAACAATGAATATTAGACCTCCTGCAAAGTCAAGTTTTGGGCCCCAAGCCGTACTTGGTGTTAGACGGGTTTTAGGCCCCTTGAGCCCTGGGTCCCCCCGCGATGCAGGGGTCGTTCAGTGTCTTCTATAAAAAATAGTTATTAATTTCCTCAATTTACATTCTACATCTCTTCCTTTATGTAAATTCAAGAATCAATTTTTAAGCTTTTATCGGTAGTAATTAACATCTTCATTTGCGAAAGAAAAAATGAAGCCAGTTATAAAATTTTGAAATGAAACCAGTATTGCTGTTTCATGCAATTATCGATATTACTAGTATTATATTACGAAAAGCATCGATTCGGTAGCTTAGAGACAGCGTGCCCACTTCGTAAGCGCTAGGTTGTGGGTTCGATCCCGACAGGAGTCGATAGATTTTCTGGATGCGAAAATCGTAGGAGTGCATGTCATATGATTATATGGCATGTGAAAGATTCCTTGAGTATCAATTTGGCTCTGGTACTCTCGGCAAAATTAAATAACGGCAATATTTAGCATCCATTGATAGTTTGAATTACTATGAACTAATTAAAGTATCATAATTAGAGGTATCGAGGGCCGCTACTTGACGGTGCCACCAGGAAATGGCTGTCACATTTGGGGACTTGACGTGTCTGAAAAGGCTTAGTTGCCAATATGCAGCCCATTAGGAAAAAAATTAAGCTGGTGCCGAAAGTATGTCCCATTATCTTGGGAATTAAGCCCGATGTTTAAATTTGAAATTTTGCGATTTCAGAAGAGGGCCCCCCTTTTTTAAAAAAAAAAATTTACTTTGGTTTTTATTTAAGATTTTAATACATTTT
>BMAV01014447.1:0-24345 GCA_019973955.1 Trichonephila inaurata madagascariensis
AAAAACCCCAAAGTGACAAAGGGCAATAAACAGTTCAATTTAACCTAATCAATCTTAGACATTTAATTCCCAATCTACTAATTTAGTATAGTGGCAAACTCCGTTCTTAATTTAAGTTATCAAAATCAATTCTATCTCACCTTCGTAGCCCCTGCAACAGATTCTCAGGTTCTTCTCCTTTGCAATTACAAAACTCTGACTTTATACACTCTGACTAATCTATATATCAGGGTTTCTTCTTGAGAGGGATGGCTGTGAATTAAACGCGAATGCTAGCCCAAAGATTCCCCAAGAGGATTAGTGTGAAGGTCGCGTAAAGATCCGGCATAAAGTCTCTTCAGAAATGCCACAAAATTCAACACAGACAAAGCACACCATCTGTAACACATAATACTTCAAAATTTTTAATTAAGAACTATAAGAAAAAATGTCAATTTTAACAAAGTATCTTAAAATGGAATATAATTATATCAGGAGCAATCTTCACAACATACTTAGAAAAACAACAATGAAACTGAAATTTACTAAGAGGATAAGTTGTGAATGACACCCAATTTCATTTTGGGACCATCTCTACAATCTTTACGTCCATCTTCAACAAGTAGGATTGTAGTGTATGGCTACTGTTGGAGGCAGATTGTGGAATGTTGGCGCTATTCTGCGCAGTTTCGGAGAGGGGTTGCTGATTTTTTAGAGGTGACTGACTCTCGAGCAGGACGGTGAGGGGTGAGAGAGAGAGAAAAGTCCCTTGGTTTGGAAGCGCAAAAGGTTGGACTCTGAATTGAGTTGAAGAAAAGCGAGTTAATTTGATTGAGAACCGACGCATAACGCGTGGTTTGCTGTACGAAGAATAGTTTCTGGGAGAGGTTTTAACGCGAAACGGACTGTGTTTGATTTGAGAAGTCTTAGAAAGTGAGATCGATGCACAGCGCGTGATCTGGTGTACTGAGAAGAGATAGTTTCTTGGGAAAATTTTTAACATGACGGACTGTGTTTGTATTGATTGTAGTGATAATCGATATAATGTGTTTGAATTGATTGTATTGAGAAGTTTTAGAAAGTAATTGTGAGTCATCGTAAAGATGATAATTATATGAAAGATAATTATTTTCAAACTAAATATTATCTTGCGAATCAACTGTAAGATAAAAAACTGTAAACTGTAACTTAAACTGTAAAATAATTTCTGAAAGGTTAGAACAAATTAGCTAAAGAAGGTGCTGAAGACGTAAAAAGCAAGTGATAATATGCGATAACTATATTTATTTAAACACGAAATACTTTTTTTGTGTATCTTTATGGAACATACATAATAATATAAATATATATAAAAACTTTGTAAAATTGTGCGTACAAAATAACATTAAAAATAAATACATTTTTTGTTTTCACTAAAGTCCATTCTTTAAAGAGGGAGAAAGGGATGTCCTATGGCGAGAAGAGCCGTTCTTTTTTAATAAAGATTGAATTACATCCAACTCTTTTTTTTTACACGGTATATACGTTCCTTAGAAAACAGTGCAAAAAAAAGTTTTTAAAAAAATACATGCGGATATGGTAAAGTTAGGGATATGATCCACAACTTTATGTGTGTAAGATAAAAAAAACTCTTATGTATTTTCCCCCAAAACCATGCAAAAAGTAATAATGAACTTGTAACTTATTTATAAATCAAAAACAATTCATTTTTGCGACAAATGAATCAGGCCTCGAAAACTCAGGTATGCAGATCTTGGCCCCACTAAAACCACGATTCCTACAATATTACACTTTTTAATAGTAAAAAAATTATCATCAAAGCAAATTATACTGGAAATTTCACTTTCACATTAAAAAAAAATCTTTAATTTGAACATCAACTTTTAGAAATTTATTGCCTCCTATGAACTGAGCACTTTAATACAAAACTCAATTATACTGAAAAACGAAATGCTGTGTTCAAGTTGAAGTACAACAAAATAAAAAAAGTGATTATAAATTTGGGTATTCCCTGTAACTCCAGAATATAAAGTTAACAAACCATGAAGTGAAAAGTAAGTCACTTACACATGTGTGGGCATAAACCGACCATCTTCTTAATGTACTGTAAAAATTAAGATTAAAAAAATATATTGGGGATTCATGCTAGAATAAAAAAATTGTGTTTATTGGTGAAAGTATAAATTCGAGTATATTGGTGAACCAAAATCTCAAATCGCGTCAAAAAAGACTGTATGAAAAAAAAAGTTGGTGTGTATACCTGTTCTGTAAGCGTAAGCATCTTTGTGTGCGTGTAGTAACAAAAGAATGGGAAACTAAAATATTTAATCAAGTAAATACCTGAATATTGCTTTAGTTGTACCTTTTTTTTTTAAATATTAAATTAATTCATTTTAAATAAGAGTTCTCTATAACTTTTTGAGTAAGTATTTTCATATATAAAAATTCGAATGTCGGAATATTCTAAATTCCTCACAAATTTTATAAAAAGCCGAAATATATATAATTTTTCCAAAGACATGTTTATTGGCTAACATTAAAGCTGTTCGGTAAAAGCGCTATATTTTTAAAAACCAATGGAATATTCATTATCAATAATTAGTTATAATCATTTAAAAAAGGTGAGCAACAACTCAAACCAAAGTAATATACCTGTAGCGGTATCTAAATAAAACCAGTACTTAAACATCACGCGAAGACGATCGTCTTGGCGTGATCGATAAAGCACTGGTGTTCGGATCGTTAGGTGTCCGGTTCGAATCCTACCTACATTGGTGACCCTGGACTGAAGTAAGAAAACGCAACTTTCTGAACTCTCGTGGCACCATCTACCGCAAGAAAAATAAAATAATAATAAATAAGAAGAGAGAGTAAAAAAATAATAAATAAGAAAAGAAAAATAAAATTAAGAAAAACAAACGATAGATTACCTTTCTCTCATCTCAGCAAGAAGAATATAAATAAATAAAAATTAATGTGCGAGAGAGAATAAAATAAATAAACATGCTCTCTCTCAGTAACGAACGAAAAAAAAATCGTTCGCCTATCCATCTCAATGGTGGGAGAGTAGTGTAGCGGTACCTAAATAAAGCCAGTACTTAAACATCACGCAAAGACGATCGTTTTGGCGTGATCGATAAAGTACTGGCGTTCGAAATGGAAGGTGCCCGGTTCGAGTCTATAACTACATACCTACAAATATGTAATCAGTTTTTTTTTAAAAAAAATTAAGAATTGAAGTTATATCAAAAATTTCATAATTGCATCTCAAACAATACTTAGAATTTCATCTCGAAACAATTGAAGTCTCCCCAATTTTCTCAAACAACACTCGGAAATACTGTGAGGGGAATTATTTTATCCAGAGTATCCTTTCATCGGAATTATCCATTGTGTTCCCTAAGGAAGCGTAGAAATGTGCTTTGAAGATGTATTTGTAATTAGAAATGAACTAATGACACGCGCGTTCCTCTTTTATGATGCAGTGGTCTTTAAAGTAGCTCTTTTCAAAATAAAAGTTTTGGAAAATTCATTAGCCTTTGTTCCTAAGTGCAATACTCAATCAGTGGATAGATTCTTTGTTGAATAAAATCATACCCATTCATCTGTGGAAAACGAGAGAGGGCTAGATTTCCAATTAAGCAAGTATTGGAACTATGAGTATTTTAAATAATTCTGAAGAGAAAATTTGTTTCTTTGATGTAATTTGCAAATACTGTGTTGCTTGTTATACTATCAGCAAATATGGTATTGTTCGAGTTCTTATTAAAGTTCCTTTGTTTTTGCTTCAGATTTATTGAAAAATTTTTACTGCTTGCATAGATGTGATTGTATGGAAATATATATGAAATGTTTCATATATTATGTTTCTAATATTTATTACAATCTTTTTTTATTCATGGAAATTGTAAGATCGTACCGTATTTATTCGAATTTAAGTCGCCATTGATTCTAAGCCGCACCCCAAATTTTCAACAAGACTTTGTGAAAAATGAAAAATAGTATAAAATGGTTTATCACTATCGTATATTACGAAATTAAAAAAAAATTTAAAATAGGGGGCTTTTGAAGGGAATAATTTGTTATTTTATAAAGTATTAAAACTTTAAACACACACACACACACACACACACACACACACACACACACACACACACACACACACACACACACACACACACACACACACACACACACACACACACACACACACACACACACACACACACACACACACACACACACACACACACACACACACACACACACACACACACACACACACACACACACACACACACACACACACACACACACACACACACACACACACACACACACACACACACACACACACACACACACACACACACACACACACACACACACACACACACACACACACACACACACACACACACACACACACACACACACACACACACACACACACACACACACACACACACACACACACACACACACACACACACACACACACACACACACACACACACACATGAACCTGTATTTACTCTAAATATACCATCAAACATATTTTTTCCCCTTCGATTCTAAGTCGAAAAAAGTGCGGCTTAGATTCGAATAAATACGGTAATAGGAATTATCAAATTTTAACAATAGAAAAAACAGTGTTCAGTGGATTAATTTAGTAAATTCAAATTATCAGAGAGAGAGAGAGAGAGAGAATATTTCGTTAACTGACTTAAATTGCCATGGTGATCAATATGTATAAAATAAAAAAAACAATGTAATTTTAGCCAATTTAAAAACAAACTATCGAAGGAAAAAAAATGTTTAGGTTCACAATAAAAAATGTTTACAAACATTATAAGAAAACATGGTTTGTGAAAACATTTTAAAATATATTCGAGAATCCTTTTCATATGAAACAAGATTTTAATTCATCGCTAGACCCCCACACGGCTTCAAAATAAGAGGTACCTTACCAAAAAAGGGTATTACCCTCTCATCATAATTAATAAAAAAAGAGAATAATTAATTAAAAATTCCATAAAATTTAAAAGATGCTATCAAAATTATTAACACAGCTTGGGTTCTAAAAAAAGCTTCTCACCAGCTGAAGACATACTCTGGGGGAGGGGGGCGAGAAACAATTAAATTGGCAAGTAGGAAATATTTAATGAGGCACCACCCGTGGGGGTGGCAGAAATTTTGTTTTTCTCTGATTTTTTTTTTATTTTAATTCATAGCTAAAGTTTTCCTAAAAATTTTTGGGGCGCGAGATTTTACTTTTGTTGATAAATGCCCTTTTAAGTTCATTTATTGTTTTTAAAAAAAAAAAAAATGAAAAGTCAACACTTTTCTCTTTCATGTTGGGGGAAAAACCCCCTTTTCTTTTATTGTGTATTATAAAAAAACGTACCCACTTGTTTGAATCCTAGAAATTGATGCTAGGGTAATTTTAAAACCCAAAAGTAAACTCCCTAGCAGTTACAAGTTTAACGATGTCGAAGCTAATTGATGAATGGGTTTATGCAGTAGTTCATTTTGATCAGCTGTGATCTGTTGAATGGGGTTTTTTTTAGTGACGTGTTGTGGGTTTTAAATGTAAATAAAATGATTCTTTTGCGATATTTTATACAAACGGGAAGTACATACTCATTTGTAATAAATAAGTCAATATTACAATTTTTAGTAACTCAATGTTTTACTAGTATAAATATAGAGATCAAAATTAAACGCTTTTAAGGCCATCACGCAAATACAAAAATTTCCTTTTATTTTTTTGGTGAATATTAACGCGCCGTTCAGCAAAACGAGAGTTTTTGGGGACGGACCAGTAATTTTTAACCATGGTCAAGTGAGTGGGGACCGAGCTGGCACCCCCCTCCAACTACCACACCAACCGGGAGGACGTTTTGAGCTCCCAAGATTTAATGCTTCGCCCCACGGGGTTTTAGGGGACGGGGTCGAACTCTGACAAGGGCCCGCACATCCAAAACCTTGACCACTGGCTACCCGGCCCCCCAGTTTTGCAATAATGGACATGTTTATTGTGACATAAATGTGCTGTAAGTTACAATTTTTTTTAAAAAAAGTAATAATATTTATCAAATAATAGTTCATACAGAATTACACAAATGTCCTGAATGAACTATAGTTCGTGTCCAGGATAAAAATAAATACAGCGCGAATACACTTCTTATCTATGTTGACTAAATAAAAACTTGGAAAAATAAAATAATGTATAGAATAGAATATTTAAAAATAAAACTAACATTAGGTAAATTGGGACTAAACTAAAATTAAGCTGACAACATTAGATTGGAAAGAACTGAAAATGTTTTAACATATAGGAGGAATAACTGTATACGATGAAAAAGTATATTTATTTTCCAACAATAAAATAACTAGCTAAATCTACCACTGGGCCTAGGGAGGAAAAAATCATGTGTCCTGAAGTATCTTGCTGCTTGAAGCGTGGTGGTACAAAATAGGTACCACCCATTTTTTAAAATCTTTGGGCACTCTTTATTTGAAAAAGAGTTTAAAATTATTAATATTTGCCAGCTTTTGTTCAATTATTATAGTTTTATGAGGTCTATCTGAAATATTTGTAATTATTTCCCTCTAGTACATTATTTTTGTCAAAAATTCAGCGCATGAAGAAGTTAACAAGTAAAACATTTCAAAAACATGAAAATAATAATAAGTATCTCCTCTTTCAATCATGGGATCATTGAAAAAAAAAAATATACTGTAAGACGTGGCGTAACCTTTTTTTTTTAAAAAAAATACCAGCTTTATTATTTAATTATTTTGTTAATCAATTTGGGATAAATTACTTGTAATTCAATGATTATTGTTGCATTAATTACTATACTTTTAATAATGAACCATAATTGCTAAATAAACACTTTTAAACCCTTGAAAATATTATTTCATCATTTCACTGAAACAGGTTAGGGATTTGATCAAGTCACTTACTTTCTTAGGGAAATCACATTACAGAGTTCTTATTTTAACATCTTGCGTGAATTGAATCTTAGGAATTTGATGAAAAATCCCTAATTTAATCATTTCCCTGCAACATACTTATTTAAACACTTGTCAAGGAATTTTATAAGAATGTGAATAATCTGAGAGATATAAAGTTTGATTAAAACTGTCATCATTTCATTTCTGACAAGATTTAGACTTTCATCGTTAATTAATTCAAGTACACCCAATTTTCTCAAACAAAACAAGGAAAAATTGTGAAGCAAAAAGTTTAATCTAAAGCATTATCTCATGGTTAATATTCAATATGTTCTCAAATGAAGCACTAAAATATGATTTGAAGATACAATTGTAATAAGGAATGAATTAGTGACAAGTGCTTCAAAGAAGCTCTTCACAAAATCGTTTTATAAATTTATTAGCCTTTGTTCTTAAGCGCAATACTCAATAAGTGAGTATTATTGGTTGAATAAAATCACATAGGCTTTAATTTGTGGAAAACGAGAGGGGATTAGTTTTTTAATTAAACTAAGACTCGAGGAACAGATCTTCTTAATATTCCTGTAGATTGAAAATTGCTTGATGCTCTCTTTTAATTAGGTAGTATTCTGTTGCCAAGTGCAATATCTAGAGGTATGGTAATATTGGTGGTCCTATTAAAAATTCACGTTTTTGTTCGAGTTTCACTTAATCCGGCATTCCTCTCCGGAAAAAAAACGAACGGAATTTCACGCACATATTTTATCAAAATATAAATTCTTCAGAAAATCAGTGCCTGACTCGATGTTTAGTAAGTGATTACTTGTGAGCAACATAATTTGCTCATTTATCGCAGCAATGTTGAACAACATAAAAAAATATCTTCATAGTTTAATAATTACTGTTTCTACCCGATGAATATGATGTGGCTATTTCATCAACAACGACAACTGCTCTCTCAGTTAAATTATAGAAAAATATTATTTCAGGATTCACCCAAACTAAAATTCAAAATGTTGATGTATATGGGGCTGTAGATGAATATATTCATCTTCTCTATGCTGTTGCCTCCTTTTAAGACCAAACATAGATGAGTAAACATAGAGGAGTTGATGTATATGGCACTGTAGATGGATATATTGTATCAATATAAACAGTATGTATTCATACAACATGAGGAAATATCCAAGCAAAACTGGTGGGCAACGGCTAGTATTTTGATAAATCTAAAGCAATTAATTTATTTATTCAATGATGGACTCTCAGGTTGCAGAAAAAGCTTAATTCATTATAAAATTCAACTCTGTTAACTAAGTTTAACAATATTCTTCTTACTTTTTCTTTTAAGTTTTAAATCTAATAAAATTTTAACATACAATTAGATTTATCCCCAATTTTAAGTTTTTTATTCAGAGTTTCTTGCGTCCTTATTATAAATCTTTTTGTTCGCTTATGGAATATTATTGATAAAAAATGATTTGTTGTGCATTTTCCAACATGTTTGTGCGTGTATTTATTTTAATAACTCACGCGTCTGAATGGCTTTTTATAAATGTTGTTTTCAATTATAGTATCAAAAGAAATTTTCTTTTGGTACTACATTAGATTATTTTTATTCAAATAGGGTTGCCGTGCAATCGATTTTATAAATTATGTTCTATAGAATTTGTTTTGTGTACACATCTTACACCAGACAGCTATTTTTAAACAGAGATTGCTATTGGAAACCCCTAAAAAAATCGATCAAGGCAAAAACGTCAATCTTTTCCATTCGGTGACAAAAATATGGATCATGCAACAGGATAGAATATTCTTTGTAGGAAAGAGTAATGTAATTGAACCTTATTCTTTCTACTTGTGAAAAATCCTGATAAATTTTAGTTTCGAATTTAGTAAGAGAAATTAAATTCTATAATACGATGTTTAAATAGCTTAACAAAATCTGCCTTAGAAAAGCCCTTATTCAGATATTAAAACTATTTCTGATATTAAATAATGTCTTTATTTGGAAAGTGATCATGTGTGCTTAGCAATATTTTTCTCCAATATCATAAACAGTTTTGTAAAAGAAAGAGATAGATTAAAAAGGATATACAGTTTTAATGGATTCACTCGAAATTGGAAGCGAGTGAGGGAATATTAACGTCGCACTAAGTTGCCAAAAGCTTTTGGCGACGGACCTCATAATTTCAAAATTGGAAAAGTAAATGTTTATGAAATAGCTTTTAATACAAATAAACTGATAAGCTAAGAACTATCTGTGTATGTTTTCTCTTTTAGTTAGCTAGATGCATATTGATGTTCTAGAAAGGAATGAGACTATAAATTAAGACATATTGTAGAAATTGGTATCCAATGATGGAACTTGAAATAATTTTTTGGCAGAAAAAAGATAAGTGATTCTGTCAGATACCTGCTGTTAAGCACTATAGATGAGTTAAACATTTCATTTATCTTAGGATTCTTTTTCATTGAAACCTATATCAAGGGTATAATGTGCATATTTATCCTAAATCCCCAATGGATCGCTTAAAAGTATTCCGACAGAAGAAAAAATTACCTAAAATAACGATAACTTTGCTTGAAGAAACCTGGTTTCAAATTATTATAAATTTTTTTCATTTAAAAACCTCAAAAAAATCAACTATTCGATCATACATGAAGTCTTTAATATCAGCTTACAGTGTTTTTATACATACATCATTTATTTACAGTTTAACCACTCTTATGATGTTGAAAGTGTCCTTCACTGCAAAACGAACTCTAATTGATATTATTTGTGTATTCTTACCAATAATCACATGGTATCAAATTCAACAACAATCGGAAAATATCTGCACCTTTTACTCTTATCTAAAATGTACATCGAAACATCTTGTACAGTGCAGCGCCAAAGAAAAATACATCATCAATGGAGCAGTCTTAACATCGTTCATGTTTCCATTAACAGTTTCTCTGACAATGTTTTCCAAAAGTACGGACCTGGAAAGATATAAGACTTTTTGGTTAATGTCATCATCAATTGAAAATAAAATTTTAGAATTGATACTTCTATTGTTATGCATAATAGCCTATTTTTCAACAAAGTTTTTGATACCGTCACTCTCAGCCGTGGCTTACAGTGTGATCAGCTACAAATTGTCAAACGACATTCGAATACAAAATCAGATTATGTCAGATGCTATTACTACAAAAGCGTTTTCTGACTATGTCAATAATTTTTATCGCGTAGTGCAATGTTGTGAACGATTTGATGAATGTGGAAAAATTACTGTGTTGTTGTTGATAACCACCTATTGTTGCTGGTTCTATACGGGTCTTGGACTCACACTGCGTGAGACTTCAAATATTCCAATGTCATTACTCTTGATTGAAGGTACATTCACAATAGTTCCATGCATTATTTCAGTCTTCACACTTTGCATATTTGCATCAGGTATACCTGCCGCGATGATCGAAACGAGAAAAACATTTCAAAAACTTTACAGAAATATCATCTTGCAAGAGGCTTCGATTTCTGAAAAGAATTTATATCTTATAAAAGTCCTATCAGAAATTGAACCTTTCTACTTAACAGCTTGGAATTTTTTCCGAATAGATAAAAGTTTGATATTTAACCTTTTTGGAGCTGCTATAAGCTTTTGTATTTTAGTAATGCAATTGAAAACAGTTGAACTAGAGGGAATATAATCCTTTTTATTAATACCTTATTAATATTTATTTAATACCTAAATAATATTATTATTCATTTTTCTTAAATCGCTCATTGACGATTATGCGCCAGTGTGCGGTTTGTTGTTAACAATGAAAAGCCAATCGCGCTTTGGAACGAAAATAACTAAGTCTATGTATTTATTCTCCTGTTCAATGACAAATTCATTTTGGGTATGTATTCTGGTTTAACGGCGAAGAGAAAGTCAAAAGAGTTTTATAAATGTATCTCATTTCAAATTTATAAAATATAACTTTTAAATGTGCGTAATAATGATAATAGCTCGTCAGGGCTGTCACATCCAAAGAAAAGTGCAAAACAATAAATCTCCTACGGAGGATAAACTAGCAAAAATAGAGACATCACTTACATTTAAAATGAATACAAAAGTGATGACATAGAAAAGACAAATGGAAAAGGAAAAAGCAATTAAAACCACTTCCTATTATTAAACACAATAAATTTAAGGCACTCATTCATGAACGAGATCTATTATTTATGCGAAAGGAAAATAGTTAGGATATATGGGCATATTTTCAAATAAGGATGACTGATTCCCATTTCATCCATAACAAATAAATTTTTAACATAAAAACAAACCATTATTCAGTTTTTTTATCGGTGATATGATGTTTATTTAAAAAACCATCTGATTTCAGTCCTCCTATATATGATCCATCTGCATCGGAATATGTGCTTGAGTATTGTGCACAGATAATACAACACAAAGTTCCTAAATATATAACAGTTTACAATGATATTATTGAATTTAACTATTAACAAGTTGGTTATATATGCGTGTCTGAATTTTGTGCTTCTGATCTTAACAATTTTTATTATTAAAATAAATTTTTACAAAACGTATATAAATTCATTCACCATGCAAGCACAATTCGTAAAATTAAATACCAATGCAAAACAAATTGCATAAAATCGAATAGTTAGTTTTGATAAGCTGGGGAGAGAAATCCGAATACATTATTATATATCTGGTTCATTTGAATTGGCCCGAAAAGATTGTATTGCACTAAAGGTATTAGTTTTTTGATTTTAAGAAATTTTGCGTGATTTGATGCTATCTTCAAGAAGAAAAGAACGATTGGGGGTCAACTACAAAATACGTTATTATTTCAAAAACAGTGTAAAAAGAAAATACCAGGGAACGTTTCAAACTTTGTCCCATGCGAAGAATCATTAACAAATTTCAATTGTTAATATAGTTATTTGATTCTAAAAATGCATTTGCTACTGAAATTAAAAAATATTGTTAGAATTTTACTCTATTTCAGATGCAAATGGGAAAAAGATTGTACAGCTGTTTTGTCTACGAATTAATAGTTATATTTTAGACATTCAAACGTGATAAAACATTGTATAATATTGTAATTGAAAAAAATTTCTAAAGTGAGGCTTAGCTAAAGGTCAATCTAATATGAGTATTCTTTTTTGTAAAAATATTTGTTTCTTTTATTAAATGACATACTGACTAATTTCTTCAATATTGTTTGGCTTATATATACACAAATAAAAGTACTGTACTGCCGTCACTGAGAATCATTTTATTCATTGACTGCAGCGCTAACGCTTTACAGAAAATCGTCGAACTATAGAATGTAAAAATATTAGAACTGTTACCATAAGGCTAAACAAAGTATTAAAATAATGTTGCAACTACATTTTTTACCATCAGTGCATAATTTTTATATTTACAAAATTATGTTCATATTTGGATCAAATTTCGAACATTACCTTTATTCAATATTTGCATTTTAATTCGTAACATATTCTTCTTAATGTTTTAGATAAATTACTTGCAACTGTTTTTTGAAAGCAGACATTTTTTTAAAATCACAAACTTTATTTAAATTATGTAATTTTATAATAATCATAAAACTAATTTTCCTATAGTATTCATCGTTTGAATTAAATTTAATTAGTCACACCAAAAAAGATCAATTTTCAGATAAAAACGATATAAAAATCACACTCTTATTTAATAGGCAAAAAATGCATTAAAAAAGTCAATGATAATATGATAAAATCGGGATAATGATAATTATTGTGAAAAATATGTTTGGTGTTCTCGAACGTTATTTTGTTTAATGTATATTTATAGAAAATATGAAAAACATATACGATCTAGTAAATTATGAAGTGAAGGGAAGTGAGATTAATCCATTAGCTTTATCAATGTTTACTCATGAACCGAAGCTGCTCTAACGTTCATAATTATTTTTTATTTTTCCCGAATGTCTATTAATGTTAAGTATCTGGCTACATATTTGTTTGTTTTGATTATTCGTGATATGTTCTTATTTGAATCGAATCGTGGAGTAAAGTTAGGTATGTTAAAGCTTTGTTCTTGTGAAATTCCTCATGTTAAAATTCTATTCTTAATTATCTATTCTAAACTACTAATTTCCGCTCTTAAATTCATTACATTAATTTTTTTCAATTCTAAATTTAAAGCGTACAGCCCGCCGATTCTATTTAAATTAGAATCTGTATCCACATTAATTCGTCATTTAATATAGAAATAGAACAAAAAGTCTTAACGCAAATGGACTTGTTTTATTTTGTAATGAACAAAAAACAAATAAAAAGAATAGATTATTCTATATGATGAAAATTAAAAAAAAATTCTTATTGTTTTTAGAACAATGAATCATTTAAAAAATTGTTTGAATGATTTTTAGCTTAAATAATATTTTCCTAAAAGATCGATGTTACTTTAAATTGCTATTTCATGTACAGTGATTTTAAAATGCTTTATAAAATGAGTAACATGTAATTAACTAATTTAATTTGTTAATAACAATATAACTCGATTCTAAAAAGTGGAAAAAAATAAGATATCAGTCACAAAATGCAAAAGTATTTCAATTTAGTAGATTGAAACGAATACTTTCGAGATCTAGACTACTTTTCTGTACATCACTCGCATTTTACATTAAATATTTATTCTCGAGTTTTCCCGAACTAATAAACTATTAATATGGTTATTTACTATTAGATAATGAGTTTGCAATGTTCTCCTGAATAGTTTCAGACTAATATTGTACTTATGCTGCGTTTAATTTAACTTGCATAACAGAAGTGAAAATATTTACATTGAAAGTAGTATTTTTTATTTTAAGCAATAGAATTACATAATGATTTATACATAGTTTCGTCAGCAAATTCTTTTACAAAGGTAAATAATTCTTTACAAACAAAAATAGCGTACTATATATATTGGTGGACTGTAAAATAATACTCATCTTGATGATAATTTAGAAACCTCTAATGTGTGTGTAAATATGAAATTTCTCATTAAGATATTTTAAATAGCTTGATTTCATTTCTTGGAGTATTAGTGCATACATAAATTTATAGGAATGTAATTTATTATACGTATTTCAGTTGTATATTTTAATCAAATCCAAACTAACAGTTTCGATGCCAACTATACATCTTTACATTTCATCCCTTGTTTAATTAGGTATTTTAATAAAAAGCAAAAAACTGAATTGTTAATAGTAATTAATATAACAATTTATTCAGGCTTAGCTCCAATATGATCAGCATTTTCCTTTTCTTATCAATTTTTCAATACTAAATTTTTTCGATACAGAGCCTCTATTTAGAACTTCAACAATCAACAGATGAAATCGTAAAATTCTTCAATAGTTTAAGTACCTACTTTAGAATTGTATGGATAAGAAGAATTTAGGGATATTTGTGAAATATTATTTAATAAATGTCCTTTTTACATATTAGAAATAATCAGAACTGAGTATTATAATTCCGAGTTTAGTTTGTAAGACTGATTTTGCAAATACATATTTTAAAAATAAATTTAAACTACCTGGCGTACTTGAGTTTTCAGTTGTGTAAATTTTGTTTATATGTAGCATTTTCTATTTAAATGGATACAGTTATCATTTAAAATTGTGATTTTATGAATCTTTTATGAAACTTTTTATGGTCGAATGGTAACAAAAATTATTTCAGATAAAAATTGAATTAAAATTCAAACATAAGACATATGTGAAAAAAGCAATATTTTTAAATGATTTATAACATGCTAGATACATAGAACATTGACGGGTTATACTTAATTTTTTTAAGTGGCTTAAAAATATGATTAAAGATTTAAAACGAAAAAAACGATTTTTCTATACAAATTTTAAGAAGCAGTAAGTAAATTTTCTTATATTAATCAGAAATATATACAGAGGTTGAGTAGAAAAATAGGAGGATCCCCTCCTGTCAAATGGTAAAGTTACTTCACCTTTTTTAAAAGAGAGAAATAAACATCCGAAGGAAATTGCTTTCCCACTATTATCCAAAATATAATTATACATAATTGATAAGAAGAAATTTTTACTTCAAAGAATTTTTTTCAATAACGGTGTTATACTCCAGAAAAGAAACACATGAAGAAAGAAATTTCCGAGTAATTTTCCTATCAAAATTCACAGAGCAATAACCATTTAGATAAAACTTTTAAAAATGCCCCCTCCCAAAAAAAATCAAAATTCTTTATAAAAATGAAAAAAAAAGTTTTATTGTTTTTGGTCTTTGTATTTTGAATTTTTTCCTACTATCTGCAATAATTAAAAAGCTTTTTCATGTAACCTTGGCTGTGATCATAAAGTGTGGTCATGGTCGTGAATTCGTGAACCACATTTTTTGTTGAGGATTATCGATGTTTGTATGAGTTTGTATGAACCACGAAGATTTTCTGGGTAGTGGAGCTGAAGTAAATTTGTCGAGGTACGTTGGCGCAGCATGGAAATTTGGAGAGTGGGATGATAGCTCTGGTGTGTTGTCATCACCATTTGACTGAGATTCCAAATCATTATGTCCTTTGTCAATAGTCCTATAATTGTTTCTGGCTGCAGCATTAATAAATAATCACTCCAAATCTCACACTCCAAATATATTTTCAATGTCACTCTGATATAAAGCACGATGTCCTTCTACTGAGGGCACAAGGTAATGGGTACCCGATTACCTCAAAGATTTTGTAAAGGGATTTGCAGCGTGAGCATCTAGTAGTCAAAAAATGGATTTTGTTCACTCGGTAAGCAAATGCAAAGACGCAAAAACCATCCAGTAATAACAGCCATATGAATGCATTGCTGAGTAGAACCAAATATACCTTTTCGCTTCTAAATATTAGTCAATTAAAACCAAAAAGTCTCTGTTTAAATAATTAATTCCTCCCATTCTCTCTCACTGTACATTTTTATAAAATTTGTTTACAAAATATTAAATTTTCTTTTTGTTGTCAGCAAAATATCTTAGTTTTATTAGAGGGATCATAATTCGAGGTACCTCGAAGGGTTTGTTGTCCAATTGTACGTTTGTACATTTTTACGTCTGTACATTTGTACATCATAGAAATTTTCTCTTTGTTGTTTTGAAGATTCGTGGAAGAATGCATGAGAATAAGAGAAAGAGATATAGGGAATCTAAAATTGCATCAACAATCATAAACATCCTTTGTCGTAACTTACTAGAAATTTTAGCAATTATATTGTTTGCTTCATTCTTCTGAATCTATAACTAAAATAGATTTTTTATTTTGTTAAGATATAAGCCTTCTGACGCCAATATTTCATTTCTGGAAAATCCAAATTTTTATCTAATACTAAACAATAACAAACTTTTGTATAATACTTTTTGTAAATGTCTATTTGAAATTACTCTTATTAGAATATTAAAACATTTGCTAAAATTTGAATTTTATATAAAATTTTGAATTTTGCTGGACTAAAAAAACAATTTATAATGTTTTCCTCTAAATTACTCTACTTATTTTAGCAACATTAACTCAAATAACCCATATTTTCTTACTACGTAATAATTTGTTCAGATTAACTCGAATATAAATATATATTTAAAAAAATGTCAATATAAATTTCATTGGCTTTATGGAACATCGGCATAAAAGTAACTAAAATTATTTTAAATAATTTTTAAAAAAGTATCCGGGAAATTTTATTGTATGTTTAAAAAAAAAGAATGAGAGCCATAATGCTCATTAATAGTAAAATTTCATTCTCTTAAAGTCCCTCTTTCCTTTAGAATTAGGATTCATTTTATTTCATTTCTCTAAAACACGCGGCGTTTCTTGCGATCCAAAGATCCATCTGCTTTACGAGAATTCACCACAATGGTAGGCCAATCAATGAAGAAACCGAAGTGCCATTTCGCACCATGAGTGATAAGGCCTTCAACATCATCTCCGGGGACATTACTTAAGGCCTTAATGCGAGACATGGTTACCCACTGCGATAAAGGAAGACTTTCTTAAGAGAATCGAGAGCAAAATGCTTTGGTTCGATGCCAAATTGCTCATGCTCACCAAGAGCATTTAGTTTGGGTCGTAAACACAAGAAGGCAAGAGTTCTTCATTATTACAGGAGAGGAATGGGACAAATCCAGTAATATCATCGATTAGCGATAACTACATCTCGTTTCTTTTCACTTTAAAGAACACTAGACAAATGGTGCAGGATCGAAGTTTTTCTCGAATTCGAAAATCGTGCCAGGAATCTTGTGTTAGTTCTGAGACACACCCGTATTCAATTTATTACGCAATTAAAGAGGAATGTAGTTCTTAGAAAGGTTTACTATCGATTTCAGAACAGCTTTGTTTGCAGATGAAACTGCCTTGAATATACTATTTGTCATTTAACTACCTATAATTTTATGTTAAGCATTTCTAGCTTTTTTAAAGGTTCTCCTCCTATATGTTTTATGATAGAAATTTCTGGGTTATGTTTTCTCTAAGAATGAAACTTACCACAACAATAAATCTTTACCAGATATAGAAAACTGGACCTAAAATAAGTAAAATAAAAATATCGTATTACAAGCAATATTACTTAAAAAGTATACTGCAAATTCATAAACAAATATGCATTCATTTACTTTTAAGAAGGATAAAACAGAATTTTTCTGACTTTGGTAAAAGTTTGACTTTTAAAAAAATAGCTGAAATTTTTTTTACATATAAAACGTAATTTATTTCTACGCAACGAAATTATAAGCAAAATTACATGCAATGTACCCGCTAAATTTTGTTCCGTTGTTGAGTTTGTATTGTTTCAGTTATGTTTTTGTAGCATGATATTGAAAAACATATTTATATCCTATAAAAAAGTAAAGTTAATTAAAATATAATTATACACCCAGTTTAACGACATTTAAAAAATTGTTTAAAAAAAATTACCCCTTTTTTACCGTACTATTATAATTCTTTTTGAACTCAATGCACCTGTCAAAAGACTTTTAAAACTTCTTTAATTTCAAACGCATTTTCTGTAGGTACACTTAATAAGTGTGGAAAAGTTTATTTTTCAATCACCAGGACGTATATCACTAACAATTGAGAAGTATTAAAAATAGATTTTAAAGGAAAGAGTTTTATAAAAAAAATACTAGACTAAGTAAGAATGAAATACTTAAGAGAAAAATATGTTATGTGATGAATTATTATCACAATATGGATTTCTCAGTTTTGAGCATTGGTTAGGGCGCGATATCTGAACTTAAGTAATTTTTCAGAATTCTCATCAAAACACGTTAACACTTCAAGGCCATAAATTAAATTTAGATTAAGACACGATTATTTTGTAACCATGGTCTTGGGATGAACAGCAACCTGAATTGTCATGTTTGAAATTATGGTCAGCAAAAATGCAGCACCATGAAGGTAGCATCCAAGTAGATTAAAATCCCTCCCCTAACGTATACCACGTTGATATATGCAAATGACTAATATTTTAGCTTGTGTGCATGTCACGGGCACTCTGTCACACACAAAACAAATACATGCTCTCAGAAGGAAACGAGCTACTTTCACGAAACTTGATATGTATGTAGTGTATGAGGAGACAAGCAAATATGATTACAAATTCAGAAGAACAGGTTGTTTTATTAAGAAGATATGACTTGAAAAAGTTACGAATCAGTTGCTGATAAAGCCACTTCTGGCAGCTATACAAACTGAAACACGACACGGCATCGAGTTAATGAGGTCTCCTATGATCTCCTTTGGAAGATCATTCCATAATCTTTGCAACTGGGCAGAAAATTCTTGAGTATTCCGGAATGGCTGCAATTGCCTTCCAAGAACGCGTCAGACAGGCTCTATTGGTAAGAGGTATGGTGACCTGGAAAGCCATAGAAGTATGGAATACCCTTGAAGACATTACTGAAAGATTTGTGAAGAGGTGGACGAGCGTTGTCTTGCCAATAAATGGCACCTGGATGACACAATAGCATAGGTAGTACAACTGATGTTAAAATCTAGTTCACGGAACTACATGTCATCAAAGTGCTTTGGAGGACAATTAGAGCTGATCGAGTGTCCCCCATCCCGTCACACTTTTTGTAATCGCCGTATGCCTTTCAACAACAAATACCGGATGAGACTCGTGGCCTGGCCACCTGAATCGAGATTGTGGCAGAATGAATCGGAATTCATCGCTGAAAATCACTCACCTCCAGTCATTCACTTTCCAACTTGCCCGAAGTAAAAATCCCAAAGACACTGCCTGTGATGTGGGGTCGGTGATGATCATCGGCTCCTTTTACCTGCGTCACCCAGTCGTCTCCAAAGGGTTTCCCTTATTTTCCCGGATTTCAGGAAGGAGGTAAAGGACTTCGAATCAATTCTAGCGACGTTGTTGGTAAGGACGTGGTCTCCTTCATGATTGGTCAATTATCGCGCGTATTTGTGTTCCTGGGACACCCTGACCCGTAATCTATCCCTTCCGTCATCCATTGTTGCTAATATCAAGCCTATCTTTCCTAAGCCCCCTATCTCTCCAACCGAGGTGTTGGCCGATAAGCCTGTTCAACCAACCTGCTTCTCTGAGGTCTACTATATGCCCCCTCTCAAAGTCCGACAATTGTTTGTACTGATGTCGGTTACGACTTTGAGGCATCTCCAGTCACAATACCATCCATCCAAGTCGACATATTTGTTTGAATAACCCTATGACATGAGCAATCTTATTTTTAATCTCTCCCAGCTGCGCATCTCATTTGCGCATAGAGCTCTTACCCTTGTATCATTAGAATCGAAATTTTAATAATTTGAATATCTCTTACCAGACTACATTCCAGCCAATTTTCGTGATATTAGTTCAATTTCTTCTGGGTGCATATCCACAAGCTCTTAAGGAGGAACAAAATGCCGTTTTGAAGTACTTAAGGTATCCGATTACGTTCGGAACCGTGATTTTGCAAAAGCGTGTAAATGGATAATATTTATGATATTTAGTGTCACTTAGATTAGAATGCATTTATAAAATTGTTTTAAGGATATTTTGATCATAAAAAATTACTTAAATTCAATATTTTGGCCAAAAATTAACTTAGAATAATCTTTCTTCAAAATGTTCTCCTTTTGTGAAAAATTCTTCTATTATAATAATGCTTTGCCTGCATATAGCTCAGACCTCTCTACAGAGGCTCAACTAGAATTTTTGAAATACATAAATTAGAAGTGAGGCTTATCCATATTTTACGGCGAGAGGGCGCAAGTTTAGAAAAACGTCAATAATTTAATTTTGCCCCGCGGTAACCCTTTTAAAAATTAATTAAAATTTTTTTAAAATTTAAATTTGTTTCATTAAATTGGGCTTTTTTACGGAAAAATTTAAAGTAAAAATTATTTTCTTAATTAAAATTTAATGTAATTTTTAAAAAAGGTTATTTTTAAGTTACCTTTTACACAAAATATTGTTTTTTAAAAAGTTTTTTAAAATTCCCAAAAAATTTTTTCATATTTTTTGCAAAAATTTTCAGAAAAATATTTTTATCCTTTTTAAAATCAGGGGTTTGAACAATCGGTCCTTAAATTCTTTCTAGTGCATTTGGTTTTGCGAGTACTTCAATGTCCCCTCACTTTGGAATATCAATTTTGGGGGGAAAAAATTTGAGTTTTAAGGGGGAAAGGTTCTTGTATTTTGGGATGCAGATATCTTTAGTCCCGAAATTTTTCCAAACGAAACCAAACGAAAAGAAAAAATTTGAATTGGTCGTCAGAAGAAACAATTTTGGTGTGTGGGGGGGGTTTAACGGCACCGATTAAAAAAAACCTTATCTTTTCCAACCCCCAATGTAAAACAGGGAAATTTGTGCCTTTTTGGGAGTGTTAGACCCCAGTCTACCCCCGTCAAAAAATTTTCCACCAAAATATTTCAAATTAATCGCGCGTGTCCGAAAGCCCCTTTCCCCCGTCTTTTGGGTTGGGTTTGGTTTCTACTAATCATCTTGGGGAAAAAATTTTTTTTAACGGTTTTTGGAGTTCAAAAACCCCTTTTCATGGGATGACTTAAGGGCAAATTTAAACCCTTTTTTAAGGGTTTTTGTCTTTGGGTTTTCTTGGAGTCAATGGTTAATCATTGACCGTTGCAAAACCCGGTTTTAGAATAGGTGGGGGCCCCCGGGCCCGATCGAACGTTTTGATATTAAAAAAGGAGGGGGGGACCAAAGAAAAGTAAGTAATCAACCTTGGAACGAAAAAGCTGGGTTTTGGGAGGATAAATTAGGAGCCTTCAAACTCCAGATAAGACTCCAAAATTTGGTATACCCCTTAAAAATTTTAAAGGATTTGATTGCCCCCAGAGTTAAGTTATAGAAATAGAAAAAAGAGCTTTTTTTGGGCGTATGCTCCTTTTTTTCCTCTTCCTCACCCCGTGACCTTCGCCTTCTTCCCCCAAAAATTTGGGGAAATTACCTGAAAAAGACGTCCTGTTTTTAAACCCCTTTTTTTCCCAATTTTTTCAGACGTTTGCATCCTCAACTTTTATTGAACGGCAAAACACGAATAAACAAATTGCAGAATTGTCATTACAGACAAATCCCCTTCTCTTTCAACATCCCCCTGATCGGGTTTCAGCTTGGGAAAAATAGGGGAAGGAATTCCATACGATTCTTTTTGGGCCCAAAAAGGGGTAAATGGATAATTTTTGTTTTTGTGTCAAAATTAGAATACGTATAAAATTGTTTTAAGGGAAAAAAATTATTTAAATACAAACCAAAAAATTTAAATTTAAAAACCTTTTTTTAAAATTTTTTTGTGAAAAAAAGCTTCTATTTATAAAATATTTTCCGTTTATATCATACCCCCGTACAGGGTTTTAACTACGATTTTTTGGAAAAATTTAACATTATTTTCAAGGACAAACTTAACCCCAAAAAATTACCGCGTTTTTTCTTTTTTAAATTTTTCCCCTGTTGTCGTAAAAAATTTAAAACCCACTTTAAATTATATATTTCAAAAAATTTGGGTGAGCCCCTGTAAGAGGTTTGGGTTTTATCGGTAAAAATATTTTTTAATTTAAAAGGGGCATTTTTTAAAAAGGGGAATATTTTTTAAAAAAAGGGTCATTTTATGTTTTTTATCAAAAATATTTTACTTAAATAATTTTTTTTCATAATTTTATTCTTAAAAAAATGATATGTACATTTTTTAATCTAAGTGACACTAAATATCATAAATATTATCCATTTTCGCTTTTTTAAAAGTCCGGGGGCCCCGAACGTAAAATGGGATACCTTAAAAAATTTTTTTACAAGGGCTTATTTTATCTATTTTTTAAAATTTTAGTTTGGAAACTAATTTTAATTTTTCCAGTTAAAGGCTTCCCTTTAAACTTTATTTAAAGATAAATTTTTTTTAGTGAAATTTAAAACAGGTAAAATTTAAATTTTTTTTTTTGGTTTATTTCCCTTTTGTTTTTTCACTCCTTTGTTTTTAAGAAAATGGGAGGGTTTTTACTTTTTTGTAATTTAAATTTTTTTTTATATTTTCATTCTTTTAAAATTTTTAGCATGTTAATTTTCCCTCTTATATTCAAATATACGTTTTAAGGGAAACCCTTTTTTTTCGGAACCAAATTTACAAAAGGAAAAAACCATTAAAAAATTTTTTTCTTTTGGGTACCCCTTTCCTAAAAAATTTTACCTCTTAAAAAATATATTATGTTTGCAAAAAAAAACTCAATTTTATTTATTTTAAAATTTAACCCGCGCGAAGAACGGATATTTCCCGCTTTTACAGGTAAAATTTTTTTAAAGTGCAAGGTTTTTTTTTTTATAATACACAGAACTGGGTACTTTTCTTTTTTATTCTCAAAGAAATTTATTGACGATAAGGGGGAATGAAAAAACCCTTTTAAGTAAAAAAAAAATTTTGAAATATATTTTTTTTAAAACATAGATTATTTTCTTTTTAATGATTTTAAAAGTGAATGTAAAAAATTTCCGGCCTTTACCCTTTTTTTCAAATATATTTTTTTAAACCCATTCAAAAAAAACACAATGAAGAAATTAATAGTTTTGTTTCAAAAACAACGGGGAAATTTTTTTTTTTTTTTCATTTTTTTTGCGAAAAAATTTCACCGTCGGGAAAAATTTAATTAAATTTTTTAAAAATTTCTGGGCTCTACCAAAACTTTTTTTTCGATTTTTAAAAAAAATTCCCAAATTTTAAAACAAAAAATTTAACAACTTTTTCATAATTGATTAAACGGTTTTTCCGGTGGGGGGAAAAATTTAATAAAACTCACCATTTTAATTCTACATTTATTTCTTAATTTTAATTTTTTTTAAAAATTTCTACTTTTCTGTTTTTTTTCACACAACTTTTTAAAAAAAAGGGGGTACATTTTTGGGGGGGTGAACTATTGCAACGAAAAAATTACAAAGTGGGGAGTGAATATTGCCATTTGTTCACCCATTTGAGGGGTTTTGGGCGATGGATCTCTAAATTTTGCGGGTTTAAGTGACGAGGACACCCCGGGGCTGCACCCCCCCCCTAATCATACCAACAGGCCATTTAGCCTGACAGATTCAACATGCATTGCCCTCTTGGGGGGGCTTCAGGGTAGCAAAAAATTTTCCAAAAAGGGGGAATAAAAATTCAGTTGGCCACCTCGAATTCTGAATTTTTAGTGCTTGCACAGCATGGGAGGAAAAACAAATTCGGCAACTCCCCCTCCCTTTTTTTTCCAATGAGATGGATATCAATAAACGAGATTTTTTTCTTTTACTGCCATTTTTTAAGCAAAGGGTTTCAAAGAGGCAAAATTATTTACTAAATGAACATTTTTAATTAATTCTATTATTTCAAATCCTAAGAAGGAAATTATTGTAAAAATAACGAATATGTCATATTTGTATAATATACTTTACTACACATCAAAGTTTTTACTTAGTGTAAATAAATGTAGAAACTATTTATTAAAATACTAGAATTTTGTTTTTTGTCGATCGAAATATCATATGAAAGGCAGTTTAAGAAATCTAAGATTTTAAATATTTGAATTAAATAATGAATGAATTTTTTTTATTTGGTATAACTATGTTTTCAAGTAGTCTAATACTTTTAAAAAAAACCAATAAAAATTTAAATAAGCAAAACAAAAAAGGGATTCTAATAAAATTCAGAAACATTTTATTTTAAAAATTTTTGATTGTGAAATGAATGGGCGTTATTAATTCTTCAGTGAATGAATTCCTTAAATGAAAAACCAAAAAAATTTATAAATTTTTTAATTTATTTAATCCGCTTAAAAAACCTCTAATTCACGGTTAAAAGTAAATCCTTTTTTTAAATCCCGAATTATTAAACACAAAAAATTTCTAACCCTTTTTAAAAAAAACCCAAAAAAAAAAACAAA